>CM076572.1:195401368-195819729 GCA_034641835.2 Pinus albicaulis | reverse complement strand
TTTAGAGCGCATAAGAAGAAGATAAGTTTGTATCTTTGTTATGAAGGTAAATCCTCTCTGCGGACAGAGACGATCCCTCTAGCCCTAGGGTGGGTCTAGTAACAAAAGGACACGCTAAAGTGTTGCTTCCTAGTTAATGAATGAACAAAAGACATGGTAGATAGACCTACCTTGAATCCAACACTGTTGATGTTGCAGAACGAGTAGTGGCCTCTTGCTCCTGCCTTGGAAAATCACAATCTGTTCACTTTCACACCCAGATACCTGCACATAGGACAAAGAACAAGAACAACATATGATAGAATAGTTTCATTCACAACTATTAACCAGTAAAATAAGGCTAAACATATCACATCAAATAAACATCATAACACAATAGTGGAACCAAATAGTAGTCATGTATATCAATGAGTAGAAGGAAGAGTACAACCGATGCTTTAACTTCGCAATCTCCTCCAGTGGGGTTCAGACGAAGTGCATCTCAAATGCTGGACAGGGAATTCGGACTCAAGCTCTCTTAGAAGTTATGACTCGAGCTCTCTCAACAAAATATTTCTTACTCTATCTTCTTTAGCAACTTAGCTATAATATAATTATCCTAGTTCAACTATTCAACCATTCAGCTAGCTTCTACTAAAAGAGATAGTTTCTTATATAGAGGAAAGAGAGGAGGTTGGGATCCCTACAAATGTGGGAGGGAGTCCTACCCTTTAGGAGAGTTCCAAGGGAGGTGGAAACTACTAACTAAAGGAAGGAGTGCGTGGTTGTTTCAGTTCAACCACTCCCAATGATTCATCCCGAGGTGGTTGGAATGGAACCACCACCTCTATTTAAAAAAAAAACTCCATAAAAATCTTGGTGCGGGTGTCTAACTGACACAGAGTGCCAAGTGGCATGGGCTTAGTGTTAAATTTCCTGGTCGGCGTGAGGGTGTAACTGGATACTCGCGCCAAGGAAAAAATAGGGATTTTCACAGCTCTGCTTAGGGAAATGTCAACAAGAAGAATGTTGCTTTCATCAAAAGGGATGCAAGGATGGTATTTGCAAAGCATGACACTGCTTATTGGTCACAGAAACAACCCTCCAATGTGCGAGTTGGGGATTGCAGGGATACTGACAAAATGTTGTGTAACAGATGCCCCCTAAAGCATGAAGTCCAAGAGAGAGGGAGGAGTGAAATTCTTTATGAGAACGCGTTCGAACCAAACACCATTGTTGGAAGACCTGCAATTACAAATACAACTGATATCTATGACACATGAATCATTTGGCATGGGCGCAGCCATCCATAATAGAGTGTATAAAAACTGAGATTCGAGGTATGGACACAGCCATCCAGCATGAAGGATCAATAAATAGACTTAGGTATGGTCGCAACCATCCAATCAAGAGAGTGATGCAATAAGTCATAATGGACCACAAAAATCTGCAACCTGGAGTTTATCAGACAAAACCCAGGGTCTTGTGCTCCATCTTGACCCGAACAAGTAAAATTTATAGCATGCGAATGTATGAGCTGAAGTCGAACATGCAGGAAAATCATCTGAATACCAGCTAATGATGAAAGTTGTTAATAGACACAAGAGAAACCACTAATTATTACGATGGCTCTCAAGGTACAAAAGGTACAATCTACGAAATTTGAAAAATGATCTGATGTCAAACATCTGCAGAATCACTCAATCAAAGGCCAATGATGTGAACCTTGCATAGAATGCGAAAAAATTTCCATTGAGGCATGCGGGCTCCAAGGTACCAGAAGGGAGTCTCTAGATCAAATTCTTAGATAATGAGTTGAAGTCGACAGGAAGTGACCTGGTCAAAGGAGAGCCATAATGTTTCCCACATCATCGACACGAGACAGAGGAACATGATGAAAGTGGATCAAGACCAATAGGAGATAAGAGGAAGGTTGACAACTGCAGAGGCAAACTTCTCTTGAACATATCAACAACAGGACACTGGATTTGGCAGTATTTGACATCAAAATATCTGAGGTCATGATGACGTGGCAAAGAGCATATGAGAGGTCAAAAAGAGATTACCCAAACCCATGAAGGAAAAAATGACGAAATGAGATGTCCCCAACCCGACACAAATGCAGACAAGTGCCATGTTTAAGAGCAACATACTACCAACATAACTAAAAATTGGTTCCATTTTCCCCCATCATTTCTGGCGAGTACCCCAATTATTTTTTTAAAACAAGCTTGAAGGGGATAGCATATGCTTGCACTGTAAGTTTTTCCTTCAGACAAATCCAACCTAGTACATTTTACAAGCCCTAGGAAGGAGGAACTCGAAATAACGTCATGGTGATGAAGTCCGATGTCATCAGGATTTAACAAGTCTGACAAAGGGAGAACACGACAACTTTTCATGTTTAGAGAGTTTGAAAAGAAGGCAAAAAAGAAAAACTCCTGCAGTCCCTTTTCATCGGTAGTCTCACAGATCCGAAAAGGTAGAAAAATTTGTCTGAGAGAACCTCTTAGTCGTGATAGGCTAAGGTATTCCTTTTTTGTAAATAATCCATCCCAGCCCGAAAAAGGGTTAAACATATACTAGATAGATATCGTTTTGCATCCATTTAACGAGTTCAAAACGACAAGAATCCTAGCAATCTTTTCAATTTTAGAGAGTCCGAAAAGAGCTGAAAGATGAATCCAGTAGTGAATTTTTCGTGTTTTTACCGAGTCCGGAAAAGTATAAAATATAACTCGTTACTTCATCATTGTTGCATGAAAAACCTGTTGCTGCACAAGAGACATGTGTAAAATCCATTTCTCGCAAATAATATAATAAAATAATCGAAAAACATGCCTTAAAACCTATTTAGGGTTGTGAAAAAGTTATAAAATACCCAAAATGGTAAAAATAATTACTTTTCACTTTTTACCTCTTGTGGAGCAATAGTTATCCATTTTACTGTGCAATCTTGCGGCGGAAATAGTGGCCAATCCAGTAGATCAATCGCAAATCCGTCAACTCCAGGTAAGAGCTGAGATCCCTCTTGTCATTTTAAGTCATTTCTTGCTTCCTGCAATTGTAAATTTCAAATTTTGGGGGAGGAAATGTAAAAATTAGGGCTTCGCGGTTGGCGCGGGTTTAGAGCACGGAGTCACGCCAACCGCCATATTTTTAACACTAGGGCACGCCCATTGGCTCGACTGTTTTGGAAATAGTCGTGCCAACGGTGCAAACCATTTCTAGCAAAAAATGCTCATCAAATACCCCAATTTTTTACAGATTTAAGGTTCAAGATTGACTAATACCACTCACATGTATGTGTTTGCAGGTAGAAAGAGGCAAAATGGTCATTGAATGGAAATAACAGGAACATAGCGAAGAAGATGAGTTGGCCATGGAAAATGAGGGAGTCATGGAAGCTCTCAGAAACTGTGGTCTGAAAAATTCTTCCTAACACCATGTCTTCGAGCCCAACCAGAATTACTACAGTATCTGATCAGTATATGGGATGAAAATCAAGAGAAGTTCATCCTTTGGGATCAAGAACTTGAGATTGATGTCTTTGATGTGTACTTCATCACAGGATTATTGCGGAGGGGTGCAGCACCAATCCTAACAGGCACCCGGCCCTGCATGGAAAACATGACCATGGTGATAGATAGGGTATGTCGAGGAGCACGGAAAGGATCAGGTAGTGGGAAATTTGATATACAAACTATCCCAGATTTGACACTATGCGTGGTATTACATACCATTACACGGGCTGCAGGATCACAAGCACCGCACGAAGCAACAAAGGCACAGTTGCTTCTTTCGGTAAACTGCATGGCACTTAACATCTACAACTGGGCAGAGGCCGTGACCATAAACATGAAGCGCCAATTAACCAAATGCAAGAAGACCAAACTAAAACAATTCGGTTATGGATCTATTCTAGTATCATTCTTCTTGGAACGACTACCCATTTTTCAGCGACAGGAGGTTATAGTCCCGACACCACCAGCGAGAGAACCATGGATGGCTCGATGGGCAGCTTTGATGCCAAGGGCAGAGGGTGGTCAACAGATGTCCTAGAGACCGGAATTCTTTGATTGGCTCCATTGATAATTAATTTCCGTGGAGGACTGGCCCTACTCTAGTATAAATTTCATTGATAATCCGGACCTCCCACTCCCAGAAGGAGAATATAGGGATGAATATTTGGGTGAGACTCATTTTTTAAGTTTTATGAGTATTATGATTTTTTTTATTTATGCATGTTCTGACATTAAATCCATGTAATTGTAGATGATGGCCTAGAAAGACCTGCCAGCATGTCACTGATAGCGAGGCGAATCCCTCATGATTTTGACCCTCAAGGCGAGGGCAGCATGGAAGATGAGATAGTGCGCAACCTGGAAGGGATCACATGAGGAGTCCCGGATTATGCACGTTTTGACGATGTTCCCCGCGCCTACCAGAGACATACTGTAGGGGTGCCCAGCCGAATTCACCGCTTGCTGAGGCAGCTAGTACGCGCCGTGACATGTTATCACGAGCACCATGCTGATTAGACACCTAGGTTTTATTTTATCTGCATATTTTGAGAGATATGATGTCTCAGGATGTAACAGAAACACACATGTATTTTTTGAAGTTATGATGCACACGGTTACAAACATGTGATATATATATATACATCTATTTCACTACATGGATATTTTACATGTGATGATGCTTTTACAAATTATGCAAATGTCTATCTAATACAATGTTAGCCACTATATCAGTTAATGTGTTCATTTGTCTAGGAATATTTGGTAGGAAATAAAATCAAAATGTCTTTCCAACAAACGAATACGTAAATACAATATCAGAATGTGCAGATTTCTAACCGAATAATGACTATTGAGTTGCATAATGACAAGTTGTGAATCTAGATTACAAGCAATGTGCATATGCCAAGGTTGATTGCCTCAGTTAATAGCTCAATAACAGCGCTATATTCAACGTCATTATTTGTAGTTCGTCCTAGACAAATACATTGTAGATCTATCAACTCACCAGCAGGATCATAAATTACCCTGGCTGTTGAAGACAAATTCCGGGTACTATGGGAAGCACCATACGCGAAACCGACATAAGGGGTAATAGACATCTGCACAATAAGAAAGACAAAATAAGCAAGAAAATGCTCAGAAAGCACACCAAACTAGAAAACATGTACAAAAATGAAAACAACACCTATGTACACCTGTTATGCATGAATGACTCACGCATAATATTTTTTGAGATACAACCCATTTCTGGGTTGTTCAAGAGGATGACCTTCGTAGTCAATTAGCTCATAGGCCCCATTATGTAACACACGTTCAATGATGTAGGGTCCATGCCACATAGGTTGAAATTTTCCTGCCCCCAGCTTATCACGAGCTTGGTCATATAGGAGGATGAGATCTCCTTCAACAAAATAACGAGGGGAAATTGACTGATCAAAATGAGCTTTGACCCACTTTTTCTGTGCTTCAATAACGAGAGCAGCAAAGCAGTGGATTTCATCCAACCTTTCTAAATAAAGGAGATGCTCTTCTTCTGGTGAAGTATTCGGCAATAATTCAACAGCCAACTTGAGCGAAGGTATTTCACATTCAATCGGGAGAGTAGCTTCCAGGCGATAAACCAACTGGAAAGGAGTGAACCTGGTTGCATTCTTCACTGAGGTTCGGTACGCCCAAAGAGCCAAAAATAACATGAGATGCAAATTTTATTTGTGTATCCAATCGTACGTTGAAGCATCGTGACAAAAAATTTGTTCACAGCTTCAACCTAGCCATTGGCTTGAGGGTAGTATGGCGTTGAGCTGTCGTGACGCAGACCCAACTTAGAAGTCAACTTTGCCACCATATAATTCTGAAAATGGGAACCATGATCGGTAACGATGGCTTGAGGGACACCAAACCTAGCAATAATGTGATTGAATATGAAGTGAGCAGTTGTATTACCGTCAGCGGCAAGTGTAGGCATTGCTTCGGCCGATTTGGTGAAGTAGTCCACGACTACGATAATATAAGCATGCCCCCCAGCTGAATGAGGGTTACACGTCATAAAATTGATGCCCCACTACGTAAAGGAACCAATGGTAATGACAAGATGAAGAGGAACATGTGGCGTACGCATCTTGCGTTGATAAATTTGGCAATCATGGAATTTATGAACTGCGACAATACAATATTTGAAAATAGAAGGCCAAAAATAACCAACACGAAGAATATTTTGTGCAGTAGCATAACCAGACATGTGACCGTCACAGGCGCCACTGAGACAATCATTCAGAGCTTTCTCGGCTTCCTCGAGAGTCAAACATCACCAGAGTATGGAATCGACTCCAATACGATAGAGAGTATCTCCAACTATATGATAAGGTTGTGAATGATGGCGGATGCATCAGTGGGCATCCTTCATCAACTTAGATCTAAAAGATGAAGTTAGGAGATAGATGATGATATCACTGTACCATGGATCGAGGGAGCTAATCAAGAAAAGTGAATTGTCTGGAATGATGTCATCATAATGAGAAGGAGCGGAGTTGAAAGGGAGAGAACAAAGTAAATCAGCAAAGACCAATGATTTATTAGATTTGGAAACAGTAAATTCCAAATCAAACTCTTGGAGGATGACAATCCACTTTGAGTATTTTCCCCCTAGAAATTTTCGAGACAATATGTAAGTCATGGGGTTGCATTCAGAAATCATCGTCACTGTACGCAAAATAATATAATGATGAAAATGTTGAACAGGTTGAACAACGTCCAACGCTAACATCTCGACGTGGGCATAACGTGTTTCGGGGTTGAGAAGGTTACGAGACAAGTAATAAATAACATGCTCATGACCGTCATCATCGTCTTGTACCAAAACCATGGCGATCGTGCTGAAAGCGACAGCCAAATAAAGGGAAAAATCATGATGATAATCTGGAGGGTGGAGGAGAGGAGAATTGACCAAAAATGTTTTCAACGCATCAAAATATTTCTAGCAATATCATCCTAGTAAAAAGGAACGCCCTACTTTAACAATCGTGTGAATCCTTTAGCTACTTCGACATAGTTAGGTATAAAACAGTGTAGAAAATTATCTTTCCCTTGTAAACTCTGCAACTGATGCAATGAAGAAGGAGAGGGGAGATTGATAATAGCCTCAACCTTGAGAGGATCTAGTCGAGTCCCGTCTTTGGAAACTATAAACCCCAAGAGTCTACCGGAATCGATGCAGAAGACACACTTGTGTGGATTAAGCTGAATGTTATAGTGCCTACAGCGAAGAAAAATTTGACGAAGATGTTCAGGATGATCCCTACGCTTAGATGAATGAGCCGGAAGGTAATCCAGATAAGGTTGAATGATGTGACGAATATCATGAAAGGCATAAGACATCACGCATTGAAATGTAGCCCCGAAATTCTTCAAACCAAAGGGAAGCTTCTTATATGCAAAGGTACCCCAAGGACAGATGAAGGCAGTCTTGTGTTGATCAATTGGGAGAATGTTGATCTTATTATAACCTGAAAAACCATCCATAAGAGAAAATATCTCACTCCCGACACAGTCGTCAATGATTTGATCGATGAAAGGAGTAGGATAATTATCCTTAGGACAAGCTCGATTGATATCACGCTAGTAAAAAAAGACACGAATAGTGCCCTGTTTCTTGTCTATGGGAACAATATTAGAAACCCATTATGTCAAGGGAATCAGATAAATGAAACCATCTTTGAGAAGTTTTTCCACTTCGACCTTAATGGCAGCAGCTTTCCTAGGATGCACCAGACGAAGATGCTGGCGAATAGGTTTCGAACTGGGGTAAGTAGGAATCTCATGTACCATGATGTTAGGATCAATTCCGGGCATTTCTTCGTAGGACAATGCGAAGACATCACTAAATTAGTGAAAAAGGCTAATATAAATTTGTACTTCTTCCAAAGAAAAATTAACCCCAATATGGATGTTCTCGACGATTCCCGGTTTAATGGAAATGTCGATAGGCATCATCTAAGTGATGTTACTCAAGTTACCTTTTGAAAAAACTTCATGGACTTGAATAGGTGTTTGAAGCGGAGGAGAAGAAACCTGAGAGGTAAAACACTCAAGATAGGTAAACATGGCTCCGAGGCTTGGTAGAAACGAGGAATGATGATGACCATCATCCCACAGTAGATCATTGAGAGACAAAGTTTCCACAATAGCTTCATCGAAAGGAAACACTTCTTTCAAAGGATCTAGTGATTAAAATCACCAAGCCAAGGGGATTGAGAATAGATGTCAAGAGTCATGCTTGAAGGAGCAGAATCAGAGGACGGAGTGTCCGGTGCAGCAATGAGTTCACAATAATCAATCTCAATCGGACTCAACGACATCGAA
The DNA here is from genome assembly GCA_034641835.2 of Pinus albicaulis. Lineage (NCBI taxonomy): Eukaryota > Viridiplantae > Streptophyta > Pinopsida > Pinales > Pinaceae > Pinus > Pinus albicaulis. The sequence continues at coordinate 195,811,366 of CM076572.1, read as the reverse complement.
TCCCCGAATGAATCGATCTGTTCAGGAGAAGGGATAACCCAAGGGTCATTGGTTCGAGAAATTATGTTGATGTGAACAGTATTAGGTAGTGGAAGAGGGAAAGCACCCATGAGGGCAGGATCCTTGAAAAGGCATGGTCCTACACTCTCATAGGGAGTAGGAATCTTGTCCACATACGGAACATTTTTCTTAGAAGAAGAAGTGAAAAAATAAAATTGATCAACAGTAATAATATTTCCTTCGTGTGGGAACTTCAAAACACAAAAGAGAGTGGATGGAATGCATAGCATGGCGTGAGTCCAAATGCGACCGAGGAGAAGATTATAATTGAGTTTTGCATCAACGACTTCGACCTTGACATTGACTCTCTTCCCTTCTAACGTGATTGGTAAACTAGCGAGAACACCAAGAGGTTTAGATTCTCTTCCATCAAATGCTTCAAGGGCATTGGGTGATGAGGTAAGAGCCGGAGAACCAATGGCTTTCCAACAAGTAGATGACATAACACAAGTAGATGCACCCTTGTCTACGACAACTTGGTGAATATTCAAACCATTTATACCAACTTGAATGATGAGCGCAATTTGGTGCGGAAGTCGTGGGACGGAAATTTTCTAAATCGAAAGGAAGAAAGCTAGTATCAGCAGGATCAATCCCACCTATTGCAGATAGCAAAGCTTTCCGCTGCGAAGGAGAAATTTGAAGTACTTCTAACACAGACATTGTGGGCGGCACCTGAGCCAAATCCTCAACAATACTGTAATGTTGAGCGGCGCGGGCATTAGGATTGTAAGAAGACTTACGAAGCACACCTTTGGAATGTGGTCCATTAGGGGAATTTTGAGGTCTAAAATGGGCCTCCTAAGGAAATAATAAAATAATAGCTAAAACAATAAAATAATATTTATGAATTTTCAATTCACTTTTTGAACCACAATCCATGTAACTATAGTTAAATTCAATTCAAAAGTTGTACTAAAATAAAATTAATAAAAAATTGTATTGATGTGATTTTAAATAAGAATGATCTTTTCAAGAAAAAGTCATTATCATTGAACAACTAATGCATTTGTCCTTTGTACTTAAATAACTTAAAATAAAATATAAATATAAATTTATAAATTCTTAATTATTGTATGCTATTAATTAAAATTTATATTATTTAAATTGTATAATAACATGTAATTAATATATTATATAAAAATAATATAATATAATATAATATAATAAATGTATAGGGATATGCATTGTTTCTTTCAAGAAATATGAAATGACAATAATATATTTTTATTCAAAAAATGTAAAATGACATTTATTATGAGTATTTTACTTTGACTTTAAAAGTACTTAGAGCACTACCATGGTTAACCATGAGTTTTTATCCACCATTGAGAATGTGACATTTAAGTACCTTTAACTCAAACAATGCCACCTCAACCATTAGGGATGATGTCATCCCCTAAAATGTAATTGGTTCTCATAAAGTGAATTTTGATTGTACATTTTCCTTAGGAGGCCCATTTTAGACCTCAAAATTCCCCTAATGGCACAACGGATTTGGTGCTAGGCTGTTCAATCTCAAGAGGGCCAGAAATAGGAGGAGGAGGAGGACCATCAGCAATCTCTTTCCCCGCTGCCTGACGCGAACCAGAATAATATTTCAATCAAGTAGCAATAGAAATGGGTGCAGAACCGTTCATCATGAACACTTGCAAACCAGATGGAGCAGAGGACTGAGGGTTCTCTACCATCTGAGTCTGCTGAGGGAAAGGTTCTTTAAGAACGGTCGGAGCTCCTTGGGCGCCTTTGAACAATAAACTCACTTCAGACCGTCAAGGAAAATCCTTGGTGAAGTGCTCATCATCACAAATCAAACAAGGATACTTCGGTTTGCATTGAGAACTATCAGCAGAACGAGATTTTGGAGAATCCTGTTTCGGGGTATCAGCTTTAGCCTTACCTTTACCCTTTTTCCTACCTTTGGAAGTGTTATCTATAGGATTGGCCTAAACAATATTCACTTCTGCGGGTGTGCTAGAATTCGAAGTCGACTGAGAAGCTACATTATTGGAAAAAGTAGAATTCTGCTTCCCAGAGTTAGATGAAGGAGACTTCTGAGAAGTCTACGATACAAAACCAATAATACCATCAACAGATGGAGTCGCTGGCAGTTTAGAAGTTCCAGGTCGAGGAGCATCAAGCAAGATATCATATAATGTGCCAAATTGAGAGTACACGAGATCAAGGTACTGGGCATAAGAAATAGCTTGTTCCTAGGTCACACATGCCCCCATAGCAATGTCTTTGGCAATCTGATTGACAAAGGAGGTAATGAACCAATGAGTTAGAAGCTGATCAGGTATCTCAAATTTGATCATGCGACGACGATGCTGCCACTCATGAATATGATCCTAGATATGAGTAGCTCGGTCTTGTTTCAATGAAGTGAGGAGCTGCGTCCTAGTCTCATAGTGGATCGGTAACTGAAAATGTGTAAGGAATTCCATGGCCAAAGAATTGAAATCTTGGAAAACTCCACAAGACAGCTCAATGTACCACTTTGCAGCAACACCGGTAAGATTTTGCTGGAAAAGACAGAGATGAATAGAATCATCAACCCAAAAATTAGAAGAACACCACAAGTGGTAAGTCATCACATGCATTTGGGGGTCTTCACCAAGTTTACCCTCAAATTTAGGACAATCACCAGGAATTTTGGTCGGAACCGGAGGCCAATATGGATTATGAAGAATAGGATCATTTGTCAACTTCAACACATCGGGTAATTCCAACGTAGCAAGAAATGATAACTGAGTATTGAAAGTCATTGGAGGTCTTTGATAAGGACCTGTATGTACATTCCACCAAGTCTGAGCGGGATTTTGTCCCCATATATTCTGTCCCAAAGGATTCAGATCATAGGGATTAAAAACAGGATAATTCGATTGATACTGGGATTGAGGACCAGGATATTGAGTCAAAGCAGACCATTGAGGTCCTTGTTGAGTAGCATAAGGATTCTTCTACGGAATGTAAGTATGACTTTGAGGTTGCTGATACACAGGTTTATTTTGAGGGTACAGAATCTGAGGTGCACTATATACTGGTTTATTTTGAGGGTACGGAATCTGAGGTGCACTATATACTGGTTGATAGGAAACTTGAGGGTAATAAGAGCCCTACAGCTGTGCAGGTTGACCTTGCGAAGCAGGTTGAGCAGGCTGCTGAGCAGGGTAAATGGGTAAAACCGGTTGTAGAAACGAAGGAATCTGCTAATGGGCAGGTTGCAACGGTTGCTGAGTAGGTTGAACCGGCTGTTGAAATGGTTTTTGAGGGCCACCAGGTTGACCTTGTGGGAAAATTCGGCCTGATGGTTGCGATGGATCATGTTATCCCTGATGACCAGGTTGACCTGGAGAAGGACCAAAGGGTTGTCTTGGTTGCAAAATATTTGGGCCATACTAAACGTGTGGCTGTGATTAAGGTGCAACAGGTTGTCCTTGTGATGGATAAATTTTCCCCCCAAGACCAAAAGAGGATCCTGGTTGATTCAGAGGTTGACCCGAGGGACCAGAGGGTTTTCCATGTTGGACCAAAGGTTGTCCTTGTTGACCGTATGGTTGTACCTGTGGACCAAAAGCAGGGCCCTGCTGAGCTAAAGGTTGTCCCTGTAAGGGTTGTCCTTGTGAGCCAGAGGGTTGCATAGGCAGAGTAGGTCCTAGATGAGTAACAGTCTGATAGGGATCATAAACATCCTGATAAGGATCAATAGGAGGCAAATAGACTGGATTACCAAACACACCATAATGGTGCAGATAGATATATATGGGATTACCAACAGCATCATAGTGATGGAATCGAGGATTAGTAGGAGCCTGAGATTGATGAGAACCCTGAGAATTATGTTGTTGAACAACCAACAGATATTCTTCAAAAGTAAGACGACCAGGAATCACAGGAGTAGTGGAAACTAAACTAGAAGCCACACAAATCGTTGGTTGAACTGGAATAGATGTGACAGTAACTGACGAAACAGGAGTCGAAGGTGATAGCCCCAACGACGGTAGGAGCGAAATCGGAGGAGGAGTTACTGCACTATATTGTGCAATGGAAGCAACACCAGACATAATCTGACTCAGAGATCTATATCCAAGTGGAAGTGAGACCGACGGTGGTGAATATTGGGTGGAGGCACGAGAGAGATCTTCGGGAAAGAGTTGATATTCTCCTATGGAAATAGGCATTCCTTCACTGCCAACAGAACTGGAGGAATCCATATCTAATTCCAAGGTAAGATCTTCGAAAAGACTACGGGGAATAGGGGGTACCGCAGTAGCAACAAAAGGTGATCCATACGTAAGAGGAGGAAATTCCCATTCTTCCCTAAAACCAAAACAAGCACTTGAAGGAGGCCAATTGAATTCAACTGGCTCGTCAATTGGAGACTGAGTAGCAAGGGGTTGGATAGATAGAAGAATAGGTTGCGAGAACTCGACATATCTAGTAGATTGAGTGGTTTCGAAAGAAGCGTCTGAAAAAGAACCACCACTAGGAGGTAGTGAGGACAAAGAAACTGGATGTTCTGCCACTTTGTTTGTAAATCAGAACAAGAAGGAAAAGAGATAACCAATCAAAGGTACCAAAATCAAGAACCAAGGAAATCAATCAGACCAAGTAACAAACTTTTTAATGGGCGTGTAATTGTAGGTGATTAATTTTATAACATTGAAACCAAAATTCACTGTTTCATGTTTTGAGAGTCGAGAAACAGGAAAAATATGACTCTAGTCACTTTCAATTTGAAACGAGCATGAAAGGACAAGTGCTCAATGATCTATTCTCTTGTTTAAAGAGTCACAAAAAATATCGAAATGACTTCTCAGGAATTCTAAGCAAGAGGGTGTACTAGGTTTTCATGAACTGCCATATACACCTTGGTGATCAAATGAAATAGAAATGACCAAGGACTTGATGTACGTGCAGGTAGTCTCCCCGAATGCTATGTTCGTTGTATCACGGTTACAAGGTGGCAGACTCAGCTTCCTATGGATAAAAGGATTGCAACCTAGAGGGGTCTCCCTTTATATACGCAACGGTATGGGGAGCATAAGTCCGTACTAGTGTTGTCTGAAGCCAAAAGGCGAGCGACAGCTGCTAGGTTTTAAGACGCCAAAACACGTCTCTAGCCTAGACCACTAGAAATGTTTCGTTAGGTTCCAATGTTGCCTTAGGTTCATTGAGTAAATTTTAAAGTTAATCTTGAATTATGTTTCAATTTTTAGGCCCTATCGAATGCGTAGCTCAACTTCCTAGATGCAAACTATATGCAAATGAATATCATCTCAATTCGATGAATGCTAGTTATAAGAAGGATAGAAAACATGCGAAGAAACTTCTAATGCCCTTAATGCAATCAATCGAAAACGAAATTCCTTCCTAGATTGACAAATGCTAGTTATGCAAAGGAACGTTCCACTTTCAATGCAACAATAGAATGAAAAAATATTTTTTGATTTTTTGAATTTTCAATGAAATGAAGCACACATTATACTAATTCAATGGAAAAAAAAATAAACACTAGTTGGGGTTTTGTGAATGTAAGGTTTTGAAAGTGAATGAATCAACCAAAGCGAAACAGACACAAAACATGCAAGCTAATGGAGCAAACTTTTAAACGAAAAAGAGAGTTCCCAAAACGACCTAAAAAAAGCAAAGTAATCAATGCTCAAAGTATTGAAGAAGAAGGACTAATCGAAAATCGAAAAGGCCATTCAATCAACAAAACAAAAGGATCACAAAAACTCAGTCTAAAAACCCGAAATGAGACTGATAACAATCAAAGAGACTTGTTCTCAAACAAAAGGCTTGGTGTGCAAGAACACTCAGAAATCCTAAGGTCTTAAATGACACTGATAGGAAAATAGACAAACGACTGAGGGAAACAAGTCTACAGTAGTCAACACAGTTTTCAAAGGCTTAAACACACTAAAAAATAACCCAAAAGCAAGACCAAATGACCAAAATACGCATTAGGGAGGTCAAACCAAAACCTACAAGGGTTTGCGCGACTATAAGGCTGTAATCCGCGCCATATAAAGGTTGGAAAGAGTGCTAAAAGAGAAACCTGCCCCAATCAATGCGACTGTCCAAACAAAAAACATGCCAAGCTAGATACCTATGGGAAAAACAGGAAAAAACCCTAACCTAATGAGCAGAGGTCAACCTTGACACTCTGGAGATGAACAAAGGATGGAAACTCAGCAAATAAACCAGAAAAAGATAGATAACCAAACCAATAATTGAAACCGACCCAACAATATGACATGAAAAACTCGCACTGATCCCTACTGGAGTCGCCAATTTGTTATGAAGGTATATCCTCTTTGTGGAAAGAGATGATCCCTCTTGCCCTAGGATGGGTCTAGTAACAAAAGGACACGCTAAAGTGTTGCTTCCTAGTTAATGAATGAACAAAAGACATGGTAGATGGACCTACCTTGAATCCAACGTTTTTGATGTTGTAGAACAAGTAGTGGCCTCTCACTCCTGCCTTGGAAAATCACAATCCGTTCGCTTTCACGCCCAGATAACTGCACATAGGACAAAGAACAAGAACAACATATGACAGAATAGTTTCATTGACAACTATTAACCAGTCAAAGAAGGCTAAAAATATTTCATCAAATAAACATCATAACACAATAGTGGAACCAAACAGTAGTCATGTATATCAATGAGTATAAGGAAGAGTAAAAATGATGTTTTAACGTCGCAATATCCTCTAGTGGGGTTCAAACGAAGCGCGTCTCAAATGTTGGACAAGGAATTCGGACTCAAGCTCTCTTAGAATTCATCGAATTGAGCTCTCTCAACACAATCTTTCTTACTCTATCTTCTCTAGCAGCTTAGCTATAATATAATTCTCCTAGTTCAGCTATTCAGTCGTTTAGCTAGCTTCTACTAAAAGAGATAGTTTCTTATATAGAGGAAAAGGAGGATTTTGGGATCCCTACAAAGGTGGGAGGGAGTCCTATCCTTTAGGAGAGTTCCAAGGGAGGTGGAAACTACTAACTAAAGGAAGGAGTCCATGGTTGTTTCAGTTCAATCACTCCCAATGACTCATCCCCGAGGTGGTTGGAATGGAACCTACGCCTCTATTTTTTTTTAAAATTCCATAAACAGCTTGGCGCGGGTGTCTAATTGGCACAGAGCGCCAACTAGGGTGGGCTCAGTGTTAAATTTCCTAGTTGGCGTGAGGGTGTAACTGGATACTCACGCCAAGGCAAAAATAGGGATTGTCACAGCTTTGCTTAGGGAAATGTCAACAAGAAGAATGTTGCTTTCATAAAAAGGGATGCAAGGATGGTATTTGCAAAGCATTACACTACTTATTGGTCACAGAAACGACCCTCCAATGTGTGAGTTGGGGATTGCAGGGATAGTGACAAAATGTTGTGTAATAGGTAGTCCGGCTACTGATCAACTTACTACCTCGACCACGAATTCGTCTACTGAATCTATTTTGCCATCTGCTATTCCAGAGTTAACAATAAAGCCACAGAAGGGAGTTGTCCATAAATTGAAATTCAATCCTCGAGCCCAAGCCACTCAAAATTATAATATAGTTGAAGATTTGGCTCAATCACCTTCAACTATGTCGATGCTTGAGGTACTTGAAAACTGTCCCTCCTAGAAACAGGCTTTGTTGTCAGCAATTGGTGGAATCGATCTGATGGATTCCAATCTTGTAGTCTTTAATCATATGGGCTATGTGCCACAATTACCAGTAGAATTGGAATTCTCCATTAAAGTAAATGTTCTCAACCACCTCGTTCATCATAATATTATTGATGGGGGAGCATCTACTTGCATTATGTCTCTAAACTGCTGGAAGTCACTTGGCTCGCCACGCCTAAGGCTCAATCACTTCCGACGTTGAAATCTTTTGACGGTCGTATATATAAGCCTTGCGGTATCATTAATAACCTGCATGTAAAACTAGGGGGCAAAAATGTAACTGTTGAAGTTGAGGTCATTGATGGACCCCTTGACTACAACATTTTACTTGGAAGTCCATGGGTTTACGCTATGAATACGATCGTCTCTACTTATTTTAGAATGATCGTCTTTCCTCATAAAGGGGTTATCACCATCATCAATCAACTCTCCTTCTTTGCCTCCAGTTCCCAGGTAACTGGAAGCATTTCGTTAGTTCACACACCCCAACTAGCACTTCAAAACATTGGTGTAGGGATCTTAAAGGATTCTTCCCTAATGGGCACCTTTGCATTATCGCCGCCTGCGACGTCAAAAAAAATTACAAAAATGGAGATCTGTTGCATGATATCTTCCACTCCATCTGGCTTAAGGAAGATTACCAATGATTCTGAAGTTGTTACGCTGGTTGAATTCCTGTCGCCCAGCCCAATTGGGTTGGTATAGAAATTAATCTACATGGCTTGGGCAGTGAATTCTAATTTATCGTCGTCCATAGTTTGGGTTGATCGTTCATTAGATTTTGGTGCTCCATTTGATCATTTTTCATCCACTTTCTTGAATGATGAGAGAATTGTGGAATCCATGATGCTAGAAGGAGAACCATGGGAAGATCATCATCATCGTTCCCATCTTCAGGTTACGAAGAAGATAATCGTATTGAACTATATCACCCATCGATCAAAACTTTCTTTTTGAATTCTATTCCAATTAATGCTATCGAATCTGAGCGAAACTTATCAATTATTGAAGAAACTATTTCTATCGATACTTCAACCAAACCCGACATTGTAGAAAACATTAATGTCGGCGCGTCTTGTTCTCCATCAGAACTTGAAGCTTATCACTCTCTCTTTCGTGCCGAGATATATTTGCTTGGTCTTATCAAGAAATGCCATGCATAGATACTAGTATTGTTGAACACGCCATTAAAATGTACCATGATGTCAGACCGGTACGTCAATACCTTCGTCCTGTTCATCTAAAGAAGGTTGCTGCCATTAAAGCAGAAGTTGAATTTTTTTTGCATTCTAGTTTCATTTACCTTGTTCCACGTACTGATTGGGTTTCCAACATTTTTCCTGTCATGAAGAAACAAGGGACAATCAAAGTGTGCGTCGATTATCGAGATGTCAATCTTGCTTGTCCAAGAGACAACTAGCCTACTCCCTTTATCGACCAGATTATTGACGATTGTACCGAAATATTTTCGTTCATGGATGGATTATCCGATTACAATCAAATATATATCCACCTAGAGGACCAATATAAGACATCATTCATCTGTCCTTGTGACACATTCACTTATCGTAAACTCCCATTTGGTTTAAAGAACATTGGGGCAACATTTTAGAGAGCAATAGATTATGCTTTCAATGACATCAAGCACATTGTTCAACCTTATCTAGACGATTTACCCGCGCATTCATGAAACTAGACTGATCACCCGACGCATCTAAGAGCTATCTTGTTACGCCGTTGACACTACAAAATATGCCCCAATCCACACAAATGTGTGTTTTTTTGTTGGTTCTGGTCATTTTCTTGGATTCGTCGTCTCAAAAGAAGGAATTCGAATCGACCCACTGAAGGTCCAGGCCATTATTGATTTTCCTGCACCATCAAATTTACTTCAGTTACAAAATCTTTAAGGAAAGGCTAACTTCCTAAGGAGGTTCATACCCAAGTATGTTGAAATGGCTAAAGGATTTACTCGTCTCTTGAAAAATGGGATTCCCTTCCATTGGGATAAGGCTGCGCAAGCTTCTTTTGATGTTGTTAAGGATACACTCGTCTAGGTGTCATTAATGTATCCCCCTAATTATTAGAGTGATTATTTCTTATATATCACCACAGCAAATACGGCCATTGCTATGGTATTGGTCCAAGAAGAAGATGGGATAGAACATCCGATATATTATTTGAGTCGTAATCTCAATGATATGGAAGTGAAGTATTCATACATAAAACATATCGCCTTGGTGGCCGTTAAAGATGTCCAAATATTTCGCCATTATATCCTGCTCCGAAAGACCATTTCCATTTTGGATTGCAACCCCATGACATACATTTTGTCACGTCAATTTCTGGGGGGGAAATTTCAAAATGGATCGTCATTTTGCAGGAATTTGATTTGCAATTCATCAAATCAAAGTCAAAGAAATATTTAGTTTTGGCTGAGCTTCTCTGGAACCTTCCCTCTGATGGTACTGAAACTACATTGGAACCATCAATTCCTGATGAGTGTCTATTTCTGATCGGGTCATCTAACCCTTGGTATGGGGATTTTATCATTTATCTCCAAAACCAGACATTCTGGCTTGATACCTGTCGCTCTCAACAATGACATATTCGATACCAAGCCAAAGATTATCTGGTCATCGACGATACACTTTATCATCATGGTGTCGATACGATTTTGAGGTGCCTCACTCATGAGGAGGAAGGGGAAGTTCTAAATTATTGTCATGCTGGGGTTTGTGGTGGAAATTTGTCTGGATACGCTACCACGCAGAAGATTCTTCGCGCTGGTTACTTTTGGCTTACCATATTTTGCGACTGCATCCTCATGGTTAGAATTTGTCATGTGTGCCAGATATTTGATTTTAAAATCCACAAACTACTAGTGTCGATGCATCCTGTTATCGCTATGGGACCATTTTCAAAATGGGGCATTGAAGTCATGACCGGAAACCCCCGTTCATCTGGGGGGAATGGTTATATTATTGTCGCAGTAGGCTAATTTACCAAGTGGGCTGAAGCGATGCCTACATTCAATAACACAGGTGAAACAACTACATTGTTCTTTTTCAATCATGCCATCTCACGGTTTGGTGTTCCACAAGCTATAGTTACAGATCATGGTAAGCATTTTTGTAATCACATGATGAATGAGTTGACTGCCAAATTAGTACTGTCACATGATAGTTCTACTCCTTATTATCCACAATCCAATGGAAAAGTTGAAGCTATTAACAAGATTCTTAAGCGAATGCTTCAACGAATGATAGGAGTTCACAAACAAAATTGGCATTTAATCATGTATTCGACTTTGTGGGCATATCGAACCTCAATGAGAAATGAAACTATATTTACTCCCTTTCAACTTGTGTATGGTCTAGAAGCTATCTTTCCTATCCATATGAAATACTGTCATTAAAACTCGTTGTTGACTTGTTACCTGACACCTCCAATGAAGAAGCATATCTTTTTAACCTCATCCATCTAGATGAAATGCGTCGTGAAGCCACATTAGCCAACGAAGCGCATAAGAGATGAATCAAGGCGCAAAACGACTAACATGTCCAGCCTTGCATCTTCTCTGAGGGTGACCTGGTCTTACTTTATGATCAGGAAGCTAATTTGATAGGTACAGGAAAATTTGAGCCACTATGGCATGGCCCCTAAATTTTCAAAAGAGGTTTGGAAAAGGGCGCCTACGAGTTAGTAGATTATGATGGAATTCCATTGGTGCAGCCTCAAAATGGGTTGTATCTTAAACGTTACTATGCTTAGTTGAGCGTAGTAAACTTTTGTATTATATTTTATATATGATTTTGATTTTGATTTACTGTCTTAGTTTGTTTTTCTATAGTTTTCTTGAAGTTAGTAATCCACTTTACATTTCATCATAGATGTCTGAATATTTGGAACCATTCATTGGGTATGTTGATGGTGCTAGTCGTAGTAAGCATAATTTATTCTTTGTAGCATGGGCCATTTTCGCTCCAGGTAGTGAGTTAGTGAGTTTTTAGGGGATTTTTATCAGTCGATCTACAAACAATATCACTGAGTATAGCGCGTTGATCGAACTTCTCTTTGATGCCATTTCATTTGGTATTAACTGCATCATCATTAGGTTAGACTCACAACTTGTTGTACTGCAAATTACTAGCATTTATACTATCTGAAATCCAACACGGCATCGCATGTTCCTAAGAGTTCGAATTTTGGAAAGAAATTTTCATTACATTCAATATCAACACATTTCCAGAAATTTGAACACATTAACTGATTCTTTAGCGAATTATGTTTTAAACATACATTTTCAACTCATGTAAAGACATATTTTCAATCCACATCACATAATTGAATAGGATTGTGCAATAAACATAGGAAAACACCGAAAACAAATAGATATATAGCTATAGGTTTTTACAAAAAATTGTGCCCAAGAGAGATTGGTCATCTGACCTCAAAATATATGCAAAATTTCAAAATAAACTAGTGATGCTCATGATAACAAACTACTGATCTAGCTATCCTACACAATAACTACATCCAACGGTTAGGAATACCAATAGTGTGGTGTTGAAGTCTCATAGGTAAATATTTTATCCGACAATCTAGAATCCCAAGAGTCAATCCCTCCATGTCTTGTTGTAGCTCATCAAGAGTCTTGGTCATATCTAAATCCCGAAGGACTTCTCTGCCAAAAATCCTCTCTGCTGGCTCATCTGCTCCCTGTTTTGGCTGGCCCACTAGTCAAACTCGACCCACATCTGTGTACATTAAAACTTTAGAGTAGTCTTGGGAAACATAAAAATACAAAAACATGTAGAAACCTTAGAAAAAATAAAAAAACATGGTCAAAACATTCTTACCAATTGCACCCCATTGAACGTCGTATGATAGAATCAAGTCTGGATATCCTCGAAAATCTATGCCTGCATATGCATATTGATCTATGGCGACCATCTGTCGTCTAAACTAGGAGAAAAAATGTAGTAGAGAATAAGATGGTCGATTGACCATCATGTCTATCCATCAATTCAACCCATCTCTACATCGGTGGATCTCTAGGGCCAGATATGCCTAGTGTAACATGCCGTGGTTGCATCAATGGAACCCGCTCTAAGGAAAAGGAAATAAGGATCAAGCCATATTTGAAATTATTCTTCCTTCCACCCTTTTCTTTAGTCATCTGTTCTTTCATCTGAACGAGTAAAAATTCATCCCAGTTAAATATTGTTGGTTATAAACACTCAAGTGCATATTGCATGTATGACATGTTTGCAACATGTAGTGTTGTAGAACCAGAAAGCTTTGCATAGTAAAAAGGATGGTCCTCAAAGGTAGATCACGCACATCAAAAATATTTATTTTCCCATCTTTACTCAATTCAGTACCTGGATGAAATGTTGGCTTATGTAATATCTCATTGAATCTCCTCCAAGAGAAGATCTTGCAAGGGAAATGGGAGAACCTCGCCTTGATAATCTAGTAGGAAAGTAAATATCCTCCACCAATATTGGGATAAATTTATCCCTAATGTGAAAATCCTGCAATACTGGATCCCATGAACAAATTAGGAACTCCAATAGTTCCATTTGCTACATCATCCATGACAATCTAAAGTATTTAAGAAACACACAATCTCTGAGGGCTCTTATTGTACCTGGATCGTTTAGGGAAATCATATTATGTTCTTCATGTTGTCTTTCTTGCCATGTAATCATCATTTTGATTTGATGAATACCTGAAACATAATCATAAGCTTCATTAGGATCCATTTCATTTTAAAAACTTGGGAAATTTTGGGCACACAACAAGAAACAAACATGAGAAATGCGCTCAACGCACCTTTCAACATTCAAGGCTGCGTTTCCCTTAGAGCGTGATAAGTTTACCCTAAGGGGATCAAAACCCTAAAAATTGACCATGAAATGCAATGAAAATGATACTAAAAGAAAGATAAGGTTCATAGCTCCAACCTGGATCAAACAACAAGAGAAATCGTCCATTGAAATTGTCGCAATCGACCGCTAAAGTTTGGGGGAAAAACTAGTTTAGAGCTCCTAATTTTCAAATGGTAACTTTGGAATAGTAAAAATGAATGGTAAAAACTCTTTTATTCATTTTTCTATGAAACATGTATTTTTAATCCATTTTATGGTTTTCTAAACAAGTTTTACAACTGATACAATGAGTTTAGCGTGCACACCTCTTCAAGAATGATTTGACCAAAAAACAAATTTTTATCCTTATTTTTCAAGCTTTGATAAAAATGAAAAAAGAGTTAAAGCACACTTTTATCTTTTTTTCGAGCTTTGATAACAACGAAAAAGAAATCCTCTGGAGTCTCCTTTTAGCTCTTTTCAGAGTCCGATAATGTGAAAATATTGTTGAGCACTTATCTTTTCGAGCTCGTAAAAGTAAATGAAACGAAATCTACTCAGTATAAGTTTAACCATTTTCCGGACTGAGATAGATTATTTACGAAAAAAGAAAACCTTAGTCAAACATGGATAAGAGGTTTTCTTAGGTATCATTTTACACTTTTTTGGACCTAAGCGACAAATTTACGAAAAAGGACTCATGGAGTTTTCTTTTTGTCCTTTTTTTCAAACTCTCTAAACATGAAAAAGGAATATGTTTTCACTTTCGTTAGACTTGTTAAAACATAAAATAGTGATGGACTTGTCGATCATGGAAAGATCAAGTTTCATTTATCGCTAAACTCATTAAATTATTAAATAGCGATGGATTCACTCGAAGGGTCGAATTATAGATCAAGCATATGTTACCCTCCTCAAGCTTGTTAAAAAAAAAAAGAGGTACTGGTCAGTAATGACTAGGGAAAATTTGGGAAAAATAACAGAACAATTTATGGTAGCAGGTCGCTCTTAAACATGACACTTTCACTCCATCATCGTGACTTTTGGGTTGGGTAATCTTCTTGATGTTCATCATACCTATGGTTCATCATATCATCACTTCGGTTTTGGGTCAATGCTACCAAATCATTATAGTGTCATTGATATGTTCAAGAGAATTCATCCAGTAATTCCTCATCTTTCTGCAATACTCATAAACCTTCATTTTCATGACATTCAACCCTGAACATTGTTATATCAAGTCACATTTTGTCTCCAAAATCATTACTCTCGTTTCGCAATAAAGTTTCTTCCTGTCAACATCAACTCATCATCTAGAAATTTTACTTAGAAACATCTTCCAATACCTTGGGGATTGCTACATCATTGGAAAGTTTCACGCTTCCAGACTTTTGACCGAAATATTTTGTTTGGCGTTCGACATCAAATCATCTATTCATGCCTTGAAAATTGTGTTGCAGTACTTTGAGAGCCATTAACATCAATGGTAGTGTCTCTTGCGTCTGTTAACAACTCACATCACTGGCTGGTAATTAGACGATGTCTTCCCATGTTCGAATTCAGAACATATATTCACATGGTTAGACTTGTACCTGAATGATCAAGTGAACAAGATAAGAAGACCCAAA
The DNA here is from genome assembly GCA_034641835.2 of Pinus albicaulis. NCBI lineage: Eukaryota > Viridiplantae > Streptophyta > Pinopsida > Pinales > Pinaceae > Pinus > Pinus albicaulis. Next base: position 195,796,125 of record CM076572.1, on the reverse strand, counting down.
TCTAGTTTCATCCATTTGGGTTGCGATTTCAGGATTGCTGTACACATCATCTATACAACGAATTTACATACAGATCGTCATCCGAACATTGGCCTATATCTGTAGGCATGTCTATATCAGACAAAATTTTGATGTAGATGACTTTATGAATTATGTACATGTTATGATAGTTTATGCGCTGTGGATGGGTATGCCTCCCTGAGCATGGGTATTGTAAATTGATGTAGGTCACCGTCAACTTTAGATCCTACTCATCACATCGTAAAGCATATCATCCAAATACTATTATTATTTTGACTTTATGCTTTAGGGGGCAGCTGTTATAGGTCAATTTGGGCATCATCCCCCAAGACCAATGAATAGGGCCTATCATCCCCTTATATTTAAGTTTCTATATGCCCTAAGTGAAGAAATTTCTTTTATGGCTTCAATTGTGAGATTTCCAAGGTTTGAAGTATATATTATATGACCCATTAACTCACCAAAACTCCTCTGCAAGGGACTAACTATGTTGTAGTGCCAATACCTCCATGCAAGGGTGCACTGCAGTGCACTTCTCGACACTCAAGGGTGTGTTGGTCACATGGGAGCTAAATCATCATTGTTCTGGGAATCTTCACATGGCCAATGCCTTCTAGAAGAGTCCTTCTAGAATATTACATATGTGTCATACTTCAAATCTAAGTTTCCATCCACCACCTCTGAACTTGGAAACATGTCTTACCTATTATTAGAAACCCATTCACTGAGAAACTACCTTCAGTTTCCCTATAAATTGAGCACTCATCTAAGTGATAGGGAGGAATAATTTTGTGCAAAGTTATGGTATTGGATTCTCATTTAATAATATATTGGAAGTACTAATATGTTGCTGAGATGATGCTGGATGTGATGAGGCTGGAATGAAGTTGGAGCAGGTTGACGATAAATCGATCTATTGGTTGTAATCTTCTCCTCCTACTCGATTAATAAAAATATACGTTCATTTTCTCAATACATATGTTTATATCTTGTGAAATGTATTCTTGATGATGTATGTATTCTCAGATATAATAGGCTTGATTTGGTTAAGATAAGTAGATACTTGTATATTTTATGTTGTTTGTTGTTCTCTGTCTTTGATTGCAAGAATTGATCTAGCATCTTGAGTTGGATTGAGAGCAATGGAAACAATGAAAGAAGGAGAAGAAGAGTGAAAAGGATTACAAGTAGGCTTATTTCCCTTTCTGTATATCTATTTGACTTAGATAAAATAGTAGTTGTCTTTCTTTTGATGTTCTGAGGGAAGGAAAACCACACTCAGGGAATTTAGTTTATTCGTAGATTAAAATTCGGCATAACAAGGACATTAGAAACACACTAGCCCCATTTCATTCCTTTTAATAGGCACCGTTGAAGTATAACTTCCAGGTCTCATTACATTTTAGTGACTGTTGGTTTAGAGGGATTGAGGATTTCACTTGTGTTTCTTCTAGGATTTGATTATCTTCATCTAGTGGTAAGCAGGAGAACTCTTCATATTTTGCAACTCTATTTTTTACGTAGTGTTGCAACTCTCTATCATATACATTGTTTCAACTCATTGATTAATATCATTATATCTCGTGAAATGAATATTATTTCAATTCATGTGTGATCATAGTCGTAACTCATAATTTAGGTTATTTTTGCAACTCACATTGTTGCAATTCCATTTTTAACATTACAATGCTTTGATATATATATTCAACTAACTTCTTTTCTTTTAGATTGATTTATACTTTACCTTGTCTTCTAGAAATTACAATTATAATTTAGTTCATGTTGTAATTATTAATAGCACAATCATGTTTGAATCTCTTACAACTTGTGTTTTATTGTATATCGTTACCCTTTGCATTTCATGTGAATTCTTGTTACAACATTCAATACCATGTAAATGCTTGAACAAGTCACCCTTTAATGTCAATTTCATTTAATTTTTTCTTGTGTGGCGTGTCTACCTATGTTAGGGATTACAACATCAATCTTTCTAATCCAACTAGGTAATGGAGTGAATTTAATTTCATGCAACCTAGATTATTAATTCTACCTGTATCGGGGGTTACAACATTTGTATTCGTAAGCCCACTAGGTAGAAGTTTGGTATTTACTTTCCTGCAAGTGTGGTGCGGTTTTCTTGGTTATTTTTGAAATCATTTTAATGTCATTCCCTACGGAATTCATTTAGAGTACTACAACTTCAATGAAAGATAACAAATTGTATTAGCATATACATTGTATGGAAATTAGCAAGTTCAATATGAACCTTGGCTTGAAAATTTAATGTACATATCTTCATTTGTTTGCTAATTAATTAGAAAGTAATTGAAATTCTCATCAGTGACCTTGCAATCAAATTTAAGAACCCTAACCCATGGTTCTGGCTCAAAATTGCAACTTGGATTAGAAGCTTCTAACACATGAATAAAAACTGGAATAAAAATTTATAATTGACAAGAAAATTTGGTAAGAATGCAAGATGAATGGAAAGCCTTGGCATGTAAGATGGATGGAAAGTTACATTTATATTAGGTTCCTCTTTAATGTAAATGATATTTCCAATAGAACCCCAACTATTGATTTTTTTTTATGAAATGCCATTGTGAACTCGCAATAAGACAAAAAATTAAGTTAAGTGGTGATTCAAGAAGCAATTAATATCATTGAAAAAAACTGTAAGAACTTCGATTATTATATTACTTGCCACATATATGAGCTAATAATATGAAAAGGTGAATTTAATGAGGATAAAATCACAAAAAAATATTATTCCCACCAAAGGTGGTATATAGCCATCAATTCATATTCACTTAATATTACCTTTTTCATTGACCATGTATTTTTCAATGATCACTAATGTTTGATATATATATATATATATATTTCATTTGGAATGGTAAGTTAACCTAATTCTTGCATTTTAATATAGAATCAACACATATGCATCTAAGACTTATTAAACAAAAATTATAACCTAATTTTGAGTTATAGCCATAACTTTTTCCAGTGCTTCTTGTTATCACTCCATCAGATCTCTAAGGCTGAGAAAGAGTCCAAGCAGAGGTACCCACAGACCAATATTTTAGCTTGGTAGCTAGCCCTACCAAGCTGGAGAGGGCTCTCTCCACATTGTCACAGCCAAGAGGGCTGGATGAATTAGAGTTTTAGGCTAGGTATGAGTACAAGGGTTTGTTTGTTTGAATTGGTTTGTTGCATGGGTGAATTAGGTCAAAGAGGCTAGGTTAGGGAAAATAAGATTAGGATTGCAGTCCATTCAATGGGGAAAGGTAGGTAGGAATACTAACACTTTAAGGTTTCAGGGCGAGATGGATCAGACTGATGAGGAGATACAAAGAGCAAGGAAAATAATGTATTCTTTCTAAACTAAATAAAATGAACAAATTATGAATATTTTCCCAAAGCAGAGCATGAGAGATGTATTTTGCTTATCAAATTGAAAATAAACATATAATAGAGATGAAATGGATCATGAGGAGTGAAAAAAATTCATAAATATGCAAAAAAATAAGAAACAATGTTAAATTTCAATACCATAGGTATCCAAAAGAAATAGTTGCAACTCGTTCATTAATTTCTAGCCAAATATTGAATACACTAAAGTCTCTGATCAATGAAATAACATCCAACCTGTAAAATGAGTCAAAAAGTACAAGGTATAGACCACAAAACAACTTCTCTCATCCTCAGGGGTCGAATCCCTGAGTGGAGAATTAGTTCCACCAAAAATTGAACTGATACCTAGAGTGTAGGGGAGTCAAACTGACTCATCTCTCACTTTTTGGAAATTGATTCATTACATCATCATCAAAAGTTTTCATCTAATGTATTTACCCTAGGTAAGTGTAAAAATTCCATAATTACATTTACATCATTGATTTACAGAGATGAAAACTCCATTTGCTAAGTGGAATTGAGAAAAAGTGAAAAAAATTGGAAATATCAGCAAACTGAAAAAAATTGTCAAAAGCGCAGCGACATGGTAAAAAGCGTAGTTCCATCTTTAGATCCACTTTTCAGGGGGTTCTAGGTGTCTAAATTGAGCTCATGATAGCTCATTGGAAAGCATGTCCAATATTTTCTAGATCTATGCTTGGTTTCCAAAATAGTGCTGATTTGACCATCCAAAAATTGATTCTCCCAAGACTGGTAAAAAATGTAACACCAGCCTCCAAAACAGGGCAAAAAGGTCATTTTTTGAGTGTTTTTTGACCTTTTTACCACCTCTTTGACCTAAAAAAGCTTAGCAAAGTTGTTTTCCTAACTGTAAATTTCCTTATGAATCCAATGGTACCTTCATTTTGTCCATTGGAGGTCCCTAGGGAAAAGCATTGCGCTTTTGCCAGTGCCTCTATGCAAAATTGACAAAAACACAAAAATTTCCAAAAATGTCAAAATTTGCCCAAATTTCTTCAAATTTTCTGCTTTGGGATGATGATGAGGTGTATTAGGCAATGGGAGATGCCTCAACAAGAATATCAAGATTTTCCCCTTCATTTTTCTTAGTTAAGGTTTCAAGTCTTGAATTGGCCTTTTATAGTTTTGAGCTAGCAATTTGGTTTTTCTTGAAGTAGTGTTTTGCCCTCTTTCTAAATATGTCATTGCATTTTTTTCCTTCTCTAGGAGCTTCTCAAGATGATGGTTGGCCCTTTCAATCCATTTCTCTCGATTCTCGTTGAAAAAGATAGAAAACTGTTCATTCAAAGTGAGCTTATTAGCAAGCTCAACCTCCTTTTGCCTCTCTAGTTCTAGAGCTCTTTTCAGCCCTCTAGTCCTAGGTCTTATTCTTGGCACATGTTCTTCTTCCTCATTTTCTTCACCATACCTTTCATAAGCCTCATCAATAAAGGCCTTTTCTTTGTTTTCTTCTCTTTTTTCCTTGATAAGCTGAACCTCCATGATGGCCTGCTTGGTCTTGATTTGTTCATTTTCTTGCTCATAGTATGAAATGACAAAATTAGATCTCTCTAAGTTGGTATGAAGCCCCCTGATTTTGGCATCATTCTACTTGATAATCAATTTGGAGGCCTCATCATCATTCTCTTCATCTAAATCAACAAGGTCAAAATCTGTTTCTATCTCATGGAGGTCATCCTCCTCATGAATGGATTCCTCATGTACATCTTCCTCTGCCATCTTTTGTTTGCCCTTCTGTACTTGCTTTTTTGGTGAAGAAGGTAGGGCCCCTCCCACAATATGTGGGGAAAACACATGCCTATACCCTCTCTAATATGTCTTTGCCAACAATCTAATTTCACCCTCTTTAGCCTTGCTGAGCTCAACTTTGTTAGGGGAATCATCCTGGAGTAGGTGAAGTAGAGTGAGGTGGAGGCATAGATGTAGCTGGGTGAGATGAAGAAGATACATCTTCAACATGTGGAGCTTGTGGAAAAGTGAATATGTTATTTTCAATGAAGGTGTCCCATGAGATGCCCACTTGATCAAAGTGACGGAGGACAATGATCTTGATCAATGAGTGGTGGAAGAGGCTATTCATCTGCTTGCTGGTGATAGTCTATCTTTTGCACAATCAAGGCCATTTTGTCTATGAAATTGAATAAAAAGTATCAGATATTGAGCAATCTTACTCTTGTGAAGTGCATCAGCAGTCTAATGTGGTATGTGTAGAGCCTAGAAAACATCCCTTCACAAGAGAAGTACTTCATGATGATTTTCATCATGGGTTCATACCTATCAATAGGGTAGCTAAAAGGGAAAACCATCCTCCTTTCATTTCTATATCTGGGTTTAATGAATGATTCATAGTACTGATCCTCAAAATCTTTGGATTTAAACCATTTCTCTCCCATGTTTGGAATCCTAGTGGCAACAATAATGACAGATGTAGATACACTGAAGGTTACACCTGCAAGGGTCACTTGATTATCTCTGAGGTTTGAAATGAAGACTCTACTCAACATAGGATGATGTCGGAACCTCTGAATCATGTTTCAAAAATCAAGGCAACCTACATACTCAAAACAATTGGCAGTCATGGGGGAGCCCTGAGTGCATTTGTGTTGGTGGGCTCCAGCCTTGGGATTATTCCTTCTTTGTGAAGCCTTCTCTATTGTCTATCCTCTTCTCTCTGTCTACCCTCCTCCTCCATATAATCTCTGTCTTCCTCCATAGTGTTTAGTGACTAATGAAACCCTAGGGATAAGGTGGATTGGAATGGGGAGTGAAGATGGGTCTAGGGAATAGGGATAACTCTAGGAAAATTTAGGGAAATGGGGGAAGGGATTAGGGAACTTTAGGAGGCAATGGTAGGTCAAAATTTCAAGGGAATTATAAATGAGAATTTAATTACAGGTTTAGGGAAGGGGCTACCTAGGAATGTAGAACCCTAGGACTTAGGGTTTTTAGGGAAAGGGACTTAGGGATTTGGGAATGATAATTTAAGGTATGGATAGGGTTTTTAGATGTGTGGGAAGGGAATGCAGCGTATTAGGGCATCAAATTTTGGAATTAGGAGTAAAACTAGGGTTTCACTTAGGAGCAAATGCCAATTTCACTTAGAATCTAAAACACTATGAAATCATTCTTTAGGAGTGCAAGGAGGCAAATATTTTGTTGTACTTATTTGGAAGAATGTGTAAGAGGCACTTACTAAATTTTTTGAAGAGTTTGGAGGTGTTTTGGTGAGTTTTGGTGCTTGGAGGGGTCACTGAGAAAAAGCGCATCGCATTAGGAAAAAGCGCAACACCTTGCCCAGAAGTGCAATGCCAGTGGAGAATAAGCACAACATTGCCTGCTCTAAGCGTAGCGCCACCCTATGAAAGCGCAACGCCAGTGAAAAACTTAGCCTCTGACCCTGCAAATCGACTTTTCCGGCTATGGTAATGCAAGCTCGATGGATGAAATGACAAATGAGCTCCCTTGTGATGTCTTGGTGGTATTTATACTTCATGATTTGAATCAAATGGGCTTTGGGGCCCAAATTTTCTTTCTTCACTTTCACTTTAAACTTTGAATTTTCACCTTTTCACTTGACTTTTTCCTTGAAAATTTAATCATCTAATGACTTTGAGAACTTTTTGATTTGAGATTTTTATGCTTTGGCATGTTGGAACTCTGAGTTAGCAGCTTGGGAATCATGATACTTATTACATTTTGATGACATAAAATTACATGATGAAAATTAAAAATTACATCTTAAAACCAAAATTACATGCTGAAACAAGAATTTTTCTTCACGAATCATCTTCATATGGTGAAGAGATGTTATTGAATCGCCCTTTACTTGTTATCTTATGCAGTGGAAATGAAGCTTATTGACCTTGGAAACCCTAATGACCTAATGGAAATCTTGAAAAACCCTAAAAGACCTAATGAGACCTTGAAGGAATGAACTTCATAATGGCATGACTGATGTGATGACATGATGATACTGACTTTATGGATGATGTGTAGTCAACAATGTATGAAATTATGCCAGCAAGTAATCAAATTTGAGGAAGATTGATGTTTTTGGACTAGGGCTACCATTAGTGACTAAATTTTTGCATGACCTAGTGGAATGAATAAAAATTTATCAGTGGGACCCATAAAATGATATGAAAAGAGGATTTTGATCACTGATGGCAGGATTCAAATACTGACACTAACACTTCTGATAGTTCTAACATATCTACTTTATCAAAATGTGAAGTCATAATTGTGTACTTTTTCCTCTTAGCTCACTAGTTTTTCATCACCGCAATAGAATTTCCCTCACAATTGTACCATCTTTCCATTTCCTTATACACCTCCTCCTTTAGTTGGAGCTCTTCAACCTAATCCATAATCAAAATGAACTATTATCATAAACAAACACAAATAAAGAAAATAACACAAGCTTGTCAAAAGTATAAACAAAGTGAGCAAAGAAGAAAACAAAATAGGTGGCAACAACAAAGAGAGCACCATTAGTTTCAGTATCATTTCCATATTGAGAGATATTTTAGGCTAGTAATTTCAATCTCATTTCTAGATTGAGAGACAATTTATGTCGATCAATTTTAAATCATCTCTTGTTTTTTAAAGACAAAATTTATCACCATTGTTGAGCATATTGGCTATCTTTTTGTTAGAATTATGTAGAGGGGGCCATTTTTTTATTGAGCACCATGGATAGATTTTTGTTAGAATTCTATAGAGATCTATTTCTCTCTCTCTTGTTCCTTGTAATTTCTTCATTTTTTAAAGAAAAGAAACACAATAAACAATATCTTCCTTGATTCCAACTATGAAATAATTAACTGTTATATGTGTCCATTATCTTATATCTATTTCACGAGTTTGAATTTTGTAGTGGTGCCTCCAAAATAAAAAAATCATCTCAAGTTGGCTTACCTATATGATGCAAATGATTGTCTATATTTGGACTTACCTTCTTACACTAAGATATGCATGAACAATGATAAGCTCCAAAATTTCCATGAAAATCATTACAAGTGGATTGAAAATTTCCTTGAATACAGGTCCCCTTTTGTTTATACCCCAACCTAGCAAAAAAAATCCCCAATATGTAATATATATATATATATATATATATATATATATATATATATATATATATATATATATATATATTTTACAAATTCAGTTGCTATATTATATTTGAAAAAAAAAAGGATATATTTCCTTATTACATTTCGATGGGGTTGAGGACAACTAAGGAGGGGTGCAAAGACAAAATGTCGAGCCTCCATTATGTCGACTGTTCATACTATACTGCATTACAGATTCAAGATAGATTCTAACAAACTCTGAAAGAATGAGAGTGAATTTAAAAGACATGAGAAAAGGAGAGAGAGGAGGAATGAGGATTAGTCAATGCTGATTGGCCGTCCAGTTGATGAATCAGTGTTGTCTTGATTGTCATCAAGACTGGAATTTATTACATTGTTTGAGCTGGAACTAGGAGACGAGTGTTTGTCTATCATGTATTTCATAATCTGGAGATATTATTCCACATGAGCACATCGATTTGTGGTTGCAAGAAGCTGCTTCTGATAGGACTGAGCCTGTTGCTGGAGGAAGGTTGTATCCACTTGATGTTTTTCTTCCATGATCTTCAGTTGTCCTCAAATCAGGGCCATTTCTGTTTGAAGATCTGCACAGTGAAAACAATTTTCACTTCTCATGGTGTCTCCAATGAACTATGTAGGGGCTCGCATAACAATCAGAGGAGGTGATGATGAGCTGGGATAGTTCACAAGGAGGATGTGGTTGTAGGAAGACATAGCAGCAAATGTAGAAATCATACAGAGGGCTACGGACCGAAATGGAGTGAAGTCGAGATTTCTGCAGTCAAGAAGCACAAAAATATGTGTGGCAATAAAAACCAAGAAAGGAATATCTTGAAGCCACTCAGGAGGGAGAAAGCGCTGATGTCTTAGCTAGGATAGAAGGGAGCAATCACAGAGGTAGAGATGGTGAGACATTGCGAAGAAGGAGTGTAAATAAATCAGGCGGGTTGGCAAGAGGGGAGGATCATGGCATGGATTACAATAAGATAGGGTCACGGGAGAGGCGTTTCTACTGGAATGGGGAGCTCTGACCAACTTAGACAAAATATTACAGAGAATCATGTGAGATGGATATGATGGCAGAGAGAGAATCATGGTAGGGGTGAGAAAGAAGTGCCATCTTGACTGAGCAATTGACCAGCTGGTCTACTACAATATTTGTTACCAAATTATCTACTTTCTTATTGTTAGCTCTGAGAATATGGTAGAAAGAGAGATCATTCATATATTTGATCAGAATACAACATTTGTTGATGAGCCTGCAGAGAGCTTTATTGGAGGTTTCATTACCATTTATCATCATACTAACGACAATGGAAAAATCTCCAAATATCATAGTGTTAGATAGATTGAGGCTCTTTATCATTTGGAGTCCTTTGAGCAGAGCATAGATCTCGGATTTTTTTTTTGATAGAGAGTAGAGCCCCCATTCAAAGGAGCTCAAAACGCTGTTGTGTTCATCCTTAAGGAGACCTCCTACCCCAGCAATTCTTGGGTTTGCCTTTGATGCTCCATCAAAGAAAAATGTAGGTCTATTGTGTTCTTCCATCCATTCAATGAATTCTTTTTCCTTGAGCCTTATCTTCCATTTCTCTTTTTGAAGGGTTTTCTTGACTGGAGTGTTGCTATATCTAGGATTTTCGAGAGCTCTCCCTAGAAATATTCTTTATTCTACTTGAAGGTCAGTGAATTTGATATGGATGTTGTTTTTGGATAAAATCGTCTCCACTGTGAGACTCCAGGTCTTGCTTTGAGAGTTTCTTGGGCAGGGTTTTCTATTCTAGAAAATCATCTTATTTCTTGCCAACCAGATACTCCAAAGAAGCACGCATGGGAGGGTGTCCTAGACCCGTTTGGTAATGCTCTTGCTATTTTTTCCCCAAGGATATCCTTTTTTCCAATTGATTATCAACTCTGAGATCGAACTAATAGATGATAGATCGATTTGGGAGAAATTCGTGAGGTCACACCAACACTGTTTGGCAAAGGGACACCTCACAAATAGATGGAATGCAGTCTCTACATCTTTTTGGCAGAGGGGACATCTCGAGGGACCACAAATACCTCTTTTTTAAAAGTTATTAGAGGTCAATATTTTACCTTTAAGCAGAATCTAGATGAACATTTTTATCTTAGGAAGGGCTTCAGATTTCCAAATGAGCTTCCAAATGGGCCATAGAGGAGAGGGGAACTGATATTTAAGAAGGGATCCATAAGCCACTTTTATTGAATATGTCGAGCCTGAAGGATCCCACCGAAAAATTTCTTGGTTGCCTTTTACTAGTGGAGTTGCTGCATGTAGCATTTTTTTTTTCAGATTTGTTAATTTGGCCTCAAGGTGAGGAGGAGTAATAGGGAAGACCCACCCATTCCATGCATTGGAGTGCTCTTCCCACTTGGAAATTTGATCCATGGTGTTTATATCTTGAATCTTGAGACAATTTTGGATACCATGGATGCTCTGGTTGTCAGTGAGGGGAGACTATCCCATGATTTTATCCTCCCAGATGTTAATGTTGCTTCCTCCTTGAGGGACTTTAGAAATATTTTTGTTGATAAATGGAATGGATTTTTTGCATAGAGCCCAAATTTTGGAACAAGGTCTGATTGGGATATCCTGATCAAGAAGGTTATGTTTAGCAGTGGTAAGATATTTGGTCCCGAGAACTTACTTCCACCAAGATTGATGTCCGGTGATGAAGTGCCACACAATTTCCCCCCTAAAGGAATTTTTCAGAAGATTTGGAATGTGAATACTAAGTTCACCATGTTCATAATTTTGAGTGACTTGTCTCCATTTGATTATATTGAATTTCTTCTTCTTGTTTTCCCTCCTTGCCATAAGAAATGCCTTAAAACAACTTCTATTTTTTGATGAATGCTAGAAGGAGCGTAAATAAAGGAGAAGTGATACAGAGGAAAGGTAGTGAGTATATATTTTAAGAGGATTGTGCGCCCGACCAGATTAAGCCATGAATATCCACATTGTTGCACTCTCTTTTTAAATTTGTCAATGGTGATGTTCTAGACCTCAGCCTTTAGGGGTCCAACACTAACAGACATCCCAAGGTAATTAAAATGGGTCCAATTTATCTTGTAGGAGACTCCAAAATTTTGAGCAATACTATGCATGGTGCTATTTGTAGCATTCCACCCATAGATGCAACTTTTATGATAGTTAATTAGCCCTCCTAAAAAAAGCATAAAATTTTCAAGAAGAGTTTTGAATCTCTGAGCAATAATGCAGGTGGCTCCACCCATCAAAAGGGTGTCATCAACGAATTGAGAGTGATTCATGTTCTTAACTCTGTTGCTGAATTTTATTCCAATGATGAGACCAACTCGGCGCGTATGATCCAGAGCCCTGCTAAAAGACTCTTCCATGAGGATGAAAAGGAAGGGAGAAACAGGGTAGCCTTGCCTGAAACATCGGGTAGATTGAAATAATTTCCCTGGCCTTCCATTGACTAAGGGAGAGATCCAAGGGTTGTAGATGCAGGAATTTATGAGAGATATGAAGTCATTTTCAAATCTCATAATTTGTAGGACAGAAAGGAGAAATGAATGTCTTACTCTATCAAAATCATCAGCAAGGTAGAGTTTTAAGATAAATCCTTTCTCAGATCTCGTTATACTCGAATGAATGGCTTCTTGAACCAAAAGGATAGAGTCAGATATTTGTCTTTGAGAGATGAAGCCCCCTTGATTTTCAGAAATGAGGTTAGGGAGATGAGGCTTAAGGCGGGTTGCGAGGATTTTAGTTATGATTTTGTAAGAGGAATTGTAGAGGGAAATGGGTCTAAATCTGGAGAAGGAGGAGGGACGGTTCTCTTTCGGTATAAGGGCGAGGAAGGTAGAGTTGGTAAAGCCACCGATCTTCTTCTTTCTTTGAAACCACTGAATCATTTTGGTAAGGTATTTTTTGATGAATTCCCAAAAGGTCTGGAAGAAACTAATGGAGAAGCCATCAGGGATAATTTTAAGGATTGAAAAATATCTTGAAGTTTAAAAAATTGGCGAATCTCACCAGTCCCTAATATGCAAACTATAAAATATTTATTGATGTATTTGTAAAATTATTCAAATTTATAATGATATTATATATATTGTCTATATAATGTTGGCGATTTTTAACGTAAAATAATTTTATATTGTAAAATTTGGGCGAATCATTTTTATAAAAAAATGGAAATTGGCAAATCTTTTTTTTGGAAAAACCATGGAAAATTAGCCCACCTGCGAATATTAGCCCCTAAAATTTTCCATGGAAGCCATCCAGTCTCAGAAACTTGTTTGGATGCAAGGACCAAATAGCTTTGAGAATTTCAGTCTCCTCAATATATTTTATGAGGGAATTATTAATCTCAACTGTAATTAGTTTGGGCATGTAATTCAAGAGATCAGAATAATCCTCCGAATTTTTTGTTTCAGAGAGCATATTTTTATAATGGTTGTACGCTGCAGCCTTGATACCTTCCTGATCTTCGTGAAATTTCCCTTCATCGTCAGTAATAACTGAGATGTTATTCCTTGTCTTTCTTACCGTGGCTTGTTTATGGAAGAAAGAGGTGTTTTTGTCACCAGCCTGAAGCCAAAGGTTTCTTGATTTAAGCCTCCATTTCTCCTCATCATTTATATTAGCTTTATATAAGTTTCAGTATAGAAATTTATCCTCCTCTTGCTTTTCTTGATTGACTCCATAAGTGTCAATGTCGACATGGACTTCTTCTAGTTTCCTTTTGATTTCATTTCTGACTTTTTTAGGTTCCTTGTAGTGAATTTTAACCAAATCTTTAAGTGCCATACGAACTTTCTTCAATTTTGATTCCCAGATATACATAGGGTAGTCCTCAATGTGTTGCTACCAAGAGTGAAGCAATCTGTCTGACTTCAGGGAAGTGACTCCAAAGAGGATTGTGTCTAAAAGGGAGAGGTCCTAGGGAGAGGGTAACGGGGTATTGGTCTGAGGTAGATAATGAAAGGATACTAGAAGAGGCAAAAAAGAAATGAGAGATTAGGGGGACAACCATAATAAAGCGGTTGAGCCTCTCCATAATGTTCCCAGATCCAATTCTTCGATTGCTCCAGGTGAATTTTCTATTTTTGGGAATGATGTCGACCAAATTATGGCCTTGGATTATGGATTTAAGCTGGTCTCTTGAGGGATCAGAGTTAAAGTTGGCTCCTCCTTTTTCATTGGCATGCAGGATCAAGTTAAGGTCTCCTCCAATGATGATATATTTATTACCTTCGCTGTCTATATCTGCTTTCATGGTGCTCCAACAGAGTTCTTTATTCTTGTAATGATTTGGCCCATATATATTTTACACAGTACTCACAATGTTCTCTTGAATTTTCTGAAGATTGACTTTGATCCAGTTTTGGGTCTTGAAAACTGCGATCTGTTTCCAAGAATTTTGATTCCAAATGGTAGCTAATCCTCCAGAGGCACCTCTTGATTCCATCACAGTGCCCATGTAATTCTTCACTTTTTTTATAATAGTTTCCATGTCTCTTTCTCCATGCTTTGTTTCTTGAAGGAGAATGATGTCAGGTTTTTCTTGATTGAGAAGGTCTCTTAGAGCTGAGTTTTTTGAGGGGTGCCCTAGTCCCCTATAATTCCAAGAGAGGGCTTTCATCATTTTAGAAATGTAGGTTGAGGACCTATCTTCCCTCCTAATTCATTCTGGCTTGCTTGTCTACTTATTTTCCCTCCAATGAAGGATTCTATAGGGTGTTGGATTCCAAGGGCAATGTCCTTTTGGGCTGCTTCATCTTGATGGTGCTTGGATGATTTCCTTCCGGGGCTGGACTTTTTAAGGATCTCCAGAGTGACCCCATGTTCTATGGCTGCATTCCTAGTGAAAATACATGCAGAAGAAGGTTCAACAAAGGAGGAAGGAGGGCATGAATTAGAAGGGGAGACTTAAAGAGATCCAAGAAGAGGAGAGGGGATGGAGGGTTGAGGGGGGTCCTCTTCTGAAGTGGCAAGGGATGAAAAGGGGTTTGGGGAGGCAAGAGGAGGGTTGGGGGAGGGATTGAGAGAGGGATCAGGGGATGGCTGAGGGATTGAAGAGGGGTTGGGAAAGGAGGAGCTAAGGGAGCAACATAATGAGAGGGTTGGACAGGAGGGATGCCCGAGTTTCTTGGGTTCGAAACAATCTTATTTTTTTTATGGTTTCCCATTGGGTTTCTGGATCAGATTTTTCAACCTCAATAACTTTGGTGCATCTATTAGCAAAATGATTGTATTCATGGCATACCTTGCACTTGAAAGGAATTTGTTCGTAGTCTAGCTGATGTATGTGAGTCCAGTTTTTAACCTTCAGTTTGATTGCCTCTGGTAGACCATTCCCCAGATCCACTTCAACGCAAATCTTGGTGCATGCTTGCATGTTGTCCTTCGGCTCGCTTCTATCTATGAACTTTACTACTGCATTCCTGATTTCCTGAACTGAATCGTCACCACAGCAATGCAGGGGGAGGTGAGGGAGGCGACCCCAATGCGGAACATATTACTCCCTAAAATATACACTATATTTTTCATGATGTTGTTGTTTATTCCTAATAATATCTTGTTATTATATTCCATGTTTATTTTTGTAAAAGATTTCACATTTTTTTTGGTTTAAAATTCTTATTCTTATTCAGTATACAATGCTCAAAAGCTCATTTTCCATCCTATATCCGAGAGATTGGACTTTCTATACTTGCATATTTGACTGCTTCAATAAGGCTCGTGAACATTGTTAAGGATAATTGAGCAAGAAACCTCTTTAGAATAGGTTCCTATACCCAATTCTACCCATCAATTATCAAATAATATAAGTAGAATAATATTAGAGGAAGGAATACGTATTGATAAATAACATCCCTTGAAAAGTAATACATATGAATGAAATAATTAAATTTTAACTATTGAAATTTGATTAGTACTAGAAATTTCAAAGTATTTTGGAGTTTAATTTGAATTAATACAATAAATTAAAAATAATATTTAATAGATTTAGAATTTTGTCATTCACTAACATAAAAAATACTTTCAACATAGGTATTATCATATATAAAATAAGCACATACCTTCCATTTGTTGAATGCTAAGGAAAAACATGAAATGTGCTTAGTTTCATCTATAAGAATATTATCTAGCTGGGGTGTAGAAATCGGCCCAATGAATGCATTCCATCGTATTTTACTACACAATCCATATTGATATATTTGGTTTCAAAAAACTTTAAACAAGTATCTAATCATACATTTAAAATTGTGACAACCATGGCCATTTTGGGATAAGGGTTAGGATTTAACAGTGATTATGTCAATTCTCTCTGTCATTGAATCATGGAATTAGGTGGTATACATTGGTCATCAATGGGATCCTACTTTAAATTTGACATATATTTGTTTCGTTCCTTAGTTATAGCATCCATTTCTTCCTATTTCGCTTTTGACTGTGGGTGTTTACTTGCTTATGTTGCTTGAGGCATAGAAAGTGGAGGTGTTGGATGAGGTACCCATCTTCTACCACTCAAATTATCCAAAGGTTTAATATATGGACCATCAACTATGTTAGAGATACAACTACTAAAATATAATTCATACATGATTCCATTTAACTCATACTCACCAAACTCCAAATGGTCATAGGTGCTAGAAGTGAACATAGAGCTCCATCACCTTCCTTGAACTCCACCTTGAAACCTCTAGTTTCAAAGTACTATTGACATATATGGTGAGTGAAGCACACAAAAGAAACAAATTCCCTATTGTTATTGATCATATGCTAAGCTTTTATGCACTCAATGCAATGACCCTCCTATCTACCAACTCTTCCACCCCTCTTCTCTTAATGGGTTGATCCCCAATCTACTATAAGTGTTTTCATCTATTCATATTATGTGTAATAACGAAGCATGTTGGATCAACTCTCAATCTATTAATAAGTAAAAAAAATCATCAAACCGATTTAAAATAATGCTATATCAGGCGGTGGATTTCTTTCCCTCCTAATATTTGGTTTAGGTTCAATTGGACGCCATTGATACTTCTGAATCTAGTTAATCACAATTCAAGAAGGTTAGCTAATTTTCCAACCCCTTGGCCTTGATTTGTGTAATTAAATATGCATATGTGTTTTTCTGGTTTAGTGTGTTAGTTTAAAACACATTTGAAAATTTTAATTATCCATAATTATTTACTGATAATAATTGATTATAAATTTGTAATTGTGATGTTTTATTTTTGTAAATATAGAAAATATAGAGAATCAGTTTTTGAGTATAGATGGTTGAAAGAGATAAGGGTGCAAATTATTGTGAAATATTTATTACCCATCAATAAGTCATAGGCATCTAATATGGATGATTAGATTTATTAAGGAATTGTGATATTGGCCAACTAATTGTTTCCTAAAAGACAAGGAATTGCCTTTTGGAGTGGGAAACAAAAGCTAATTAATGATCTAATAACTACCTGCCACCTTTTGGTGAGGTGGAGGCAGTTATTAACCACCAAAAAGGTGGTAAATGGGATTTGGGATAAAAATATTGTCTACTCACTTTTGTCTCATTCTAAGAGGAGAAGAGACTCTAAGAGGAGAAGAGACTGAAGAGAAGCAATAAAACAAAGACAAAAATAAATTTGTGACATGTTGGGCTCGGTGGGATATTGGTTGTTTGCAATGTCAAGGTTGGGAGGAGCCAAGTACTTGATTATTAATTCTCCAAAAATGTGTTTCAAGTCGGTATTTCTATCTACAATATCTAATTGTTTGTCAAAAGAAAAGGAATTGGTTATGTTTATTTCTAGTTTGTATACAATGGAAAAAGGAAAAGACAAATTGTTATAATTTTAGTTGTTATGTTTTATTTCTGTAATTTTTTATAAAGTAAAGTAAGTAGGAAATGTGATTTGATGGACAGATAAATTTTTTTTCATATGTTTATATGAAATCTTGTATAGAAATATGAAAATGAACGAGAATACATAATATGTAGAATAAGTATTAAAATAAAGAGTACAAATTTTATATTTGATGTTAGTTGAGAAATAAATTTATCAGGCAGAAAGAACACTAAGGAAAATATGGATGCATATGTAGGTATGGATATGTGTTAGACCAGGTACATATTTTCATAGAAATTTTTCTATGTTAAATATACATGCAAATGAGTAAATTCTCATATATATATATATATATATATATATATATATATATGATCAAATTTGGTCATTTATAGAGTAACCCTATGTAAGAAGACTCTAGGTCACATAAATATTTTCTTAAAATAATAAATCTCTCATAGAGTAAAAATAAAACATGTATACAACATAGCTTTGTTAGCACTATAACTCTAAGTTCAACATTACTAACAAAATGAATAGTCATAAACACACGGAGAAAGGAAAATAATATATATATATATATATAGTTTACCTAAAAATTATACAAAATCTCTTTGTAATTTTGTAATATCATTGTACGAATATAAATTTAGAAATAGGTATTTTTGACCCAAGATAAAAAAAATGTATTAAATAAAATAAAAACATAACTAAAAAGTTATATTCAGAATGAAAATAACACTTTGTATATAAAAAAGGTTCATGACCTTCTATAAATATTTTAGTCCAAAAAAAACTATACATTATATAAGACATTAAAGAAAAAGAGAAATAGAGAAATTATGCCCATGCAAAAAAAAAAGACCAAAATTTAAGAGACCAAAATTTAGTGACCTCTGACCTAGTGGATAAGATGAGTAAGTTGGAATTTGTGAACATTAAAATGGAAATGTTATGATTAACCATGAATTAGTATCTATGAAACAAAACACAAACAAAATTAGTGAATAGTGATAAGAACTGCACATAAAGCATGTAGAAGAGTTCAACATTCAAAGGAATACGTGTGAAAAGGGTTATAACAAAATTAATTGAGAATAAGTCACAGAAGTCCCAGTGCCTTACTTGTACAGGGTTAAAATAAAAGTTAGCCACCATATGCAGAATGAGGATTACTATTGGTAAGCAATGTTTAACGTATAAACAATCAAAGACTGAATCCAGAAAAACTAAGAAATAAGTAATTACATAAACTCGGAATAGGGATATGAATAAATAAAGAACAAAATAACAATTTTGGGGAGAGGAAATGATAAACAAATAAATTTTGTAAATGATTGTAACCAAATTACACAAAATAACAGTGCTCACATTCAATAAGGAGAAGAAATTTATGGGTCACTGAGAAAGTCAAAAAATAACTTAAGACAATAAACATAGAGGGTTATTAAACCCTTCCTAAAAATAATCACAAAGTTATAAGAAATTCTGTCATTTAAGTCACGGAACAATTATATAAAAAAATTGGAAATAAGGATTTTAAAAAGCCTTGAAAACTCCTTTTTCTCCAATACTGCTAACTATACTACTCTCTATACTACTCTCAACAAGAGGAAACGGTAAACCGATACCTTTTCACTGTTATTTAAAAATTTGATCCAAAACTACAAAATGTATTCAAAAGGAGAAGGGTTTTTACCTGAGGGTTGGTGGCGTACGAGACAAAGGAAGTTCACCGAGTCGGAGACCATTTTTAATCAGTGGTTAAAACTTAGGAGAAACCCTGTAGCCGACGACCGACTGCAATGGGACTAAAGGTTACCGAAAGAACTCTGGAAATGTTGCAGGAAAAACCCCAAAAATAACAAATTACATATACATTAAAATGAGAACCCAAAATATATTTACAAAATAATAAGTAGTGAATGGAACTATAGCATTCAGAAAAGGATTAATGGGGTGGAAAGCTTATTTTGGTAAATAATTGTAAAACGGCAAACCTTGTAATGTGGGATAGAAAAAGTTCCTCTTTGAAACTTTAGTCACTTCTGTTATCTTATATGGATGTGAGGTTTGGGGTTGCAGCATCTCTAGAGAATCCTGGAGAAAGATTGAGCAAATCCAGAAGCGTTTTATAACATATAACCTTAAAATTAAAATTAATACACCCTATCCTATTCTCCTTATAGAAGTGGGTCTTTCCCCTATCGAGAGCCTAGCTATGACTAGGCTTCTGTTGTACAAGCACAAGCTCAATAGCATAGAAGACCATATACTTCCTAAGCTAGCTTTAAATTCCAACCAAAACCACCTAAGGCTTAAACGAGGTTGGTATAAAGACACCATGGCCTAGTTAAACCATTGGGAGATCGCCGAGAATGTTGCTTTGCAAAACATTAATAACATTAAAAAAATTGCTACTTCTAAGTTCAAAGAAAAAAAATGTGGTGTGAGAAAGACCTAGCAGCTAAAAGAAAATTAAGATATTATAAGGAGGTCATCAACCCCACCCTAGAAGATCAAAAGTATTTCTCTATTTTAACTAGCTCAAAGAAGAAAATTAATATAGCCAAGATTAGAACGAACTCTCATGAGCTCCATAGTGAAACAGGTTGTTGGACAGTTCCTAAAACACCATGGATGAAAAGGATCTGCCATCTCTGTGAGAATATGAACATCAAGGATGAAAATCACTTCCTCTTAGAGTGCCCCAAGTACAACCACATTAGAGCTCAATTCCATAATCTTTGTTGCAATACTGACCTTCCTAGCCTTTTAAGATGTCAAAATTATAGTGAGCTCGGGAGACTTCTCTCCAAGCTTTTTGAGCATAGGAATAAAATCTTAAATCAAACTAAATAACTCTGTTCTTTAAGTCCGATAGACTAAAGATTGGTCTCAGTGGATGTTAATCATCATCATCATCATCATCATCATCATATATATATATATATATATATATATATATATATATATATATATATATTTCATAAACATATATGTGTTTTTTAATTCTTTTAATTTAGATCTTTCTAATGTGGTATAATATTAAGTTAGGAAAGGCTATTTGATGGCATTAGTGAAAAGTATATGAAATAGGAAATGGTTAAAAAAGAATGAATGATTTCTCACTTAAAGGTTATTTTTAATAATATAAATTAAGGTGAGTGAGTTAATATATTATTTGATTTAATTTTTTTTTTTTTTTTTGACAACGGTGAATTGGTAATTCTTTAGACTAATCTAAGGGAGGTCCTAGGATCAATCCTCATGACTGCCTTATAACACCAATAGCATATCCAACAACCTGCAAGCTAGATACACTGAATCCTATGATTTAGCAAGAGCCGAGACCCCAACGGAAATGGGCAGGGACCCTACTCCTTGATCTGAGATCATAGCAGGCCATATACTCAATGAGATTTGAACCTTGGTCTCGTTGGTTTCACCCAGTGAAACTTGTTGTTAAACCACATATCACTGTATTGATTTAAAGGTATTTATACTAGTGTTGTAAAAAAAATTATAAGGAGAAGTCTACATATAAAAGATTATGGACTCTTATATATATATATATATATATATATATTGTTATGGATGAGATACATTAGAATTTTCTTAACCCCCATCCAATGACCACAAATAATGATATCAACAACCAATATTGTTGTAACAAGACCGTGGACAAATGCTTCACCAACAACATCTTAGTAAGCATCTATAGTTGTTGGGGTATAAACCACTAGACTTTCCCTTGAGATCAGATTTTAATGAGTGGAGGTACAAGCATCTACTAACTAGTCACATTAATTGACCTCATTGACCATATCGCTACTATACTCAGTTGCTACATACCTCACTTTGGCTATGTTTTACCTCGGGTGTCCATGGTAAGAAATTCCTTCAATCCATGTTAAGTGGATGACTTGGTGTCTCCTTACATCTGCAAATTCATACCACCTAGAGGATATGCCCAAGTGATGGTTGGATAAATTGCATGGTTAACATTTGTGTCATTCAATCAACTCATTTTAAATACACAAGTTAGAGATCCATTCCACTTAATCAAGTATTTAGGAAGTGTGCCCAACTCTTCATGCATTCTATAGTGTAATTCACAAGAAATATAGTACAAAATATAAAGATACAAGAAAAATACAAAAAATATCTCTTTGATAATAGGAAATAGAGAGTTATGTTAACTTGCCTCTTTAAGGGGGAAATATCCAAGAGCAATGCAATAAATACAATCACAATTATTCACAAAAGATTATATAATATTATACTCAATTATATCTATTCATAGGAAATATTAATTGCCTATGGAACCACTTATAATGAGAGCCTATTACCTATTGTAGGTTTTATTAACAAAAACGATGTTTTTTTATAATGATTGGCTATTAATTAACTATTTAAAGGGCCACATACATTAATAATGTATCTAAGTAAGGGAGTTAGGGTAGGATCTTAACATGCCCTCGCCCTTCAAAAGAACATTATCCTCAAGGTTGAAGATGAGGAAATTGTTGGAGAATCATTGTTGATCCTGATGTGCCATATTCTATTTGCATATATTTCCACTAGATAAATACTTCCTTGATAATGTACTAGCACAATTGACACTATGTGATATTCAATACCACTTCTACCTAGATCCAAATGGAACCTTCTTCATCAAATTTTGGTAGGTTGGTCTAAACTTTGCAATTTGATTCCACAATCTTGTTGAAAAAGGGCACATGAGAGACTGGATAAATACTGGAGTGGGTTGAAAGAGCCAACTTGTAGGCAACCTAGCCAATGCATTGTATGATTTGATAAGGCCATTAGAACTTAGGAGTTAGTTTCTAGGAAAATTTATCTTTGATTAATGTCCATTTATAAAGGTATAAGTGAAGGAATACTTGATCCCATTCAAAAAAAATGTTTAGATATTTGTTGATCAACTTATTTCATTCAATTTTGTGACATAGCCAAGTTCTCCTTGAGGATCTAAATAATAGCTTCTCTAGTGTGAAGTGTTCTATCTATTGCATGAACCATGTGCATGCTTGGTACATTAGATGCCATAGATAGGGATTTTGTCCATAAAAAATGCCATATTGTGTCATTTTGGTAGCTCTATGATAAGTGGTATTGTATCACCATTTAACAAGGGGAAGCCTTTGTTCCCACTAGTGTGGCTTTTCAAAAGAAAAATATATCAAATATTTTTCTAAGAACTTATTGACCACCTATGTTTGGCCATATATTTGAGTATTATATGCCATTCTCATATTTAGTTGTGTACCATGAAGTTTTAATAGTTCTTGCCAAAATTTTATAGTGAATGTGGGGTCTTGATACAAAATATTGTAAGTGGGAATACCATGTAGCTTGAAGATATGATCGATGAAATCCTAGAAAACAAAAGGAGTGAAAGGATAAGCTAGGGAACATAATTGAGCAACTTTTGAAAGATGATCTGCCACTACCATAATCATTGTTTTGTTTCCAACTTTTGGAAATACCACAATAAAATCCATTGAAATGTTTGTCCCATTTTTTGTTTATATTGGAAGAGGTTGTAGTGCCCCTGGTAACTTTATTTTTTGTCCCTTATTTCTTTAGAAAGCATCATAAGATGCTACAAAATCGTAGCTATCTATTTTCATGCCTTCCTAATGAATGAATGCTTAGTTCTTTCATAGGTTTTATGAAAGCTTGAGTGACCTATTGTTGGTGATGAGTGTAGCTCCTCTAAAACTCATTGTTTTAGGATTGAATATTTTTCCAAAACAATGTTCCCATTATACTGCAATGTATCTTGTTTCCATGTATAATTTTTAGGAGGTTTTTTTATATCTAAAGTTTTTGGATGAGTTTCCTTAAATTATTGTTTACTAGTTATTCCCTTCAAGCTTCCTCATTCCATATTGGACTTGGTAATGATAAGAGAACGAGGTATGAATTCTCTTCAAATTATTTGGATAAATCATCAACTACAACACACTCTTTACCCTTATTATATATGATCTCATAATCATATCCCAACATCTTGGTGACCCATTTATGTTTCTCTAGTGAAGAAAATAATTGTTTGAGGGAGTACTTTAGAGTATGATGGTTAGTCTTGATCTAAAAATGCCTCCCTATGAGATATGGATGTCAAGTATCCATTTCATGAAGGATTACCATTATTTCCTTCTCATATGTGGATTTTCCCAAATTGTTGTCACACAATTACTTATTGATGAATGCTAATGGACATCCTTCTTATATCAATATTTCTCCTAAACCTCTTCTTGAGTTATCACATTGCAAGACAAAAGTATTATAAATTCAAGCACTATTAATATTGGAGTAGTGCACATGGATTTCTTTAACACAATGAATTCCTATGTGGCTTCCTCATTCCAAATAAAGACAATATTTTTAAGGTGTGAAGTTAGGGGGACTATAATTTTTCCTTTAATTTTCACAAAGTTCTTGTAGTAGCATATAAGTCATAATAATACCCTCAAGCTCTTTAGTGTTTTGGATATGTCTGATCTTGCATGGCCTCCACTTTCATGATATCAACCCGTACTCCTTCCTGGCTTACAATGTGACCCAAATATTCAAAATTGGGAGCCCCAAAAGAACATTTGGAGCATTTCACGAATAATTGGTTGTATCCGAAGATAAGTGTGAGCACTTATCAATATGATCTATGTGTGATTCCCATGCTTTATTGTAGACCAATATATCATCAAATAATATCAACACAAACTTTCATAGGAATGGTTTGAAAATATTGTCCATGAGGCTCTGGAAAGTGGATGGAGCATTACAAAGACCAAAAATAGTCACTGGAAAACCATAATGAATTTCATGTGTTTTAAAATTTGTCTTCAGGATGCCTTCCTCTTTCATCTTGAATTGGTGGTATCCCAAGCATAGATCAAGCTAAGTGAAAAAAAATTTCCCTGAATTTCATTCAAGAGATCATCAATAATTGGGATGTGAAATTTTCCTTGATTTTCGACTTAATGAGAGCCCTCAAATCAATACATATGCACTAGGTTCCTTCCTTTCTTTAACACCATGATTACTTGTGATTAGTAAGGGCTTGTATTGGGATGTATAACCCTTACCTCCAACAATTCCTAAAATGTTCTTTTCAATTTCATTAGTTTGTGCAAAAAAATTTCAATAAGACGTACATTTGGTGGTTGAATTCCTAGAATTAGGGAAATTCCATGGTCATGCTATCTTAGAGAAGGGGATAAACCCTTTAGTGTCTCAAAGATATGATGATGTTTTTCAAGGGCTAAATGAAAATCTACATGGTTTTATGTGTTGTATTATCCATGGACTATATGGAATTACCATAATGGTGTTTATATAATAACTTCTCAATACAATGAGAGCTTACTATTACATGGGAGCTTGCTTGAGTCCCTTGAAGGGTGTGTACATGTCCCTCTTTAGTGAAAATCATATAGAGTTCTTTGAAATCCTTATGATTGGTCCCAATGTGAGTAGTCAATTTGTTGCAAATACTATATCACAACCACCAATGTTGATGGAAAATCGATGGTTTTTGAGTTGAGAGTCTCTCATTTAGAGTTTTAATTTTTCACATTTGCCCCATATTTCATCATAATTCCATGGAAATCATGATTCGAAAGTTTTGCACTGGATGTACAAAATAATGGGTTTTTTTCTGCAACTCTATTGTGAATGAAATTGTGAGTATTACCACTTTCAACTAGGACTATAACTTTCTAGTGCTTAATGTAGCCCGTGATTTTCAATGTTTGTGGAGTTGAAATACCTATTAATGCATGTAGGGGGATTATGAGTTCTTTTGGAGGAAATGATGGTTCAATATATACTTGACTTTGAGCGTTGGTGTCTTCAATTTGTAATGTTTATATATGTTCAATGTGTATGTCTTCCATCAGGGCCTAATTATCCATATCAATTTGGAACAATTTATGTTCTTTACACTTTTGCACTAGAGCATTTATTTCATAACGATTGTAGAAAAGTCCATGTCTTTGGCATTTTTCCATTTTTGTTAGAGACAACCTTTGTACCTTTAAGGGATGAGTAGGAGTCTTGGATGGTGAATTATGTTGGAGAGGATGAGTGCTAGGAATGAATGTTGGTTTTTTTATTTGCATGTTAATCACCATTTCAGCTTCTAGAACCCTCTAGATTGCTTCTGACCATGTAGAAAGATGCTACATTCCGACTTATGCTCAAATCTCTTCCTTGATACCACAAATGAAACATTATTTATAGAAGGACTCTATTAAGTTCTATGTACATGTGGATAATTTCTCAAAAGCTACTCTAAAGTGAGTGATTGAACCATGTTTGGGTAACTTGGTAAGTCACCCCAAATAATGATTATCCCTCTTGCAATGTGAAAAGACAACTTTAACAATTTGATTCTATGCAATGTGGTATGAATAGGTTTTTTATGTCATTCCCACCATTTCCATTGTTCTTTTTCTAAATATAGGACCCCCACCTCGAGTTTCATCATGTCATTACTAATACCCTAGAAAGTGAATTACTATTCCATCTGAGTGACCCATATTGACGGTTCAGAATAATCAAACTTATTCAAGTCCATCTTAGGAGGAAAATGACATATATTTTATTTTTTGGTCTATCATTACGATAAATAGATCTTATTTAGAAGCTTATTCTTGGTGTGGCTCAATTTGTTGCGGTTTTATCCTAGTATGATTCAAGCTAATATACTTGAAAATTGTTGAGTCAAGTTTTTCCAAAGTTGTCAAACCACTCATATAGCTTCTCGTTGAAATTCTCTTCTAGTGCATTTATGTTGTCTTGATATTTCTTAATTTGACCTTCCAATTCCAACTTATTTGTAGCGAATTAAATGATCATATTGTCTCGTGAAGTATAAGAATGTTAGAGGTATTATCCTTCATGCAAGAGCTCACTAGTAAAAGGTATTAGGTCCTGAGAACATGGGAGTTTCAATTGTTATAGCACTCCGATATACATGTAGGGCCCAACAATAGTACTCATACCAATATCTCAGGGAACCAAAACTAAGGAGGATGAACCATTTCTTAAAAAAAATAACTTGATAACCCTAGGAAAAAAAACTCTTAAAATCACCTAAAAAACTTTTGTAGAGTAGAGTTTGAGGCCAAAAATGTAAAATAATCGCAACTTTTTTTATATTTCTTAGATTAGCTATTATGATCCCAATTATGAATTTCCACTTATTTTTGGATCTAATGGCACTAGTTTGAATAAAATCTATGCTTTTTATCAAAATATATTCAATCTATGAAATTTTTAACCTTCCTAGAAAAGCCCCAAAAAAATTGCCAATTTTAAATTGTGAATAATTTCACTTCTTAGACCTCATTTTGGACAATTATTTTTTGAAATTATGAATTTTTTCAATTAGATTCTTGAAATTTTGTACTAAAATCTCATAAATCAACTTGAATATTGTCATCCTCATTTTTTCCATAAAAAAATTAGCAAAAAGAAAAAACATTATGCCATGTTGTGCCTCAAAATTTTACAATTTCATGCCAAAGAAAGAGCTTTGATACCACTTGTAGTGTGATTTACATGAAAAATAATGCAAAACCCAAAAACATAAGAAAAAATAGAGATAGACCTCAAGAAATGTCTCTTTGATAATAGAAAATAGAGCTATGTTAAGTTGCCTCTTTGAAGGGGAAATCTCCAAGAGAAATGTTCTAAATATAATCACAATTCTTCACAAAAAATTACATAACCTTATACTCAATATATATCTATCCATAGAGAATATTACCTACCTATGGGCCCACTTATATTAAGATCGTGCTAACTAATTTGTGTTTTGTTAACAAAGATGACCCTTTTTACAGTGAGTAACTATTTATTATGTATTTAATGGGATACATACATTGAAAATGTATCTAAGGGGGTTAGGGTAAGACCCGATCACAATAATTGACAATGGAACCTAGGCTTTAGAAAATCAACCATTTAACCATGTTAATGCCAATTGGAAATTTCAGAACTATGATGTATCGTGATGCAAAATCACATCTTTTCTTGATATCATGGTCCAAGCCTAAGTGAGTCAGGCAAGAGTCAAGCTACAAGTGTTTGAGGCTTAGTTCTTATAAATTTAGTTGGAAATAACCTATACTTATGCATTTTCCCTCTTTGATCCTAGTCTTTAGGATTATTTGTAAAGTCACAATAGTCATCCAATAAAAATCAAAAGGTTCACATTAAACTTATTATTTAAACCAACAAGACCCTAGTTTACCTATGCATATTAACTTTGGAGTGTTTTGTGTGTGGTTGTAGATGAAAATCACAATTGTTTTGTGATTATATCATCCATGACCTAGGGGCATATAAGCTATCAAAATCACCTCAGGATCACTCCCTTCTTAGGCCACACCAACCTTTAATATAACTAGATCTTATTTTTTAGTGTTTCTTTTAACTACCCCAAATTTCAAAACTTGACCGCCTTACAAAGTCAAACTCTCAAAAATCTAAATATACACTAATAAAATTTAACCTATATTTTAACTAATTAGTTAAAATTATACACCATACTTATTTTGTTCTAAATTTAGTTTAAGTACGTATTGTTTATTAAAAGGTGTAATTTATTAACATCTCACTATTAAGTAAGCATAAAACGAATATGTGGGAAAAACACTTTTCAATTTAGCTTATACATATATACGCAGGGACATCACACTAAATAGATTAAATAAATTAAGAATAACTAATCATCCCATCACACTAAGTAAACAAAGAATAACTAAGCATCTCATTAAAAGGCGATACATAGACCACAGGCAATACATAGGCCACGAGAAAAAGATCTTCTCAAAGTATTTATTGAATGCGAATATTCATATTCTTATATCTTCAAGTGAAATTTACAAAACTTTGGCTTTCTCTGTAAAAAGAGGTTTTTTCGGTTTTTTTTTTTTTCCAATTTGTGGATCGACAGCTATTTGTAAAGACAATAATGTCAGGAAACCAATCAATATTCATACTGATTGACAGGTCATTCACCCCTAACAAGTTTACATTTGATAATTTCTGAAGGACTTTATAGCGGTTATTCATTAGTTAATGAACGTAAAGATTTCCAAAAAAATTAAAATATTTTAACCATGATTTTTTTTTGTGACGAGATATTTTCCTGAATTAGATAGTAATTTTTTTTCCAGGAAAAAATCATAATTTTTACTAATAAAATTGATAAAAAATTGCATATTGTATAATCTGTATATAGGTTATGCATATGTCTAAAATGGTCTAACCATCAGTTCACACTAGTTCAAATTAAAGACAGTAAATACATAAATTAATTACATGTTAATGTACAAAAAATAAGTAAAAATCCATCATAAGCATCCACATAACATTTCATCAAAAAAATTGATCAAATGGATAGATCATTTGGCTCATCAGCTACAACAACCTCAATAAATGGCATGTGATAATATTGGTATTGCTCATGTTCATTTTGTTCATGTATCACCCATTGACCCCATGGTAATTGTGCGGCTTCTTTGGAAAGGCAGTTAGAAATAGTGTTCCTTTCCCTATAAATGTGCGAGCATACAATAAAAGCAAAGCTTGATTTTAGAGTAAAAACCTCACCTAGTAAGCCTTTGGGTGTGTGCATGTGACATCGAGCTACATTGTTGGTTCAATTAATAACAATTTTAGAGTCCCCAAAGATATTATCATGTTGCATTTTTTCAAGTGCAAAAATGAGAAGAAGTCAGAGGACTAGATAGTAAATCTATACTCATACCCAACCAAATTTATAACTTAAACAATTAAATATCATCTCAATTATTGACTTGAATGTGTTATTTTTCTCTCTCTGTGTGTGTATGTAAGTTAAATATATTGGAGTTAGTTCATTTTTTCTTTGTTGTAGAAGCTAAGGTGCGGATGCATAGGAGGAGGGATGGACATAGAACATACGGGTGAGTTTACCATGGCGCTCTTCACTATGTTAACAAAATAGTGCACTAGATAGGAGGACACCATAGCGGGATGGTCGTCTTGGTAATATCTTTTTTCTTTTAGCGATATGAAAGAGATCTTAGGTCTAAGACTGTTGTTTTTAGTTTTTAGTTTTTGGGCCAGGTGGAGCCCTGACTGGTTTTAACCCTCGTACATTGCTCACAAGCACCCTATTCTGAACTCCTGGCTTTTTTAACATACTGAATATTTTCACCTTGCTTTTAGTATTATAAAGGGAAATCTTTGGTGGTACCAAAAACACGGGTGTGTGGTTCTTTGGTGATGGAATTGAGCTAAGAGGGCATTGGGTCTAACAATCTGTAACTTGCCTAGCTTTTTATTATTAGTGGGGGAATCCTCTGGGGGTGCCAAAATTTGGATGGGTGTTTTTCTGGTATGGAAACATAGTTAAGTGTGTAACACCCCTATGCACATAATGTTACTAGATTATAACCCTAAAATATTGCACATTATTATCTAATTCTGCTTTCCATTTACCTGCTCTGCTCCATAGTCAATCCCCACAGACACACCCACACAAGGCGGCCTCATGTCAGATAGTTCAAACTTCTCCTCCTCACTTGGCATTGACAAGGACTCGGATTCTCTGGATGCTCTAGGTCGATCAAAACTCTGTATGTTATGGGAAAAATGGCTCGCCTCTTTCATTATTTCTAGACCATGTAAGGGTTTCAGTTTTCGTTGTTGCAACCAGTGGTGGCAGTGCGTTGGATGTTGTTGTTGCTACTATTGCCAATTTGAACACCATTTTCGCACAACGCTGAATGTTTTCCCTCCCTGCATTTTCTAGCCGTCTACTCACCGTCACCACCCTGTTTTTCGTCAAACTCTATGCCTTATTTTTCAAAACTCCCATCTTTCGTCACCTAAATGGACTTCAAAATTCCCTTGGTTTTATTGTTGGCTTGCATTGACATTCTTCCACTATCGTACCCCTGCTCGCACTAGATTTGGGTGATCAGTTCTCCAGGTGTATATCTTACCAATCACCATAACTGAGGTACATTCTCAGCTCTCACCACCACCTCCCACTTTGGGACATTTATTCCCCTCTTCATGCACTTCCACACTTGACCCTTTCGGAAAATATTATATTCTTGTTGCCCTTCCCAAGTCACCTAAATCCCTCCTATCAGCATTTGTATTTACGTTGCCACAGCTGGATGATGAAACAATTATCCTTTATTGACGGATTCGCCTGACTTCTCTCTGATCCTGGCTCATTCTCCGAAACAGTAAGTTGGTGGGGGTTGTTGAAAATTAACTCTTTGTCTCATCCCTGTGCCACCTCACTGTTATTGGGACATGGACCCATTTTCGATGGACATGTCGGCCCACGAGGCGTTCATACAAGCCACCCTTGTGGCTGAGCTGGCACATGATATGGGGCGACTGTGATCGGGAATTCTTCCCACTCCTGCAATGATAACAACTCGACACATCCGGTTAGTGACAAAAGGTCCCGTCATAACAAGCCTGCTCTGGGTGGCCGAAGGAAGCCTGGTAGGAATAATAGTGATACAAACATAATTTTTTCCCTGGTGTAGGAGATCAAACTGGTTAGCTTCCCGTGCGAAGAACTCTTGAGACGGGTTACCAGCCTTCAATGTTAGGACCTGGTCAGTCGTTGGGTCTTTGTAGATATGGAAAATACTGAAATGAGAAATTGGGTCAAGAAAACCTTGAGCCCCCTAGTGGCCTACCCACTAAAAGTCAGCAGATTGATGAATAATTGGTATTGTATCCATTTCCTCCACATAGATGATGCAACCACAGTCCTTAACAAAACTTGGGTTCGCGTTAGAAGTTTCCTGCAATTTCATGAGTGGTACCTAAGCTTCACCTCGATCTCAGGGACTCCTAAGAACAATCTTGTTTGGGCCAAAATCCCCAGTCTTCCCCTCTAATTCTGGATAGATTCTACACTCTCTACCATCGGAAATGCAATTGGTAGGCTTAAATATATCGATCTGGATTGCTTGGGTGCTTGGGACAAGCGTATCGCTTGGATGCTAGTCGAGGTCAATTTATCTATAGGTCTAAGGGGGAATATTGACCTAGAATGGGAAGGTACTCGGCATAGCTAGTGAATCAATTTCTGGGGCCTTCCATTTCAATGCTTATTCTGCCATCAGACTGTCCATCTGCTGCAAAAGTGCCCTCAGGCCCTAAGGGGTACAAAACAAACCTCAATTTCATTGGCGCAACATGGTGCTACTGGCATTGTAAAGGATACGAAGTCCTCCTCGACTGTTAGAGGTAAGTCAGATACTTCACACTCTTCTGGTTTTTATTTCCATTCCCCTGTTATGCCAAAGTTTGCACTTATGTTACCTTCTGACCCTCTGCTTGCCTCCTCGCGCCTGAATTTACTCTTAGCCTTGTCCCCTGTTTCAGTCGGCCCCAATCCTGCCTCTCACTTCGGTGCCATCCCATCCCTGCATTTCCACACTTCCCTCTGCACCTGTTGTACCCTCCCCCTTGATGCCTTCCCTTGAAACTGCATCCCATGCAATTGCTTCAGATACTGTGCCGGAGACTGAAATTTTAACTAATACATGTTGCGGTTCTCCGATGGAATCTCCCAAAAATTCGATGGGCAGTGACATTGATTTCTTGTTGTTAAACCCATGATTGGACTTGGCTGCACTTACAGTCCACGAGGGCTGAATACCTAGCCCTTATATATCTCCCTCCTCGGCACAAAACATTATTGTTTGGAAGAAAGGAAAATAGAACAATAGGAATTTTAGGGGAAAATCCAAACATAAATCCTTCTTTCTGGATAATCCTAATGGTCTTTGGGATATCCTCGTTACTGCCCCACTACAAGAAAAAAGGAAATTGGTGAGTGGTGAAAAACATCACCATAAGCTCATTCGTGGACTATAAGTGCATCCCCTCTAATTTCTTTGGATACTATCCCAAAGACTGGAATTTTAACTAATACATGTTGCAGTGCTCCAATTGACTCTCCCCATAATTTGATTGGCAGTGACATCGATTTCTTGTTGTTAAACCAGGGATTGGACTTGGATGCACTTACAGTCCACGAGGGCCAAATATCAGGCGCTTCTGTATCCCCCTCCTCGGCACAAAACATTACTGTTCGGAAGAAAGGAAAACAGGACAGTAGGAATTTTAGGGGCAAATCCAAACATAAATCCTACTTTCTGCATAATCCTAATGTTCTTCAGGATATCCCCGTTATTTCCTCCACTACAAGAAAAAAGGACATTGGTGAGGGGCGAAAAAAGTCACCATAAACTCATTCGTGAGGGTCAAAAGAGCCTTTGTCACCAAAAATTGAACATCACCAAAGGTGGCGTTGTTGAAAGTATAGGTGTTGTGGTGACATTCAAGGTCCGTCACCAATAATGATTTATAATGATGGATAGTGACCGTCACCATTTCATATGAGCAATGGTGAAGGACAATAGCCTCCCTCACCAAGAAACTGAACGTCACCAAAGGTGGCATCACTGAAAGTATGTGTTGTGGTGACATTCAAGGTCCGTCACGAATATTGATTATAATGAGGGATAGTGAATGTCACCATTTCCTATGAACAACAACAATTTTTTGTGATGGACCTTTCATGGCCGTCACTATTGGTGCATATATATGGCGACGTTCGTTGACCATCACCATTTCATATTTGGTGAGGGCCAAAAAATGTCATAATAATCTCATTGGTGACATCAAGATCTGTCACAAATAATGACTATAATGACAAATAGTGACCCTCACCATTTCATTTCAACAACAACGATTTATGGTTACGGACCTTTCATGGTCGTCACTATTGATGTGTATATATGGTGGCGTTCGTTGACCGTCACCATTTCATATTTTGGTGAGGGTCGAAAATGTCACCATAAGCTCATTGGTGATGGTCAAAAGAGTATCTGTCACCAAAAACTGATCGTCGCCATACCTTATGAATATCAGGGCACGATGGAATCGAACCACCAACCTCTGCTTGTAAATTAAGTTCTCTTCCATTGAGCTAGCACCCTTTAAAGAATTATAATTTAAAAAATTATATCTTGAAACCTTTATATATTTTAAATTCTACAACTTTCCATAAATTAAAGTCTTGACAATATTTTACTAAACAAGAAAAACATATGTGTTTCCATTGCCATGCCTGAAAACCATGGAGATCCATGTTGATAGTAGAATAAGTTCTGTGCCTGCTGCTCAAGAACACATTCCTTATTAACCATTCTTACATGACAGAAACCAAAGAGACAACAAAACATCATCATACACAAAATTCCATACCGATATATAATCATAACTTAGCTAAGAAGTCTAAAAGATGTTCTTAATTAATAAACTTTATATTTGGAAATCCTGTTTCTTCAGATTTAAAAAAGACTACATTGTATAACACTTCTATCTATTTATCGAGGAAATTATATCATAGCATATGTCACACAATAGAAATTATGATACATAAATTAAAAAGAAAAAATTTCCCAAGAAAATAGATTTAGAAAAGAGCTTTGAAAACTATATGTTTGTCGTCAAAGCTTTAATTAGTTCAACAACAAAATAGTTGGAGTTTGAAAAATTAATATCATTCATAGGAAAAGAATAGAACAATGGTCAGACTTGTTATTCGTACAAATATTAAAGCTAGTCACTATTTCCATTGCAAATAACTAAAATTTGGATAGTGGTCTAACATTTAGAGCTGATTAGCGGGGAAGACTCGTCAATACCATCATTTTTTTTCCATTGTCTGTTGTGTCTCTGGATCCAGATCAGATTTTTGGCTCACCCTTTAAAACACAATTCTGCCACTCCATTTGATTTTGTTTTTTCAAGAGAATTGGCAGGATCTTCCCATCCTTTGTTTTAAATTAAATCAATTAATAACCATCCTTCAATGATATAAAGAATAAAAAATACATAACAAAGGCAAAAGATGTGTTTGATGTATACTTATGTTCTAGGACTCATCTGACCTTACTGGTGCAAAGAGCTCACCTTGAAAAAATAACATCCACATGGGGTTTACAATTTTTTTTTAAATCAAGCTCCCAATAAACCAATCAAAATATGAACATCCTTTTAATAAATATAATCTCTGACTTAAACTAAAAGTGGCCTAGAATTGAATGTTATATCAACCATGTCAAGTAACTTACATCGAGTGAGAAATAGTGGCCATGCATATTGGATTAGTGAAATAATTGATCTAATAAAGCTCAAAACTAAACAGATGACTTACAGCTAAGAAACACAAATAAATGACTTACAACTAAGACATGAGGTTTACCTTTGAACCCCGTCGTTAGATAACTCTTATTTATGCACAAACCATTAAATTTTTCCTGGTACCATGTGGAAGTGGTATTGTAACATCAACCTCGGATAGAGTCTGTGTCCACGACTACTTCTCAAGATCCGCTCCATTACCAACATTTGGGGCTAGGCAAGATACATGCAAAAACCATCAACACGAAAATGAAATCTACATCCTTGTAAAAAAAGGGGAGGAAAATAAAATTGACAAATTCAAAAAGGTTGTAGGATAACTCATTCCTGCAACATGATTATCTTTTCATGAACAATAAAAAAGGAAATCAGGAGAAACATAATTTTTGCCACATTTTGACAATTATTTCCTCTTTCATATTCTATGAGAAATTGATGAAAAAATTCAGCTAAAGCTTGTCAACATCAAGATTGTATTAAAACATAAAGGAACAACTCCAACACAAATTATATAATCCTAAACATAAGTATAGATTCTATACAGATAAGTATTTATTCAGGACATTGTATTTTGTGAAAATCTGGAAGTTTAGCATTATATATAGCATGGAATTGTTTTTGGTAAGGGAGAACAAGCAGGAGATTAGCATAGTCCAATGAAGAAACATCATAGACAACTGTGTCATAGAAGGGACCAATGGAAAATACCCAGCTTTCTTTGGGTATTTTCCAAAGTCACCTCTAGATTTCATTATTGAGAAGGATGTTGCTATTGATGGGCATAGTTAAATTGAAAAATCTTGCATGTTCATTGAGTGAATTCAACTTATTCATCAGCAAGTTCAAGAACAACTTGAAAAGAGTCAAAGAAAGTACAAGGAGAGGCATGACAAACATAGAGTTGATCATAAGTTTCAAGAAGGTGATGAGGTATGGTTGCACATTAGCAAAGAAAGGTTGCAAGGAGAAGGTAAAAAGCTGAAGCCTATTCGTTATGGTCCATTCAAGGTTATTAAATAAGTTGGTAATAATGCATTTCAGCTTGACTTGCCTTCATATATGCAAATGTATTCTGTTGTCAATGTGGAGAATTTTTGTTTGTATGAGCCTCCATTGATGGTTGATCAAGGGAGTGACATTCAGCTGGCATCAATAGAAGATTTCTCGCCAGAATATTTTGATGAGCTCAAGGAGGATGCCATCCTTGAAAGGAGTACACACAATTCTAAGAGAGGAAGTGTCGATTATCTTCGGAATGGGCTTAAGGGCAACAAACCAAGTAAGAAAACATGGATGGAAGTGGAAAAGGTGAGGGGGCTGTACCCTCATCTTATGAACAGATAACTGAAGGCTTTTGGGGTCCAAAAGATTCCCAATGGGGAGGTGTGATTAGGAGATCATGTTCTTCAAACCCATGGCTTCAATAAAACAACATTTTTATCCATTATCTCATTTACAGAAAGCTATCATGGATTGGAAAGTTTTCAGACAAATTAAGAGACAAAATGTACAAGTCTACACCCAAGAATTTAGGATAAGAGCTCTCTTATTAGGGGTATATTTTCAGAGTCAAGACACTTTGTTGAAGTACATAGGTGGTTTACATAGCTACCTTAAACATACTATCCTTATGTTCAATCCTACTAGTCTAGATGAGGTTTGTGTTCAAGCCATACTTGATATGAATAGAATGTATTAGTTTTGTTGTGCTAAGTATCCAAACAGTAATTAGGGGCTAGCCCCCTTGCCACTGACATGAAATTTGGAAACATTTAAATTTAAACTGCCGCCCATTACAAACAAGAACTAAAGCATAGCCCGAATGGTCGGGCACTCCTACACTCAGACGATGGGTCGTGGGTTCCATTCTCGTTGACTCCATAATTTTTCCATACGCCTCTAACCTCTAGCCTGGGGGCACGTGGAAACCTCCAGGAAGGCCACGTGGCACCCACTAATAGGCCAAAAAAAAATTATATAATTTTTTTTGCCAAATATATAATTTTTTTTTTCAAAATTTCTATAAAAATTCAAATGAGTCAAAGGTCTAATTTTTGGAGTTTACTAGGCTTTTCAAACCTTCATAACTTCTGCATACGACCTCTATTTTTCAAACTGTTCACGGAGCCAAAATCGCAACGACGAGACCTTTCTAGTCACTTAGGTTGCAACCACTTCTGAGCACTTTCATTTTTTAGCATTTTTGAACTATGGACATGATCTCCTGATCATAGATGGATCCGAAAATGATTCATTGTGATAATGAGAGTTGCGTTAAAATATCAATTAATCATGTGTTTCATGATAGGTCCAAGCATATAGATATCTAGTACCATCATCTCAGAGATTGTGTGTAGAGAAGGATAATGTTGCTTCAGTACATTCCCACGGAAGATCAAGATGCAAATATTCTGATGAAGGTGCTCACCAGGAGAAAATTCGAATACCATAGAGATAGGATCAGGGTGAAGGATAATCCCTTTCTTTTTGAGAGGGAGTGTTGAGATTCAACAAGAAAATTTCATCACCCACGCCTAGTTTCATTAAGCACCCAAACTAGGGTGGGGCCCATAGTGTTATTTTTGGTTGCATGTCTGTTTTGGTTATCCCTTAATTAAGATGGAAAATAAATTGTGATCTATTCTCAAGGTAAACTTGAAATAGTTAATTGAGAGTGATAAAATCAATTAGCTAGTGGATTTCGAGTTAGAGGTAGTTGGTGAGGCATGCAGAGTAATTCTAGTTGTAACAGAGTTCGAAGTGCTGTGGTGCATTAGCTAATGCAGTTTGTAATCAGTTTAACTCAGTTAAGTGAGTTAAAATCAGTTGTGCTAGTTGTAACTAAAGATACACTAGTGAGAGATCAAGTGAATTAAATATTAATTAATTCTCAGTGATCTCACATGCAACTGAGGATTTATTATTATTAGCTGCATGCATGTCAGATCCAGTGGAGACTCAGTTGAGTTCTAGGTGAAATGGAAGTTGACTATCAGTTGTAGGATTATTGGCTTACACACATGCAACCAAACACCCATTGGAGTGCCCATGATACTTGCGCATTCAAGGAAGGAAATAATTCCTATCTTTTAGGTATTGCATTCATCAGGGATTGTGCAAGCAAGGAAGGTTGTCTAGAGGTTGAGAATTGGCTATGTGTTGTTTAGTTTTGTTCATGACAGTGTGAGACAATTAGCTAACTCGAGGGCTCTTGTGAGAAGAGTTGTGTATGTAATTGTTTCATGATCTATGCTTAATATACAATAGAAGATAGTGGGGTTTTTAGCTGTAAGATTTCCTCAGGAAATTATCTATGTTGTGGTTGATTTGATTCTTCTTCATGTTCATGTGATTAGCGATTGTGTTTTTAATTCCGCAAAATATTTGTAGAAGCGATTCAGTATTTAACTTTAGTAAATTGTTAGATCGGGTGAATCCAAGATATACATGCATGTATTATGGTATTATTCTCCTCAGAAGTGAACCCCCCCAAAAAAAAAAAAATACATTGAGGGTTTAATGCTCATGGAAAAATAATCAAAACCATGGGCAATCAATGCATCACTAAAGTGAGCTATCTCCAAATGTGATCAAATGCTTACAATATGTTTCCTGCATGCAGTGATTTCTCAATAGTTTCCAAGACAAACTTATAAACCATTATTATGGTCTATGGATATGG
This sequence comes from Pinus albicaulis, assembly GCA_034641835.2. NCBI lineage: Eukaryota > Viridiplantae > Streptophyta > Pinopsida > Pinales > Pinaceae > Pinus > Pinus albicaulis. The sequence goes on along the minus strand of CM076572.1, from coordinate 195,757,767 downwards.
GGTGAGAAATCTACCATACTCATTTAAGCAACTTAATGTTCAAATGATGATATCTTCAGCAAGGAAAATTTCCTTCTTGTAGAATATTGAAAAAATATAGGTTGTGTGTGAATATTTTCCTTTCCCTAAAAAAATTATTCTTCTCAAGAATTTGGGTAATTTTTTTTTTAAAGAGCATTGATGCTTCACTTTAACTGGCAACTAATGTTCACAAGGACAAATTTGAATGCTTCAATCAGTCTCCAGGGTTCCATACCTCAAGGATCCAGCGCGATACTTTGGAACAAATAAATATGAGCAACCCTTTCTCATAGGATTGTGGTTGGAAAACAGAAAAAGTCGCAGAATCCAGAGATCAGGCAAGGGTCTTCAATCTGGGCTCTGCAATGCATCTTGGCAACCCAGGTTTCATAGATTTACCCTATCATACCTTTCAAATCCAGATCTCGCTCCTCACAGGCAGATCCATGATGTTATGATTCTGCTCAATGGATATAGTACAGAAACTTCTGCACACCCTGGAGCATAGGGTAGGGATTCCCTCAGCTTTTCAAAGACTTCTATATGGAGGTAAACAACTTGATGTCTCTTTTCCCCTTTCATTTTATAAAATTGAGAGAGACGCTACTATAGTTTTAACTCTTCGTTTGAGAGGGGGCGCTGCGGGGCAATATTCATCTACACCAAATTTCTCCTACAAGGATGATGTCCATGCACAACCCAAGAAAGAAGCTCAATCCCCTATAGCCCCCAAGCCTTTTCTGGTTGATAAACTAGAGGAAGTTCCCTCCATAGAGATTTGCCATCCAAAATTGGCAGATCAGCTTCAAAAATATGCAGAAGCCGCCATCATCTACAGATTCAATGGAATTTTTCCTCACACAAAGGATCTCTACGACTGGATCTACACCAACTGGACCCATAACTGCATGGTCATCTTCTGCTCAAAGGGCTTCTTCATTGTAGTGTTCGATCATAGAAAGGATTACCAAAAGGTTGTAACTAAAGGTCTGTGGTTTTGGGGAGTAGTAGGGTTATTCCTTACCCCCTGGTTCCCAGATTTCGACCCCTCCATGGCTATCATCACCAAGATTCCTTTCTGGATCAAGCTTCCCAATTTACCTACTCACTTATGGCACCCTTCAATCTTTCAAGGAATAGGAAATTCCCTGGGCCGCTATCTGACAACAGATCCCCTTAGGGAGTACCAGGGACTCTACACATATGGCAGAATATGTGTTGAAATAGATATAATTAAAGGTATGTTTGATCAAATCAATCTCAAGATCTATTGGTGGAGCTAACCTATAGCTACCTATTAAGGCTGAAGTGGAAAATAAGGTAGAAGGTATCAATTTTTTAATGATGCGGAGGAATGATATACTGTATGGGGTGACTTGGTGCTCTGATTTGAATAATTTCAAATTGTGTCAATTAAAACCACACCATGATTAAAGGAGAGGACTCCAGAGGATTAGGTTCCTTGTTTTTCATGACCGATTTCTCCAAGAAGTTTATAGCTAACAAAGTTACATTTCCAACAACTAGCTTGTCATCTCAAGAAAGAAAGTAGGGCTTCCTGTAGGGTTTCTTCCTCTAGTTTGAAAAAATGTGCATAATAGAAGCTTAGGTGTTGACAAGAATGGTTAAAGGTGGAAAGGTTAACCGCTCCGAGCCAGCAAATACCAGGTTTGTCGATGTGAGATCAAAGCCCCAATTTCAAAGAGCAGGCTGGTACAGGTTTCTATAGAAATTCTCCAGTGAAAATGTAGCTATTGCACGGGCCTTTGCTGAAATTTTTTACGGCGATAAATTCAATCTTGGAAGAAAAAAGTTCAAAATCATCGAGATCATTATAGCCAGGGCTACTCAGACTTCATCTACTGGAGAATGTTGGTTCAAAATGAAAATGTTGCAAGCAGATGTAAGCATAGTCCTGAAACCTGAGCATGTAAATATCAATTGGACTCCTACTGTGCATATTTTTTGTTTTAGGCCAGAATGGTAGCATATTATAACTATTGTGCAACGTTATATCACCTGTGAGGGAATATTCTCAACTTTTCATTAGTATCAAGAGATATTTCTCACTCACATCTCAGGTGTCAGACCTATGAATTTGCCTTTCTTTCTCTACAAATCCTTGTTAAAAATGTATTTGAAGTTGCAGAAGATCCATCACTATTCCTTGCATAATCTCTATCATAGGGGTTTAATCAAGATGTTGGTGGTCTATCAAATTTGGAAAAAGAGAACTACATGGGAAAATTTTCTAACAATTTCTAACAAATGAAGGGTTTGGTAGTATCAATTCTAGGAGGAGGGTAGGGAGACCTAAGAAGCAAAATGTTCAAGAGCAAATTGTCTCAAGACTTCTGCCAAATAGTTCACAAGAATATCACTTTATTCCATCAATGAGTAGACAAACTAGAAGATCAGCTAAAAGAGCCAGAAATGAACTTTTCACTCCCATACTAAAGGTACAACCAGCAGAAAAGGTTTATACAAGGAAAACTCCAAAGAACCCCAAACTTTAGCATCATTCATAAGAGAACATTCAAATAGATTCAAGAAAGGGAAAACTTTGCCTAATAAGGAGGTTAAATCTACAGGTGAGGAAAACATAGCCTCTTCCTGAAGACATAAAGGCAAAAGGAAATTGATCCTAGCATAGGAAACTTCAGAGGAAGTTAGCTATGAAGTACCAGTTCAAAACTTTGTTTTAGAAGTTGCATGAGAGCAAGAAGAAAATAGTGACACCCCTTCAAAAGGATAACCAACATTATCTAAATTTTTTTCTTCTCTTAAGACATCCAAGACATCTACCAGAAGAGAGGACAAGAACATCATTCACTCTTATTCATCTTTCGAAGAAGGCAACACTGAAGAGGATTTATGAGAGAAAGAGTATGAGGTAGGTTAGTATAGCAATATGATGTAGAGAAGAAGAGGGAATTCTTATATTCCCAACCCATACCTCAAAAGGCCTCACACTAGGCCTAAAAACAAGCTAATATTGAACAAAAAACTCATTACTCATCCTAGACTGAGAGATGAAATCATAAATGTTGATGAAAGCCCAGGAAAAGAAGCCAAGAATACTAGAGCTCAAAAATAGAAACATGCAGGGAAAAGAAAAGCTAAAAGGCTCACTAGGGCAAAGTCTCTCAAAATATTTGCTTATATACTTGATTTTATTTAAACATTTAAGGAAAGTCAAAGAAGGAGAGGCATAGACATTTTTAGCCTAATCAACAAATGCAGTTATTTATAGGATTTCCAATAATAGCTACCTGTTTCTGAAGGGTAGCTATTATTTCCTAAATTTTTGTATAAAAGAATTGGAGCTAGTTTTTGTTCAAGTCTCGAAGGATGATACTGAGGAGTAATTACATGCATATAATATCAATAGAAGAAGCTACTGCCAAGTGTCAATTATTCAAGTTCTCTTAAAAATAGTAGATTCAGTTGACAAACTTTTCACTTTTTGGGGGGGAAGAGCGAGATGTCATCTTCAACTGCTAGTTGCACTTTTTGAGGAAGTGGTTATACCAGAAACATGAGTAGCTTTCCAGCAGTTTGCGAGTAGTTTGCCACATCACTCAGGAAACTTCAAACTATATGCCATCATGTTTTTTTATTTATATTATTTATATTATGTTGCACTAATTTGTATTATGGCTAAAGATAAGCTTCACCTTATGTATAGGAATGTAATAAATCCTCTAGAACAGATTCACATTTTTTGTGGAAATATCAACATAATATATCTTGTATATATATGATGAAACTCAATGGAGAAAAGGTTCATGGTTTGTGAATCTTATACTCTTGTGATCAGTGTAATCTTTCAGATAATGATATTGAAGAACACTTTTGAGGACTTATTACTATCTTGATATGTGTATTGTTGATCCTTCTTATGTGTTTCCATACCTAAATATATTCAGTTCCAATTTGTAATTTCAAATGCTGCTATATGTTTTTATGAGCCTCTTGATGTGTTTATGTGCCTTATCAATTTTGATCAGTCTTACTTAGTAACGTTTCTTGATTATATGTGCTTACTATATGGTTAAAGAGAATTCCTTATGATAGTGACTTTTAATGATATTCAATGAGATTATTGTAAGTCTTTTAATAGCATTCTCTTATTGATATATTGGCAAACTAGTTCTTGTGTTATTTTTCATCAAATCAGTGGATTTCTGCCTTTCAAACCAACTGTCCCTTGTGTTATTCCACACTTTATCACTACCATAGGCTACAAAATTATCTTTTTCTACCATATCACGTCTTAATACCCTCATTGGTTTGACAATGAATTTGTCTAAAACCCCTTTTCAGTGATTGAGAGCTTGAACCACCTACCAATTATATAATTCAAATCATTAAATTTTCCTAGAGCTTAGGATGTGTCTAGAAAAGAACTTGAAGCAATCCAAGTGCAGATTCCAATGCTAACATATTTTGGTGCGTCTGCCGAGAAACAAAGATTCTGAACTCAATGTTCTCTCAAATTTATTGCATGAATTCTTAGTACTAGTTCTAATGGTGGATAGAAATTTTTTTTATTTATTGACTGCAGATTATTTTACTTGGAAAATCCACATCGGGGACAAGGGGTTTCAAGACCTCCTATTAGAAGAAGAAATCATAGATCACCTACTATGACTCCAGTTGCTGACCTAGAAAAGATCATAAAAGATGCAAAAGGGAAACAGAAATCAGTTGAAGATACATCTCACTCAGTGAACAAGGTACATAAAAAGTACGTTCCAAAGCAAAAGGTACCCTCATCTACTTTAGAATCAAAATAAGTTTTAGTGTCAAATGATTCTGCTAAAATATCTCAAGTTGAAACTGCTTCCCTAAAATGTAAAGTAGATGATGTTAATGTAAGTTCATTTGAAAGTATCTCTCGATAATCATTTAGTGAATCATAGATAAGTACTATTCCAGTGAAAGAATAAAAAATAGAGGTTTTTGTTTCGGGGAAAATCACCCTAGAGGTTCGTTGGGTTACAACCTCCACAGAGCAGGGGCATGCTACTTAAGAAGGACTCACACAACCATACATGTTCATGAAAACTAAATAGAGCAGATCGAGGAACTTACCCGTAGGTCCTACGGTTGAAGCAGATCCCGCGGGGTCCAAACCCCCAGCAACCGTCCTTCCTTCTTAACCTGAAAGACAAGAAGAAACAAGCACGAAGAACTGGTTTTACAGCATATATCTACTCTAAATGTTAGTGAAATCCATAAGAAACATTAGATAAACCATCATAAATGCTTAAATAACAATATTCTCATATATGCAAGTGGACACTAACACGTATATTTCGGGAACAAGATGGTACTTCTGTATTATAAATAGCATGTACAAAAACAACGAGTGGAGAGATCACCTGAATCCTTCCACGATCTTCGAGTAGACCGTCGTCCGGATCCGTCCCGCCCTTGCCTCGCTAAGATTCTTTCCAAACTGGTGCATACGAGATGACATATAGGGAGATGAGCATCTCAAGGAAACAAGGGTTTCCTGTAATGAACTGGGAAAGTGCAGGAGGCACGGGGAATCAGACTTGGATAGGGAATACCAACATAGTATAATATCAATAATTTCTCTCTCTCCCTTAGGCCATACACATGAGGTGCTTTTATACTCCCTCAAAGTAGTTTCAATAGTTGGAAACAGTTGGCCACGTGCTGGGGTGGTTGAACTACCAGAGTAACCATCAACCCAGCCCGAAAATAGGGAATTTATATATATATTTTTAATGATTTTAATGGAATACGCGGAAAATTGCAGTTGGACTCGCGTATACACGCGGAAAAGTCTGGGCATAACCGCGTATGGGGATTTTTACACTGTTTTTTAGTGAATTTGTCCAAGTCTGTAGGAATGGGTGCCCAAAGCCATAAAAGCAATCATGAATCATATGAAGGTGAGAAATGATGCTATAACAGTTTTAAGTGTCAGTGCAGAAAATAAGAAATTAGAAGACTTTGTCCCAACTGAAAGGGAATTAGAACAAGTATTTGAAATTACACCTTTCTAGGTAGGGTTGTTTAACTGAAGAATATTTTAAAACCGTTCTAAATTTTCTTCAAACTCATCATTAATATCAATCCTCTTATACCCCTCAACACGATTATTTTACTTTGTCTCTAAATCCAACTGTTGGTTCATATTCTTCTCATCAATTAGAAGGGAATGTTCGTGAAGGCCTGACTTTCAATCTATCTGACATTTTAGCTCAACAATACAAATTTTAAGTTACCTCATCCCCTCAGGAGACTACATTGGAATCTGATTCTTCTATAGAAGGTGAAACAAAGACCTCCTCTATTCATCTCTTTGAAAATCCACCATTTACAATCCCAAAAATTTAAGAACCAGCTCAAGAATTCCATTTTTCTTCTATTCCAAATCAGATTCAAATTCCATAGATTGTAATTCCTAGTTCCCAAGACCCTACATCAATGACTCATCCATGAATTTTCCATCATAAATCCATGGCTCATCCCACCCTTACAAGGATGCAGCAGATAGTTGATGCAACATATGCACCGCTTGATCTTCCTGAACCTTTGCCAAAATACAGAAGAGAGGGTGAAGGAGTTTCTACTGAAGAACATTTGGTTTCTTTCTATAGTTATGCAGATAACCAGAACATTGAACATGAGATGTCTGGTCAAGACTCTTTGTTCAGAGCTTGGATGGAGAAGGCTGTAAATGGTTAAGAAGTCCGGTAACAAACTCAATAATAGGAATAGATGAATTGGAGGAAGTATTTGTGAAACGATTTGGTGATAGAAAATATTATGTATACTACCTTACAGAGTTTGGAACTCTAAGAAAGAAAACTAATGAGTCACTGGAAGATTTTAAAAAGAAGTTTAATAAAATTTATCAAAAAATCCCTGAAGAAATCAAACCTCCTGAAACTACAGCTATGATAAAGTTTTCCACCTCTCGCTCCTGATTTAGTCAATCTTGAAGATGAACATCCTACTATTTACTTAGGCAGCCATGTCTAAGACGAAAACGATGATAATTCACCACCTTTCTATCTTTCACTAAAATTGTTGCATAACTGTTTATTAGATTCTGGGGTCTCTCATTCCCTTATAATATTTCTTCTAAGTTGGAAATAATTACCCTTTTAAAAAGAATAATATCTCATAACATAGAATATCTTCAATTAATTTCAAAGGAGAATGCTCTTTTCTCTGAAAAATTCTCCTTGCAACTCCTTATGCAGTGTCGTGGAAATAGCTACATTTATCTTTGTGTCAACAATGAAACCATAACCAAACTCCTGAAAAAATAGCTTCTGTTATCCTCCTGTATCCTACAGAGTTCACTAGATGAATATGTATTTTCTACAAGGAGCCAAAGATAGCATTATTTTCCTATCAACTATCTTTAGAAATCTCACTGCCTTCATTATCCTAAAAATAACCTATTTCACTATATAGTTCATCTTTGCCCCTTCAAAGAATTACCTTGCCGCTCTTAAAAAGACTCATTCTGGGCTGTTTTATCTTATTTTCACTCTCCCTCCCTACCCACACTCTAATTCACTCATTTTTTGCCCCTAAAAACCCATCTCCCCCTTCCAAAACCCATTTTCTTCATCCCTTTCCTCTATTTTTTCAAAACAATGAAAAAGACCCTCTTTTACATTGTTTTATTTGAAATATTCAAACTGTCGGGACCCCACCTTTTATTAAATAAAGACTTTGTTTTTATATAAAAACCCAATTCTTTTGTTTTATTAAACCCAACCCTATGTAAAATATTTAAACCCTCTTTTTAAATATTCTTAAGCCCCGTTCCTATTTTCTTCACCCTATGCCCCTTCTCCTTAAGCCCTCGCCAGCATGCATTTAAGCCCCACACCCATATAACCATTACCCCGCTTATTGCATAGACCCTGACCTTGTTATAAACCAATCTCGTGTATACTTTGAACCCCGCACTAAACAACAAAGCTCTGCCATGTCATATTCCCCCGAGCCCCATCCTAAACTGCTCCACACTGTCGATCTTCCCCTCCAAGATCCGATGGCCCACACCGCATATCACAAATAAAATAGTGCAGGAATAAAAACTTTTCATATTTGTGATATGGGTGGTTTTCTATTTCCATGCGGTAGTCGTTGAATCATATCGCACGCCCGCCCCGAGAACCATTACCGCCTCCTCCGCCGTGCGAAAACCACCTCCCAATTTTCGAAAAACACTTATCCCTTTGCGCCATAGTTCAAATACCTCCACCCTCTATTCAAAATTCTTGGTGGTTCTGCCTATGGAACCAAGCCCAGAACTCCATTATTCACCCTCCGATAGCCAGAAAAACCTCAGAGAAACACAGTAAACCCTCCCTGCAGGTTTTAAAAACTAATTGTTTGTTTTAGTGTGCAGGTTTAATGGTGGAGATGCATGAAATGCATTCTGAAGGTCCAAAATCAATTGAATGAACGCTCTGTGTGATGATCCAGAGGATATTTTCCATTAAAAGGGACCGTGGGCCCTATATTAAGCTTTAACCATCGATCAAACATGATCATCGATGGTTATTAAACCCTCCAGCAATGAAAAGAGGCATCCCTGCACCAAAAAACAAACACAGGAATAGAAGCACAGTGAGAAGAAATATAGTCAGAAGACTGTGGTAAAGCTAATAAAGGTTAAAAGGGCTAATCATATGTCATAGACAAATCATGAAGGATTATCCAGCAAAACAGATTTAAAGGCAGAATAAAGAGAAAAGATAGTGAAATGGATAAATCAAGGTTAAATCAAAGTTTAAAGGCCTAATACAGAGTTTAAATATAAATAGAGGTAGATTAGCACAGGAACACATTTGAATGACTAAAATTACAATAGTTACTTCTTCAAAGGATATTTTTTCCACCTACTACATGTTTGCTTTCAACAAAACATCTAGCAATTATTAGAAATAATCAGAGATATTTTTTCATCTACCAACAGTTATTGCAAAGTTATTAAAAAGCCTTAAAGTCAAACATTTCATAGAAATTAACTTAGAAGTTAAGTTAGGAGTAATTATTTCATAGAAACACCTTCAAATATTTTTTCCCTGGGCCTTGCTTGGTCTGTGTTAGGTCCCTGTAATTTTAGCAGATAGGCAAGACTAAAGCTACAGAGACAAAATTATGAAGAACTTTGGGATTCTAGGATCTAGCCCTCTTGAATCCAGAGAGGGATCTCTCTTATAAGTGAAAAGATTGCTTTATCTTTAAGTCTTTTAGGTGTGATATTAGGCTAGTTATGAAGAACAAGGTTTTTGTTTGGTTTTGGTTGGGCAAAGATAAATGAAGGTGAAGGAAGTCTAAATGAAGGGTGAAGGTATATGTAAGTGAAGGAATGATTCAGCTAACAAGATAGGCAAGAATCAGCTTCAATCCATTGGGCTATGGAGTCATAATAGGATTTAATTGAAACAACAAGGTTCAGGAGTGGTCCATGGGGCAAGTCATCTATGTCAAAGGATCTATTTAAGTTGATTTTATGGAATGAAAATAATAAGAAATGGAGAAAAAAAAATTGATAGAACAAAGAGCAGCCTAAGATCAAGTAAGTACTTTGAAACTATCCTGCTTTCATCATATTCAAAGGGAAAATTTTCAAAGAAATTGTTGGAGAAGAGACTAGAGGACAGGGCTAACCATAGACTTCCCTAGTTCATTCTTTAATTCGCAAAATTTTCAAGACAACATTTAAGATAAACAAAGAATAGTCTAAGATCAGGTACGGACTTTGAACCTATCCTGCTTTCAACATACCCTTAGAGAAACTTTCAGACAACATTTGGATATAAAACTAAAGGACAGGGCTAACCATAGACTTCCCTAGTTCAACTTTACTTAGCATAAACTGAAAATAACATTCAAGAACAATGTTTAAAGTTTAGACAGTAAGACATGGGATCACCAACATTCCTTGACTTCTTGAATTGTATTAAATCATTCTTAAACACACAATTGGAATAAAACATCAAGATAAAGCTAATCAGTGAGAGTAGGGTACTACAAAGAGTAAATCCTAGCTCTATATTTGCTGTTATTTATCAAAGAAAGTGGACAGAATGGAAACAAAAGAAAATAAAAATTTACAATAAGAAAAACATCACCATTGACATAGACCAGGATCCCATAAATCAGCTTGTATTTTAATGCTTCAAACCAGTTACAATCATCAAGTCCAATGGGTCTCTACAGCTTCAAACTTCTCATCTCAACTTAGGTATCTTCAATTACAAACAAAGCTTACATCAGCTTCAGAAAACTATTTACATGCATCAGATATTCAGAGACCAACCTTTATCTCATCTTCTACAGAAGTATTTATAGAAGAAATGAGGAGGTGGGATGAGAGAAAAGATCTCTAGGCTCAATTAATACAGTTTAATGCTTCTTGGCCTTTGAGGGGCTCAATGGAGAATCTTTATGATATTTCCTCTGTATTAATTGATTTTTATTAAGTATTAAGCATACTGGGCAGATTTTGTTGACTTAAAAACTCTTGAGGTGACTTAGCAATAACTCTGGCTATATTTTAGGCAAAATATCACTGACTAAGGCAATAAATCTGCCTTCTTCTGATTTATCGAAAGATGTAGGTGGCACTTTGGTAGCTAGAGAGGATTCAATTTGCCTCGGATGTGGCAGTGGAGGCTTTTCGGACTGATAGATTTCTTTGTTTTATTCTAAAACACCTTTAATTTTTCTTTGCTTTGTGTTTTAGGCCTAATTAGGCTTAATTTTTGTCTTCAGGTCTTCATACTGTTTTAACTGTGTGGATTAGGCCTTTGATAGTCAAATTTATGCCTTAATCCCTCAAAACTATGTTAAATCCTTTAATTCTTCATCTCTGCTGTGATCCCATAATTTGACACTGATACTCTCTGTATAATTAAGGTTTGCTATGCCTTTGTTTCTTTGCAGGTGCGCAGAGGGTTTTATAACGTTACCAGTGCTCATGAGGCACGGGTAAAATGATAATTTGAACCCTGTAGATCCTTGTCTTCATGGATAATGGCCTGGGGGATCGTCATCCCCGGCCTTTCATTTCATTTAAAACTGTCGAAAAAACCTTTAAAACCTGCAAAAAACACACAAAAGTCATAAAAATCCTGGGAGGGTAGGTTTAAACTGCTTCAGAGGTTTTGGGTGCAGGGGCGAACTGGAGCCGTTGGATTAAAATAATCAACGGTGGAGATTGCTCAATCTAGTCATTGGGGAGGAGATTGGGTGAAAAAGAAAATGGTGGTAAGGTTAAAATAGGACCGTTCGATTATAATAATGAACAGTCGAGATCAAGCGATGAAGTCTTTTGGGAGAAAATCTGGCAAAAAGTGAATGAGGGTGAGATTAAGTTAGGACCGTCTGATCTCAAAGATCAATGGCCAAGAACAAATCTGGAGTTACATTTCGGAGGGGGAAGCGGTATAGCGGAAAACCGACAACGGTTTTCGCATTGCGTTTGGGTGGTAATGTGGTTTTAGCTTTTGGAACGTGATATAGGTCTGCTTTCAACACGTGGATCTTAAAAACCACTTTTATTGCATAAAAGTTGCGCACTGTGGGGAGGGCTCAAAAATTACACGAGATTGCTTCTGGGCCGTTAGATTGGAGGATCTAGATCCAATGGTGCGGGTTGAAAAGGTATGCGGGGTCTAGGGTGACTTCAGCAAAATTGGCGCGCAATGGACAGTGAAATATGCTATCCGATCATTAATTTCCTTTGATAAATGGTTATGATTGAAAAAAGGAGCAGATGTGAAGAAATGCAGGGAAAGGGAAAAACACAAAAGAATGGGGGATGATGACCTTAGATCTTTGAAGATAGACGGTCAGGATTCATTTAAAACCTTTATATCGGGAAACAGAAAGATACAGAAAAGGTAAGGTTTCAAAGGATTTTGGCGGAGAAACGAGAGGAAGAGAGGGCCCACCTTTTATATAAGGGCGGACGGGAAGAATCGACGGGAGCCGTTAGATCTGGAGGATCGACGGCTGAGATTAAAGATGGTGGATGAAAAGGAAAGGCGGAGTTTTAAAAAGCAGAAACAATGTGGGCCGTTGGATTTAAGAAGATCAACGGTAGAGATTGGAACGCATCGGAAAAAAGGAAAGAGGCTGAAAGACCGGGTCTTTTGATTTTGCAATGCGCGATTAAGCGCTGGCCGTCGGATCGGGATGAGAGATCAACGGTGGAGATTGAATTGGCAGAAGGCATCTGCGAAAGGCGAAGGGAGCCTGCGATGAAGTGCAGGCCGTTAGATTAGGGGAAATGAATGGTGAAGATATAATTGGAGCATTGCATCGGTGGAGGTCAAAGGGTAAGGGACCAAGCCTTTGCGATATGCGATTATGCGAGGGCCATCCGATCTGAAGGATGATCGACGGTCAGGATTTAATTGGCAGGCGTGATGTTGGAGGCTATGGATGGATCGAAATTTAATCAGGGTCGTTGGTTCTTATGGATTTCAACGGCTAAGATTAGATCAAAGGATTGACATCGGAAGGGGAAAAAGGAAAGTGCAAAGGGAAAATGCGATTGCCGATTTGCGATGGAGCGAGAGCCGTCGATCTAAAAACTAGATCAAAGATGGAGATTTAATCATAAAGGAAAAAGGCGAAATGAACCATTAGATCTGGGCATAATAGAGCAAATCGACGGTGGAGAATCGATTGCGGGATCGCATCGGCAGGAGGAAAATAACTTATAAAAAACAAGTAAAAAGTGTTTTTGCGATGTGATTTAAGGTTTGCGATGCGACAAAAAAATTTCGATGCGATAAGTGCTTATCGCCTGGTTTCGGTGCTAGTTTTATGCGGAAAAGGGGCTGGGGCTTAAGGCCGAAAGGGGTTTAAGGCCTTATGGTAAAATGAGGATTTTTTAGGATTTTTGAAGGTTTTTCGAGGGTTTCGATAAGGGGGGAAAGGGTTTTTTAAACCTATAAAAGGGATTTTTAGAGGTTCAAAGGGATTTGGGATGGTTTAGAGGTTAGATGAAGGGTTTTTGAGGGTTTTTTATGGAGGAAAAAAAGAGATGAAAATGGGGTTATTCATGAGTGAAAGGAAGGGTAAAATGAAGGGAAAAATTGGTTTTTCAGCAGTCTCTTTCTTCAGGCAAAACAACATATTTTTCAGGATTATGAGGGAAACAACAGTGAAGATTAACTAAAAGATTATTTATCTTCATAAGACTTTAATAACTAGCAATTTGGTCATAAAATTGTTTCTTAGAGGTTTAAAAAATGATCTAGCCACCATTTGATATGAAAATTTTTTATAGATGGCTAACAGTGGCTCCACATGGGGATGGCACCTTCTTGAAGGTGTCAAGAACTTCAGACCTGTCTTCTTTGGAAGTTGATCAATGCCTCATCCATTGGGTTACAACTTTCTTTCCTTTGATGATCTTCATTTGCTCTGGCAATGTTAGTAGCCATTAAAAACAATGGAATTCTATCAAAACAAGCTTTCTACTTACCCAATCCTAATGATTTACCATGTTTTCTTCTTTTAGAGTGCATTTGGATTGCCAAACTCTTTTTACAAACATTTTATTCTTTTGAAAGCATAAAACTAGTCTATTTCTACCCTTATTTCTCCATGAACTCAGATTAAGCAGTTGAGTTCATAAGCTTCTCTACCTAACTACACTCTGTCAGGATTAGACTGTCTGACAGATTTTATTCTCTAAATTCTAAAAACAAAAATTTAAAAGCAGACAAGTTAGGATTGAACAGTCTAACTTGTTGCTGATCTATGGCATAAAAACAAACTGCACATAGATTGTTATTTGCAGAAAATTTAAACAAAAATAGTGAAGGCTTAAGATCCGAAAGTTTAATAACATCCTTCTCTTTTCTTCAGCTTTGTTTTTAGGCTTGTTTTAGCTGTTGTCTCTTTGTTGTCTGGTTCAAGTTTTGGGCATATTAGAACCAATTTGATTCTATTCTTGGCTTAGGTTTAAACAGATTAGAGCCTTTATTATTTTTGAAACTCATAGGTTCAGATTTTGAGTTTGTTTGAACCCTTCTTCTTCTATCCTAATATTCCTAACTGATAAGCCAAGATTAAATTGTTTGGAAAATCTATTTCACTAACCTATCAACAATAAATTGAAAAATAATTAGTCATGATTAGGCTGTATGACTAACTAAGAGTGTGCTTTTTAGGAGTGGCATTTGAGCTTGCACACTTTCATACTTTGTTTCTCTTTTTTTGTATGGGGCTGTACCTTTCTTGTTTTTTACAATCTGCCCTCTTTTCTCTTTCTATTGTTTTTTGTATTTTTTCATTTTCTAACTTTGAATGCAATGATGAGTATGATATTCACAATGAGAAAAAATAAAAAGGCTTCGAAACTTATATGGTTAAGATAAATAATGTTTGAGCATCCTGCCATTGACAGTACCCCCAAACAGTTCAGCTCCATTCAATTCTTGCAAAAAATAATCATTGTTACTAGCAGTAGAATGAATGAGATAAGAGCCAAGCCATAAATTATCAAATTTCCCATGCTTGCCCTTATCTTCTCTCCTTGAATCCCACTTTAAAACTTTGTCACCAATGCTGAAATCACTGGCCTTTGTCCTTCTATAAAAAAGCTTATTGATGCTTTCTTGATTTTGTAATTCTCTGTTGTAGACTTCCTCTCTAGTTTGCTGAAGATGTATGGTTTGATTAATTATTCTGATCATGTCATTGTCTTCAAACTGTACATCTTGGATCAGCTTCATGACTGGCACTCCTAGGCTGGTTGGAAAAATTGCATCTACTCCATAAACAAGCTGGTAGGGTGACATTCCAATTGATTTTTTAAGTGTTAATCTATCAGCCCATAATGCATGTACTAGCTTTGTGTGCCAAGATTGCTTATTTTCCTCTAGCAAATTCTTGATTATGTTCACCAAATTTTTTTTTGAGGATTCTGCCAGCCCATTACCTTGAGGGTAATAAGAAGTAGAATGGCCCAATGTAATCTAATATTTGTGATAGAATTCAACCATTTTTTTGGATCCAAATGCAGCAGGATTATCAGTGATAATCTTTCGAGGACAGCCAAATCTAGAGAGGATATGATTTTCAAGGAATTTTATGATGACAGAGTCATTGGATTGCCTAGAAGGGATGGCTTCTATCCATTTGGTAAAGTAGTCTATTGCAGTGAGAATCCATCTATGTTGGGCAGATGAGGGTGGATGGATTTCTCCTATGAAGTCTAGACCCCACTGTTGAAAAGGAGCTTAAACAATGATTTGATACAAGGGTAAGGGAAGCAATTTTCTTTTGCCTTCAAAGAGTTGGCATTTATGACAGGAAATAATCATTTTATGGACATATTGAAAGAGGGTTGGCCAAAAGTAACTAGCTCTAAGGATTTTGTTGGCAGTTGTCTTCCAATAGAGGTGGCCTCCACATTCTCCTTCATGGAACTCATGCTTGATATTATCTGCATCATTCTCAGGAAATCATTTAAGCAATAACCCACTAGCATTTTTCCAATATAGAAATTTATCTAAAATGCAGTAATTAATAACTTTTAACTTGAAAAATCTTGCCTTTGTTTTAAACAAACTAGGAGGTGTATTCAAATTGAGAAAAACATATAAAATATCAGCATACCAGGAGGAATTCATAAAATGATCTTCAACAATGGGAGTTGAAAATTCCTCCTATTCATCTAATGCATTTATCATGTTTATATCAAGAGCTTCAAAATTAGACTCAGCCATTAATCTTGCTAGTCCTTGGCCTTTTATGAGTTTAGTGGGCTTGATTTCTAAATCATATTCAAGTATCACAGCTATCCACTTTCCTCTTTTACTATCTGGGTCCTGTGTTAGAATGTCTTTTACAACTGAGTTTGGCACAAATGCAATTATGTGGGAGTGTAAAATGTAAACTCTGAAGTATTTTAAGGCTTTGAATAAAGAAAAGGCTTGTTTTTCCATGAGATTGTACTTCAGAGGTGCATATTTCAATGCCTTGCTAAAGAATGCAATTGGTTGCTCTTGTCCCTTTAGATTTTTCTACAATAGGACAACAACCACTATATGTTCTGATGCAAATGAAAAAATGAAAAATCTTTTGAAAAATCAGGGCTTATAAGAACTGGTGTTTTGGTTAATGCTTGTTTTACCAGTTCAAATGATTTATTTTCTTCTAAGGTCCATTTAACTCCTTCTTCCTTTTTCAGCATGTTTGTTATGTTTCTAAGGAGTTCAGCCAAGTTGGGTATGAACCTTCTCAAGAAATTAATCTTCCCAATGAAAGATTGAAGTTCCTTGATGTTTCTTGGATGGTTGATTTGAAAAATACCATCAATCCTTTTTAGGTCTATCTTTATTCCCTCTTATGATATGATGTGTCCAAGTAACTTACCTTCTTGGAGACAAAACATTGTTTTCTTTGGAGTTAAAGATAACCCATATTTTCTGCATTTCTTAAATGATTTTCTCAAGTGTTCTAGGCGTTCTTCATCTGTTTTGGAATAAACAGTGATATCATCCAAGTAAATAATGATGAAGTGTCCTAATTCTTCCAAGAATGCAATGTCCATGGCTCTCTAAAATGTAGCACCAGCATTCATTAAATCAAAGGGAATTTTCACATACATGAAAGTTCCCGAAGGTGTAGTAAAGGCTGTCTTGAGTTGATCATCAAGATGTACTAAAATCTGATTATACCCTGAGAAGCCATCAAGCAAAGAAATTCTTTTAGAACCAACTACCTTTTTTAAAATGTGATCCATCTTGGGTAAAGGGTAGTTGTCCTTTAATGAGGCTTTGTTTAAGTTCCTAAATTCAATACAAAGCCTAATCTCTCCTATTTTCTTCCTTACTGACACTAGATTAGACACCCACTCTGAGTATCTAATAGGGACAATAATTCTAGCTTCATACATTTTCTTGATTTCTTTCTCAACCAAAGGTAATTGGACATGGTTGATTCTACGCAATTTTTGTTTAAAAGGTCTTTGGTTTTCCTTGAGAGGTATCTTATGCTGAATTATATCTGTGTCATAGGACTTTAGATCCTCATAACTCCATGCAAAAACATCAGAAAATTATTTAAACAACTCTATGTATTTCAGTTTGATGTGAGCTGGTAAAGTTTTAGACAGTTTGATCATTTTTGGTTTTAGTTTACTGCCTATATTACACTCTTCTACCTTAGTTTCAACAGGCTCCAGTTTTGGTTTCTTGGCAACATCATTGAAATCAAACAACTCTTCTAATGAGACCAGGCCTTTTGGAAAATTTTGAGTATCAGATCGCAATGTTTCTAAATCTTCCTTGTCTAAATCTGCACTAATTTCTATGTTATGTTCAAATTTATTAGCTATCAGATTTATAACAGCAATCTTTGGAGTGTTTTCTTCTTCATCAAGTAGATTTTCTTCAATGGAACAGTCATTGTCATAGTCTGAATCTGAACTTGGCAGCTGAAATTCATTTTTGGACTATAAGAAGTCTTCTATTTGTTTGTCTCCATCAAACACCTACCAATATTTTTCATTATCAGGAACAGCTGGTTTGAATTTCATTGGGGTTGTGCATTGTTTGGTTTCATAAGGTGTTAGGCATGTTCTAGCAGCAAAAGCTAAACCATTAGCAGCAATATTTGATTTCTTGGGACAAAAACAAGTTGGAATTCCTTAAATGTTTTCAATAAATCCATGACATCATTCCTATAGGCTCTAAGTCTGGGATGTTTGGAACTATATTCCCCATTCACTTGCCTAATTATTAGTTCAGAATCGCCATGAACCTTTATCCTTTTGGCTCCCAATTTCTTCAATAAGTGTAGGCCTAAAAGGAGGGCTTCATACTCAGCTATGTTGATGGTGCATTGAAAGTTTAATTGCAGGAATGCCCTTCAGTATGATTTTTCATTGTATTGTGAAGCCACACTACTACACCTGCAACATTCTTAGTGCAAGACCCATCAAAGTTCATACTCCAAAGAGGACTAGTTTCAGATTCACTAGTTTGGTTACTATCCTCTTCATCTAGTGTGCTTTTGGATTTTTCTTGAAGATCAGCACTATGTTGAATTTTTTTTATTTCCTCATGTTCTTTATTAAGTTGAGGAAACTTCTCTTGACTCTAAAGGTTAAAAAGAAATGGATGACTGATTTGTAGCTCTAGACCCGTGATTTGTTTGCTATAATTTTCTGATTTAGCAAACTGTTTTGACACTTCTGTCTTGTCTTCCTCTTTTTCTATATTTTCCACTAATTCAGTTAAATTTTCTTGCTCATTGAATGTTTCATCATTGAAAAGGATAAATAAATCAAGACCTGTATGTACAGAATAAAGAGGAGAGTTATGTGGTCTCTCTTGGCTAGTAACCATGTATTGCATATGATATTCCCTATAAAGTCTTTTAGTTTGATTAAAAATAGGGATGGTAGCATATGTCATATCCATCTGCATTGTTCCTTGTAACTTAGCTCCCCAATATCTTGATAATAGCATACCATACTTGGGGGGTACATCAGCCACTACAATATCCATCACTAAAAACTTGGCTGGAATTTGTGCTAAGTTTACACAGAGGTCTTTGATCAAACCTAATCATTTCACTCTGATTCAGTCAAAGGAGTAAAGATCTTTGTATGGTCTAGTGATTTCAAGGCCTAGGCTCTACATTATTTCTTTGGGCATTAAATTATGGGAGGTCCCTGAATCATGCATAGCGTTGTGTAAAATTTTGTCATGAATCTTTAAACTAACATAAAAATGAGGAACTGGTCCTTCTTGATATCTACCCTCAATATTAGGACCAAATATGAGCTCTGGTTGGTCATCATTAAGATTGGCAGTGTCATTATTCTCTTCTATGTCAAAAGCCTTCAAAATCTGGGATCTATACACATCTTAGGTAGCTAATTCAGTAAGAGAAACAAAGATTTTGATTTTGGAAATTTCCTTCTCCAAACTAAAAGGCATCTAATTTTTTAAAATGCTTGTTTCAGCCTTATTAACTACCACTCTATCAACAAAATCAGTTTACTGATTTCCTCTATTTACATTGGTCAAAATTGTTTTAACGGGAGCACTAGCTGAAGTACTAGCACTGATAAAATATGCACTCTATTTTTTATTAATTTGAGTGCTTTTTTCTTGGTTTTTATCAGAATTTCCGGCCACTATTTTGTCTTTCTGTTTTGTAACTTTGGGTTTATTTACAGTGTGTTTTTTTCAGATTTTTCAGAGGCTTTCATTGTGGGAGTTTCCTGATTGCTTTTACTCCTAAGGTCATATTCTTTTTGGGTTTCTATGATGACATTTTCCAATTCTTGGTAATAAAATTCATCTTCTGCTCTTTTATCATCATAGGGTGTGTATAGACCTTGTTTCCTATTGTAATGAACTTCAAAATCATCATTTTATACTCCCAACATGTTTATGTCAGCTTCCTCTGTTTGTTCAATTGTTTCTTCAACCTCAGTCACATAGTTTTGATGAAAAGGAGGTATAATCTCCTGATCAGGGTCTCTTGGTCTGTTTTGAGGCTGATTTCTCCTAAAATTCTGATTTTGGTTTTGAGATTAGTTTTTTTTTTGAGGAGCTGATTTATTTTGAATTTCCTGTGCTCTCTCAAGTATGATCATATTTTTCATCATCTCCTCCATCATTCTCTCAATTTTTGAACTAGATGTGGAAGGTGCAAATTCTTTCCTAAATGATACTTTCTTCTCATTTCTCATTCTAGCTCTTTTCTCCATTAAATTTACTTCCACAGCTAAGGCTCCTTTCTGCATGTCTTCTAGAGTCAGAGGGTCTCTTTCTCTAAGTTGATAAGCCATTTCAGGATCAAATCCTTCAGGAAACTTGTTTAAAGCTGAGCCTTGTGGAGGTTTCAGATCTGGGGGAAGTGCATTATACACACTATTGAACCTAGTGCAATAAGCTTGAACACTTTCCCCACTGTTTCTTTGGAGATTCTTGTAGTCCGAAAGTAGTCGGAGAGGGTTTTTCTTAACTTCCCATTTTTTTAAGAATAACTGATGGAAGGCTTGGAGATCATTAATATTGTGAGGGGTTAAGCCTTTGAACCATTTTCTTGCTTCTCCCCCTAAACTTTGAACAAATAATCTAAGTTTGATAGTTTTATCATCAATCTCATTTCTGTCAAAGTAGTCATTCAACTTATCCACATGTTGTGAAGCAGAAGTAAAACCACTGGCATCATATAATGGTATTTTGGACTAATAGTCCTGTGGTAGATTGACTGAATGTAAAGGAAGGACTAGAGGGGCATACCATGTTGCCATGATATGAGGTTGTGGAAAAAATGGGGGGTTTACAGGTGGAGGTTGTAAAATGGGAGGAGTTTGATGGAATGATGTGGTTTCAATAGTGGGTGTAAGGGTAATAGATGTGGATGGACCCGTAAGAGATTATTGAGTAGATCTAGGATGAGAGAAACCAAAATTGTGAATGAAATGTGAATTAGGTGGAGTAGTTTCTCTACTACCAGGATGTTCACTTCTATCTTGGGATGAAAGTGAAGGCTCTAAATCTACTTGATCTATATCATCAAGTGACCTAGTTATGAATGGATATCTTAAGTCAACTTGTGACTCTTGTAGAGCTGCAAGGTTTTTAGGGATAGAATTAGCTCTAGGGAATGGTCTGACAATAGTTGAAGATTTGGCCTTAGGAGAATTCCTAAGTATTCTTTCAGGGTTATCAACTATCTCAGGAGGGTTTGGGTCAGAATAGGCTCTAGTATGAATCCTTTTAGGAGCCACTATGCTATGTTTTTCAAACCCAACTTACAAGAAAATTTTAACCAAATATGACAATTTTTAAGAGGTTAACTGATCTTTAAACAAGAAAAATTTAATCGTTGAAGTCCTCTTAATTGAGTTTAAATGGTGTTATGATGATAATGGGTTTCCCAGTAGATTCTTAAGGTCTGTTTTGAATTGTGGAGTCACCAGGTGGAAATTTTTAGTTCTTTTGGAGGTAAAATGTTTTATGGTCCACCACCATGTTTATTTGAATACTAATCTAAAATATTTTTGGGTTTTCTGAGTTTTTTCAGTCCTATGGGTTCTAAGAGTGTCCTAAATATGTTTCAACACTTAGCTAGGGTGATGAGACAAAGAAATTTTACTCTTATGGCTGAGCTAGCTGATTCCTCCAAGGTTTGATAATGTTTAAGAGAATCCTAAGGGTTAATTAGTTTTTCACTGATTCAAATAAGTCCTATCATGATTACCATTTTCTTGGTAGTGCTTGAAGAGAGCTACTTATACTACACTGAACAATGTTCTTGAGTCAAGGGTTTTTCTTGAGGTCCTAAGGGTATCTAAGGTGAAATTCACTCAAAACTCCCCAGTGGAGTCGCCAGAAATGTTAGGTCCCTGTAATTTTAGCAGATTGGAAATACTAAAGCTGCAAAGACAACATTATGAACCACTTTGGGATTCTAGGATCTAGCCCTCTTGAATCCAGACAAGGATCTCTCTTATAAGTGCAAATATTGTTTTATCTTTAAGGCTTTTAGGTGTGATATTAGGCTAGTTATGAAGAACAAGGTTTTTGTTTGGTTTTGGTTGGGAAAAGATAAATGAAGGTGATGGAAGTCTAAATGAAGGGTGAAGGTATATGTAAGTGAAGGAATGATTCAGCTAACAAGATAGGCAAGAAGCAACTTCAATACATTGGGCTATGGAGTCATAATTGGATTTAATTGAAACAACAAGGTTCAAGAGTGGTCCATGGGGCAAGTCATCTATGTCAAAGGATCACTTTAAGTTGATTTTATGGAATGAAAACAATAAGAAATGGAGAAAAAACAAATGATAGAACAAAGAGTAGCCTAAGATCAAGTAAGTACTTTGAAACTAACCTGCTTTCAGCATATTCAAAGGGAAAATTTTCAAAGCAACTGTTGGAGAAGAGATTAGAGGACAGGGCTAACCATAGACTTCCCTAGTTCATTCTTTAATTAGCAAACTTTTCAAGACAATATTTAAGATAAAAAAAGAATAGTCTAAGATTAGGTAAGGACTTTAAACCTATCCTGATTTCAACATACCCTTAGAGAAAATTTCAAACAACCTTTGGAGATAAAACTAGAGGACAGGGCTAACCATAGACTTCCCCAGTTCAACTTTACTTAGCATAAACTGAAAATAACATTCAAGAAAAATGTTTAAAGTTTAGACAGTAAGACATTGGCTCACCAACATTCCTTGATTGCTTAGACTGTATTAAATCATTCTTAAACACACAATTGGAAGAAAACATCAAGATAAATCTTATCAGTGAGAGTAGGGTACTACAAAGAGTAAATCCTAGATCTATATTTGTTGTTCTTTATCGGAGAAAGTGGACAGAATGGAAACAAAACAAAATAAAAATTTACAATAAGAAAAACATCACCATTGACATAGACCAGGATCCCATAAATCATTTTGTATTTGAATGCTTCAAACCAGTTACAATCATCAAGTCCAGTGGGTCTCTACAGCTTCAAACTTCTCATCTCAACTTAGGTATCTTCAATTACAAACCGAGCTTACAGTAGCTTCAGAAAACTATTTACATGCATCAGATATTCAGAGACCAACCTTTATCTCATCTTCTACAAAAGTATTTATAGAAGAAATGAGGAGGTGGGATGAGAGAAAAGATCTCTAGGCTCAATTAATACAGTTTAATGCTTCTTGGCCTTTGAGGGGCTCAATGGAGAAGCTTTCTGATATTTCCTCTGTATTAATTGATTTTTATTAAGCATTAAGCATACTGGGCAGATTTTGTTGACTTAAAAAATCTTGAGGCGAGTTAGCAATAACTCTGGCTATCTTTTAGGAAAAATATCACCAATTGAGGCAATAACTTTTCCTTCTTCCGATTTATCAAAAGATGCAGGTGGTACTTTGGTAGCTGGAGAGGATTCAATTTTCCTCAGATGTGGCAGTGGAGGCTTTTTGGACTGATATATTTGTTTGTTTTATTATAAAACACCTTTAATCTGTCTTTGCTATGTGTTTTAGGCCTAATTAGGCTTAATTTTTGTCTTCAGGTCTTCATACTATTTTTAACTGTGTGGATTAGACCTTTGATAGTTGAATTGATGCCTTAATCCCTCAAAACTGTGTTAAAACCTTTAATTCTTCATCTCTGTTGTGATCCCATACTTTGACACTGATACTCTTTGTATAATTAAGGTTTGCTGTGCCTTTGTTGTTTTGTAGGTGCACATAGGGTTTTATAACGTTACCAATGCTCATGAGGCACAGGTAAAATGATAATTTAAACCCTGCAGATCCTTGTCTTCATGGATAATGGCCTAGGGGATCATCATCCCCGACCTTTCGTTTCATTTAAAACTGTGGGAAAAACCTTTACAACCTGCAAAAAATACACAAAAGTCATAAAAATCTTGCGAGGGTAGGTTTAAACTGCTTCAGAGGTTTTGGGTGTAGGGGAAAACTAGAGCCGTTGGATTAAAATAATCAACGGTGGAGATTGCTCAATCGAGTCATTCGGGAGGAGATTGGGTGAAAAAGAAAATGGTGGTAAGGTTAAAACAGGACCGTCCTATTAGAATAATGGACGGTCGAGATCAAGCAACAAAGTCTTTTGGGAGAAAATCTGGCGAAAAGTGAATGAGGGTGAGATTAAGTTAGGACCGTCCGATCTCAAAGATCGACGACCAGGATCAAATCCGGAGTTACATTGCGGAGGGGGAAGCGGTGTAGCGGAAAACCGACAGCGGTTTTCATGTTGCATTTGGGTGGTAATGTGGTTTTAGCTTTTGGAATGCGATATAGGTCTTTGTTCGACACGTGGATCTTAAAAACCACTTTTATCACGTAAAAGTTTCGCAGTGTGGGGAGGGCTCAAAAATTAGGCGAGATTGATTTTGGGCCGTTGGATTGGAGGATCTAGATCCAACGGTGCGGGTTGAAAAGGTATGTGGGGTCCAAGGTGATGTCAGCAAAATTGGCACGCAATGGACAGTGAAATATGCTATCCGATCATTAATTTCCTTTGATAAATGGTTATGATTGAAAAAAGGAGTGGATGTGAAGAAATGCAGGGAAAGGGAAAAAGGTGGAAGAATGGGACCTGATGACCTTATATATTTAAAGATCGACGGTCAGGATTCATTTAAAACCTTTATATTGGGAAGCAGAAATATATAGAAAAGGTAAGGTTTCAAAGGATTTTGGTGGAGAAACAAGAGGAAGAGAGAGCCCACCTTTTATATAAGGGCAAACGGGAAGAATCGACGGGAGCCGTCAGATCTGGAGGATCGACGACTGAGATTAAAGATGGTGGATGAAAAGGAAAGGCAGAGTTTTAAAAAGCGGAAACAATGTGGGCCGTTGGATTTAAGAAGATCAACGGTGGAGATTGGATTACATCGGAAAAAAGGAAAGAGGCCGAAACACCACGTCTTTTGATTTGCAAGATTAAGCGCTAGTTGTCGGATTGAGATGAGAGATCAACGGTGGAGATTCAATTGGCAATAGGCATCTGCGAAAGGCAAAGGGAGCCTGCGATGAAGCGCAGGCCGTTAGATCAGGGGAAATGAATGGTGAAGATATAATCAGAGCATCGCATCGGCGGAGGTCAAAGGGTAAGGGACCAAGCCTTTGCGATATGCGATTATGCGAGGGCCGTCCGATCTGAAGGATGATCGACGATCAGGATTTAATTGGCAGGCGTGATGTCGGAGGCTATGGATGGATTGCAATTTAATCAGGGCCATTGGCTCTTGTGGATTTTAACATCTGAGATTATATCGGAGGATCAGCATTGGAAGGGGAAAAAGGAAAGTGCAAAGGGAAAATGCGATTGCGGATTTGTGATGGAGCGAGAGTCGTCGATCTAAAAACTAGATCGACGGTGGAGATTTAATCATAAAGGAAAAAGGCGGAATGGCGGGTTCGGAGAAGGGAGCGATATGAACCGTTAGATATGGGCATAACAGAGTAGATCGACGGTGGAGAATCGATCACGGGATCGCATCGGCAGGAGGAAAATAACTTATGAAAAACAAGTAAAAAGTGTTTTTGTGATGCGATTTAAGGTTCGTGATGCGACAAAAAACTTCTGATGCAATAAGCGCTTAGCGCCTAGTTTCGGTGCTAGTTTTATGCGAAAAAGGGGTTGGGGCTTAAGGCCGAAAGGGGCTTAAGGCCTTATGGTAAAATGAGGATTTTTAAGGATTTTTGAAGGTTTTTCGAGGGTTCCGATAAGGGGGAAAAGGGTTTTTTAAACCTATAAAAGGGAGTTTTAGAGGTTCAAAGGGATTTAGGATGGTTTAGAGGTTAGATGAAGGGTTTTTGAGGGTTTTTTATGGAGGAAAAAAAGGGATGAAAATCTGGTTATCCGTGAGTGAAAGGAAGGGTAAAATGAAGGGAAAATTTGGTTTTTCAGTAGTCTCTTTGTTCAGGAAAAACAATAGATTTTTCAAGATTATGAGGGAAACAACAGTGAATATTAACTAAAATATTAGTTATTTTCATAAGACTTTAAGAACTAGAAATTTGGTCACAAATTTTTTTCTTAAAGGCTTAAAAAATGATCTAGCCACCATTTGATATGACAAATTTTTATAGGTGGCTAACAGTCTCAAAGATAAAAAATCATTAACTCTGTAATAAAAGACATTCCAAACCCTAGCTTAGCACCACCTCCTCATTTTTCATATAAATATTGTTTATGAGTTTCATTTTTAGTGTTGGTTAGTTTGTGATTATTTTATTGATTTCTGCTGCTGAGCTAGTTGAAGATTGCTAAGATGGATTTGAGATAGCTATGAGTTTCAGAGAGCTATTGTACATGGAGTAATGTAACTGGTTTCATCATCAATAATACAAGCACATTCACAGGATCCTTGAGCTATGTTAATGGTGAAGTTTTCCTCATTTGTCACTATTTTTCTTATGTTTTCCATTCTGTCCACATTTCTCTGATAAAATAACAAAATTTTTAGAGTAGGATATGTTGTCTTGGCACCCTATTTTTGTCTGCATTCTTTATCTTTATGTTTTCACCTGCAAGGTCTGATTGGAGGATTCTTAATTTCCCTCCAGTTCCATCTAGCTTTTTGTCTTAGAAACGATTCAATAGAGTCAAGCTAGAGAAGTCTATGGTAAGCCCCGTCCTTTGGTATTGCTTGAGATATTGTTTTTAAGGCCTTTATTTGAAGTATACTTAGTAGAGTCTAAACTAAGGAAGTCTATAGTATGACATGTCCTCTGGTCTGCCTCAAAATGTTTCTTTGAAGGTCCTTTGAGTGTTGAGTTAAAGAATATAGGCTTCAGTTTGCTCTTTATCTACTCTCACTGTTATCTTAAATGTTTTCTTTTGTTTGAAAGTAGTCTTAGGATTGTTGGATTGTTGTCTCAAAGGTTTTCTTATTAAAGTCTGGCCAAAGAAGTCTATGGTGTGCCATGTCCTTTGGTTTGCCTCGAACAGTTACCTTAAAAGGCTTTCCTTGTATAAGTAGAGCTAGAATATTCTTAACTGACTATAGATTTGTTTCCTTCACAACTTATTATTGTTTCATATCACAATCTAATTAAGAGATCCACTTGATATAGTTAGCTTTCCCTATGAAAGCCCTTGCAAAGTTGATGAGAAATTAAATCCTTTTATGACTCCATAGCCCTATGGATCCATGTTTTCTCATAGTCTATCTATTCAGCTAAAACATCCCCTCAATTAATCACACCACAGATTTTTCAATCTATCAATTAATTCAACCAAAAAAAACAAGTCCTTAGAACTTAATAACTAGCCTAACATCATAAACAAGAGCATAAAGATATATCATTTGAAAACACTTATATAGAGAGATCCCTCTTTGAATCTAGGAAGGCTAGGTCCTAGGATTCCAAAGTGGTTCTAATGTGGCCCCTGTAGTGTTTGTTCTTGCCAATATTGCAAATCACAGGGAGCCAACATAGTGGCGACCATACTAGGGAATACTAAGTAATAAAAAACCTCAAAAATCAGAAATCCTATTTTTAAACTTAGATGAATCAAGTATTAGCGAAGAATGGTTTTTGATTGCTAATGGTGGATAATAATAATCCATAAAACAGTTAAAAATCCTCCACCTGGGTGACGCCACTAGTTTTTTAGTAGGCCTGCTGACTCCACTGGTTTTCCATAGACTCCACTGGGAAACTTATTCTATCATCAAAACATCAATAAAAACTAGTCAAGAATACTTTATGGATTAAGTATTTCTTTCACAGTTTGGTTTGTGTCTCAAAATTGTTACACCTGTTAACCTTTCTGATTTCTTGGGTCCATAGTTCTGGCTTCTAGAAGAGTTCATACTAGATCATATCCTGACCCAAATCCTCCTGCTATAGTTGAAAATCATGAAAGCACTCCCAGGAAGTCTCCTAGATCTAAATATTTAGCTATTACCAAACCAATCCACAAATCAAGTTCCCTACCTGAAAAACTCAAATACTTGCAGAATATCCTCTCTGACCCACCCCTACAACAAAGCTTGTCTAGGACTAGATCTCAGAGTTGGATAACCCAGATAGTTTTAGACCCCTCCACCTTACAACATAATTTTGTTGTACTAACTTCATCTCCCACTGTTCACCTTCCTCCATTTAACCTTGTACCTCCAGTTGTAAACCCTCCACTTGTTAACCCTCCATTATTTCCACAACCTCATATCATGGCAACATTGTATGCTCCCTTAGTCCTTCCTTTACCTTTAGTTTTTCTGCCATAAGATTATCAGTCCAAGATTAATCTATATGATCCCAGTAGTTATACTACTTCTCAACAACATGTCGAAAAAATGAATGATTACTTTGACATACAAGAAATAGATGATGAAACTGTTAAAATTAGAATGTTTTCTCAAATCTTAGGGGGAGAAGCAAGAAAATGGTTCAAAGGCTTAACCCCTAATAGTATAAATGACCTCCCTGATTTTCATCAACTATTCTTAAGCAAATGGGAAGTCAAGATAAATCCTCTTCAAATCCTATCAAAATATAATGACCTTAAAAGAAATGTTGGAGAGAGTGTACAATATTACTGCACAAAGGCCTAGCCTTAGTGAAATTTCCTGAATGATTTGACCCAAACATGTGTTACAAATTAAGAGAAAGAGATCCCCTCACCTTAGAGGACATTAAAAGAGGAGAAATAAGTGTAGAAGCTAACCTAAATGTCAGAAGGGCTAGATTGAAAATAGAGAAAAAGGTTACATACAAAGAAGAAGCTAGACCCTCCACATCTGATGCTAAAATTGATAGCCTGGTTAGGACAATGGAAAGTATGATGGAGAGAATAAACATGAATGAGAGAGCTTATCCTACAGAAAACCAAACATCTCCTCAAAACATAAGTCAAAATCAAAACCAAAACCAAAACTTTAGAAGGAACCCCCCTCAAATTAGACAAAGAGGCCCTGATCGGAAAATTAGACCTCCTTTCCAAGAAAAATATGCTGATGAAGATAAGGGAGTGATTGAAGAAATAGAGGAAAACTACATAAATTTGATGGGAGTAAACAATGAGGATATTGTCTTCCTCACTGAGGAAGAACAAGGCATGTTTACACCTTATGAGGAAGAGAGCCTAGAATATGAAGACTACAAACAAGGCTTTGAAAATGCTATAATGGAAGTTCATAGACAATATTACCTCAGAAGCAAGAAAAATCAAGACACTCCCAAAATAAAAACCCCTGAAATTTATGCTAGGAATAATCCTGAAAACATTTCTAAAAAGACAACAGAAAATAATAACATAGTGGCTGAAAGTTCTGACAGAAAAAAAAGATTCACCCTAATCCGAAACCGACTAGTGACCAAAGTAGCACTAGAAACTCAGCTAATGCTCCTAATAAAACTATTTTAACCGTTGTTCATAAGAAAAACTAGAAATTTGAATTTTTTGAGAAAACATTGGCTAAAAAGGTTGATTTAAACATTTCAAAAACTCAGACACCTTTCAGTATAGAGAGTGAAATTGCCAAAATTAAGATCTTTGTCCCTCTTACTGAACTAGTCACCCAAGATGTATATAAATACCAACTTTTGAGAGCTTTAAATGTAGGAGAAAATGTTGATTCTGTTAATTTAAATGATGACAAACCTTAGCTTCTGTTTGGACCAGAAGTGGAAGGGAAGTTTCAAGAGGGAGGCGTTCCTCCATTTTATGTTAGTTTAAACATCCATGATAAAATTTTGCATAATTCCATGTTATAATCTGGTGCCTCCCACAAACTAATGCCAAAAGTAGTGATGGAAAGACTAGGTCTTGAGATAACTAGACATTACAAATATTTATACTCTTTTGATTCCAACAGAGTTAAATGTCTAGACCTAATCAAAGATTTATGTGTCAACTTAGCAAAAATACCATCCAAGAGCCTAGTAATGGATATTGTAGTGGTTGATATACCTCCTAAATATGGCATGCTCCTTTCATGATCATGGGGTGCTAAACTCCAAGGTACCCTACAAATGGACATGACTTATGCTACTGTCCCTGTCTTTAGTCAAACAAGAAGACTATATAGGGAAACACACATGAAATACATGGTTAGCAGTCAAGAAAAACCAGATAATTCCCCTCTATATTCTATTCACACAGACCTTGATTCATTATCCTTTATAAAGATGAAAACCTTAATGAACAAGTGGTAGAAAATGAGCAAACAATAGTAGAAAAAGAGGGGAAGGAGGAAGAACAGTCAAAAAAGTTTGCTAACATAGAATATTACAACACACAGTGGAAACCATAGGAAAAAAAGCAACCACCAACATAGGGTTGACCATGTAAAACAAAAGGAAAATCAACATAGTGGAGATTATGATAAACAAAACACTAATCAACATACTGAAAACCCTAAAGAACATCATGGTGAACAACACAATGGCAGCCACCATAAACAACATAATGAGGACAATAATGACTTTAATGACAAATCTGAAACTGAACCTCTTTGGAGTATGAGTTTTGATGGTTCTTGTAGTAAAACTGGTTCAGGAGCAGGCATATGGGTACATAACACAGAAAACAATCATGTAGAAGGTCACTAATATAATCTAAACTTTAAATGCACAAATAACATAGCTAAATATGAGGCACTACTCTTAGGGCTACAATTACTGAAGAAATTAGGAGCCAAGAGGATAATTGTTCATGGAGATTCAGAGTTAGTTGTTAGAAAAATCAATGGAGAATACACAGCCAAGCATCCAAGATTAAAAGCCTATAGAGATGATGCTATGGACCTCTTGAAAACACTCACAGAATATGAGCTAACCTTTGTCCCTAGAAACCAAAGCATTCTTGCTAATGGCTTAGAAATTGCTGCAAGTACATGTCAAAAACCTTATGAAAGAAAACAATACACAGTCCAAGTCAAATATAGAACAGCAGTCCCGGATAATATAAAATACTGGCAATTTTTTGAATGAGATAAATAGATAGAGGATTTCCTATCGTCCAGAAACGGGTTTGAAATGCTAAATTCAGACTTAGACTATGAGGAAAATTTTCCTATTGAGGAACAATATTACAAAGAAGAACCTCCTGACACTACTGATATAAATCTATTAACAAAGGAAAACATACGTAAAACAAAGTTGTGCACTAATTTAGAAAAAGAAGACTTTGAAGTGCTGCATTCTAATACCGATAACTTGCCAAAAGGACTGGTGCCTATAGAAGAATTATTTGACTTTAATGATGTTGCCAAAAAGCCAAAAATGGAACCCACTGAAACTGAAATAGAAGAGTGCAATATAGGCAGTGAACAGAAACCCAAAATGATCAAACTGTCTAAAACACTGCCAACTCATATTAGACAGAAATATCTTGAGCTTTTTAGAGAATTTACTGATGTTCTTGCTTGGAGTTATGAAGATCTAAAGTCTTATGATACATAGATAGTTCAGCATAAAATACCCCTCAAAGAGAACTAGAATCCCTTTAAACAAAAACTATGTAGAATAAACCCTGTGCAACTACCCTTGGTTGAGAAAGAAATCAAGAAAATGTATGATGTTGGAATCATAGTCCCTCTGAGATACTCATAATGGGTTTCAAACCTTGTATCAGTTAGGAATAAAATAGGAGAAATTAGGTTGTGCATAGACTTTAGAAACCTAAACAAGGCCTCCTTAAAGGAAAAATATCGTTTACTAAAAATGGATCACATCTTACAAAGGGTAGTGGGTTCTAAAAGAATTTATTTGCTAGATGGCTTTTCAGGATACAATCAGGTGCTGGTACACCTAGATGATCAACACAAGACAACTTTCACCACACCTTGGGGCACTTTCATGTATGTGAAAATTCCTTTTGGGTTAATGAATGCTAGTGCCACCTTCCAAAGAGCCATGGACATTACTTTCTCAGAAGAAATAGGTTACTTCATTGTGATTTACCTTGACGACATCACAGTCTATTCTAAAACAGATGAAGAACACCTAGCTCACTTAAGAAAAGTCTTTGAAAAATGAAAAAAATATGGTTTGTCTCTGAATCACAAGAAAACTCTATTTGGCCTTTAAGAAGGAAAACTTTTAGGCCATATTATAACTGAGGAAGGGATCAAGATAGACCCAAAAAGGATTGAAGGAATATTGCAAATAAATCATCCTAAAATATCAAAGAACTGCAATCTTTGATTGGAAAGATTAATTTCTTAAGAAGGTTCATACCAAACCTTGTTGAACCCCTTAGAAACATGACAAACATGCTGAAAAGGGAAATAGGAGTTAAATGCACCAGAGAAGAAATAAATCTTTTAAACTAGTTAAACAAGCACTTACTCAAACACTAGTTCTCATTAGCCCTAATTTTACCAAAGACTTTTTCTTATTCTCCTTTACATCAGAACATACAGTTGTTGCTGTCCTATTACAAAAAAAACATAAAAGGGCAAGAGCAGCCCATTACATTTTTCAGGAAGGCATTAAGAGATGCACCTCTGAAATAAAACATAATGGAAAACCAAGCCTTCACCTTGATCAAGGCATTGAAAGATTTCAGAGTTTACATTTTACACTCACACATCATTGCATTTGTGCCTAATTCACTGGTAAAAGACATCTTGACCCAAGATCCTCATGGAAAAAGAGGTAAGTGGATTGTTTTTATATTAGAATATGATTTATAAATCAAGCCCACTAAACTCATCAAAGGACAAGGTCTAGCTAAAATCATGGCTGAAACAAAATTTCAAGCACTAGACATGAACATGATTGATGCATTAGATGAACAGGAGGAGTTGGCAACTCCACTTATTGAAGATTCACTTCTGAATTCATCTTGGTATGCTGATATTTTGTATGTACTTCTCAATCTTAATGTTACTCTTGGTTTGTCTAAGACAAAGACAAGATTCTTAAAGTTAAAGGCTGTAAATTACTACATTTTAGATAAAAATTTATATTGGAAAAATGATAGTGGTATATTGCTTAAATTTTTTCCTAAGAATGATGCAAAAAAGATCAAGCATGAGTTTCATGAAGGAGAATGTGGAAGCCACCTCTATTGGAAAACTATTGTGAAAAAAATCCTTAGAGCTGGTTACTATTGGCCCACACTCTTTCAAGACATCCATAAAATGGTAATTTTCTGCCATAAGTGCCAAGACTTTGAAGGCAAAAGAAAATTGTTGCCCTTACCTTTGCATCCTGTCTCTGTTCAAGCTCCTTTTCAACAGTGGGGCTTAGAATTCATTGGGGAAATCCATCCTGCCTCCTATGCCCAACACAAATGGATCCTCACTGCAACTGGTTACTTTACAAAATGGATAGAGGCCATCCCTTCTACGATTGCCACATATTTAGTCATCATTAAATTCCTTGAAAACCATATTTTGTCTAGATTTGGCTAGATTATCACTGAAAATGCTGCTACCTTTAGATCCAAGAAAATGGTGGATTTTTTCCACAGATATCATATTACATTGGGTCATTCTACAAATTATTACCCTCAAGGTAATGGGTTGGAAGAATCATTGAACAAAATTTTGGTGAACATCATCAAAAAGTTGCTGGAAGAGAATAAAAAGTCATGGCAGAGAAAACTAGTGCATGCACTATGGGCAGACAGATTAACATGTCAAAAATCAATTGGAATGTCTCCCTATCAGCTAGTGTATGGAGCAGATGCAATTTTTCCATCAAGTTTAGGAGTTCCAGTCATTAAACTGATCTAGGAAGTACAACTTGAAGAGGATGACATGATAAGAAGGATAAATCAGACTGTATAGTTGCAAAAAACTAGAGAGGAAGTATATAATCAAACACAACTAGTGCATGAAAATATCAAGAAGCTAATTGATAAGAGAACCAAAGCAAATGATTTCAACATTGGTGACAAAGTTCTCAAATGGAACTCAAGAAGAGAAGACAAGGGAAAGCATGGAGAATTTGAAAATATGTGGAAAGGCCCATACATCATCCATTTTTCTAGAGGTAACAATGCATTTTTTTTGCAAGAGATGGATGGAACAAAACTATTTGGAGGTCCTGTAAATGGCAGGATGCTGAAACATTATTTTTGTTAAAAATACTCTGTTAAAAGCTTTATTCATTGTATATAACACTATTTGAAGAAAATATCAGAAAAATAAACAAAAAAACAAAGAAAAAGAAGAAAAAGAGGACAGAAAAAAAAAAGAACAAGTACAACCCCATACCAGAAAAGAAATATTTCTGAAAGTGTGCAAGTCCAAATGCCACTACTTAAAAAGGAAAGTTTTGTTCAGTCATATAGCCTAGTCATGATTCAAGAAGTTTAATTTATGCTAATAGATTAGTGAATGAATATTTTCCAAACTGCCTAAACCTGGCTTATCAGTAGATTAGATTAGGAAAAGATATTGGTTCCAATGCTCAAATCCGAACCAAGAAAGAAAGAGAGGGATGCATAAAAAATTCCAAATTACAACCCTCAAAAGCTTTTGTTTTAATTTCTGCAAAATAAATTCTATGTGCAGATTTGCACAAAATTCTATAGCCCATAACAAATCATACTGTCTAATCCTGATTTGGTTATGTTTTCAATTTCCTGTTTTTAGAATAGAGAATGAAAATTTGTCAAACGTCTTAATCTTGAAAGATAAATAGATTAGGTACAAAGTAAAAATCTCATCAGTCTAATCTGAGCTTTAGGCTAATATAAGTGTAGAAGTTGATAATTTCTTGTTTTAAAAAAGAAAATGATGTCAAGGGTTGGCTAATATAAATGCACCCAATGAAGAACAAATGTTAGGAAAAGTAGGGTGGATAGGTTGAGGTTGAGGTAAAGCAATCATGATTTTCAGATTTTGAAGATCACAACTTCAAAAGAATAGCAAAAAATCACAAAAATGAAAGAAAAGAGGTATGCCAAGGTGCAAATCAAGGCACCGGTATACTTCTTCTAGAGATTTTGTCTCTAAGATTCTTGACACCTCCTAAAGGAGTTTCCCTCCCTAGCTAGAGCCACTGTTATCCACCTGTATTCTACAGAGCTCACTACATGAATATCTATTTTCTACAAGCATCCAAATATAGCATTATTGTCCTATCAGGTATCTTTAGAAATCTCACTACCTTCATTATCCTAAAAATAACCTATTTCACTATATATTTCATCTCTGTCCTTTCAAAGAATTACCTTGCTACTCTTAAAAAGACTCATTCTGGGCTGGTTTATCTTATTTTCACTCTCCCTCCCTACCCACAATCTCATTCACTCATTTTTTGCCCCTAAAAACCCATCTAACCCTTTCAAAACCCCTTTTCTTCATCCCTTTCCTCTATTTTTTCAAAACAATGAAAAAGACCCTCTTTTACATTGTTTTGATTGAAATATTCAAACTGTCGAGACCCCACCTTTTATTAAATAAAAACTATGTTTTTATATAAAAACCTGATTCTTTTGTTTTATTAAACCCGACCCTATGTAAAATATTTAAACCCTCTTTTTAAATGTTTTTAAGCCTTGTTCCTATTTTCTTCACCCTAATCCCCTTCTCCTTAAGCCCTCGCCCGTATGCATTTAAACCCCACACCCATATAACCATTACCCCGCTTATTACATAGCCCCTGACGTTGTTATAAACAAATATCGTGTATACTTTGAACCCCATGCTAAACGAAAAATCTCTACTACGTCATATTCCCTCGACCCCCATCCTAAACTACTCCACACCGTCGATCTTCCCCTCCAAGATCTGACGGCCCACACTACATATTGCAAATCAAATAGCACAGGAATTAATGTTTTTCATATTTGTGATATGGGTGGTTTTTTATTGCCACGTGGCAGTCGTTGAATCGTATCACACGCCCACCCTGAAAATCATTACCACCTCCTCCGCCATGCAAAAACCACTTATCCCTCTGCACCATCATTCAAATACCTCCACCCTCTATTCAAAATTCTTGCTATTTCCACCTATGGAACCAGGCCTAGAACTCCATTCTCCACCCTCTGATAGCCCAAAAAACCTCAAAAAAATGCAGTAAACCTTCCCTGCAGGTTTTTTAAACTAATTGTTTGTTTTAGTGTGCACGTTTAATGGCGGAGATGCATGAAATGAATTTTGAAGGTCCAAAATTGATTGAATAAATTCCCTGGGTGACGATCCAGAGGATTTTTTCCATTAAAATGGACCGTAGGCCCTATATTAATCTTTAACCATCGATGAAACATTATCATCGATGGTTATTAAACCCTCCAACAACAAAAAGAGGCATCCATGCACCAAAAAACAAACACAGGAATAGAAGCATAGTGAGAAGAAATATAGTCAAAAGATAGTGGTAAAGATAATAAAGGTTAAAAAGCCTAATCATATGTCATAGTAAAATCATGAAAGATTAGCCAAAAAAATAGAGTTAAAGGCAGAATAAAGAGAAAAGACAGCGA
The DNA here is from genome assembly GCA_034641835.2 of Pinus albicaulis. Lineage (NCBI taxonomy): Eukaryota > Viridiplantae > Streptophyta > Pinopsida > Pinales > Pinaceae > Pinus > Pinus albicaulis. Next base: position 195,721,810 of record CM076572.1, on the reverse strand, counting down.
AACAGACGGATCAAGGTTAAATCAAAGTTTAAAGGCCTAATACAGAGTTTAAAGATAAAACAGAGGCAGATTAGCATAGGAACACATTTGAATGACTAAAATTACAACAACTACATCTTCAAAGGATATTTTTTCCACCTACTGCATGTTTTATTTAAATAAAACATCTAACAGTTATTCAAATAGATAGAGATATTTTTTCATCTACCAGGAGTTATTGCAAAGTTATTAAAAAGCCTTAAAGTCAAACATTTCATAGAAATTAACTCGGAATTTAAGTTAGGAGTTATTATTTCAGAGAAACACCTTCAGATATTTTTTCCTTGGATCTTGCATGGTCTCAAAGGTCAAAAATAATTAACTCTGTAATAAATGACATTCCAAACCCTAGCTTAGCACCACCTCCTCATTTTGCAGATAAATACTGCATATGAGTTTCATTTTTAGTGTTGGTTCATTGGTGGTTATTTTACTAATATCTGCTACTGAGCTAGTTGAAGGTTGCTAATCTGGATTTGAGAAAGCTTTGAGTTGTAGAGAGCTATTGTACATGTAGTAATGTAACTGGTTTGATCATCAATAATACAAGCACATTCATGGGATCCTTGAGCTATGTTAATGGTGAATTTTTCCTCATTTGTCACTGTTTTTCTTATGTTTTCCATTCTATCCACATTTCTCTGATAAAATAACATAAGTTTTAGAGTAGGATATGCTGTCTTGGCACCCTATTTCTTTCTGCATTCTTTATCTTTATGTTTTCTTCTGCAAGGTCTGATTGGAGGATTCTTAATTTCCCTCCAGTTCCATCTATCTTGTTGTCCTAGAAATGATTCAATAGAGTCAAGCCAAAGAAGTCTATGGTAAGCCCTGTCCTTTAGTATGGCTTGAGATATTTTTTTTTAAGGCCTTTCTTTGTAGTATACTTAGTAGAGTCTAAACCAGGGAAGTCTATGGTATGCCCTATCCTCTGGTCTACCTCAAAATGTTGCTTTGAAGGTCCTTTGAGTGTTGAATTAAATAATATAGGCTTCAATTTTCTCTTTAGCTCCTCTCACTGTTATCTTAAATGTTTTCTTTTGTCTGAAAGTAGTCTTAGGATTGCTGGATTGTTTTCTTAAAGTTTTTTCTTATTAAATTCTACACAAAGAAGTTTATGGTGTGCCTTGTCCTCTGGTTTGCCTCAAAAAGTTACCTTAAAAGGCTTTTCTTGTCTAAGTAGAGCTAGAAGATTCTTAACTCACTATAGCTTTGTTGCCTTCACAACTTATTATTGTTTCATATCACAATCTAATCTAAGAGATCCACTTGATATAGTTAGCTTGCCCTATGAAAACCCTTGCAGAGTTGATGAGAAATTAAATCCTTTTATGACTCCATAGCCTAATGGATCCATGTTTTCTCATAGTATATCTATTTAGCTGAAACATCCCCTCAATTAATCACACCACAGATTTGTCAATATATCAATTAATTCAACCAAAACAAACAAGTCCTTAGAACTTAATAACTAGCCTAATATCATAAACAAGAGCGTAAATATATATTATTTGAAAACTCTTATATAGAGAGATCCCTCTCTGAATCCAGGAAGGTTGGGCCTTAGGATTCGAAAGTGGTTCTGATGTGGCCCCCGAAGTGTTTCTTCTTGCCAATCCTGCAAATCACAGGGAGCCAACAACTTCCTTTTCAAAAGAGTAGCTATCATTTCAGAAAGAGCAGCTATTATTTTATTACTAAAATGACCAATAATTTTTGACTCTAAACTAAGTTAAAACAATGGTTTTAAATTTTTTATATGAACCTAAAACAAAATACCACCGATAAAAATTGGAAATAATTTTGGTTTTGAGACTCCTTTTGGATTTTATTGAAGATGATTAGAACTTTCACATAGGCTAAGGAACAAGAAAAAATTCAAAAGTCAGTGAAAAAATGGTGGTTAGATTATTAACATTTATAGTGCTAACACAGCATGTGCCTTGCACCATAAATATTTTATGTGCTCTCATACCAAAATTGTAGCACCATAGGCTTGTAACTTACAAATAAATAGACACATATTCTGAAAACAAATGCACACCCATAAACTGAAGATCAAATGCAAAATCAATATTTTTCAATAAATCAATTAATAAACAAAATATTTACGGAAAATTTGGCCTCATGCTTGGCCTATACTCACACTCACTCACTCACACCCACATATTCTTCCCATATCTAGGCTTACATTTATAGGAACAATTACATATTTATGGATCATTCTAGGTCCATAATATTCTCCATAGATCTCTGAACTAGTTCCTAAAATATCTTAATGATCCCTTAAGGATCTCAACAACAATCCTAAAAAACCTCTAAATCCACTTTTAACTCAACTAAAACTTTATTCTAGGATCTTTTAATCCCTAAGACCTTTATGAGATATTCATAAGGCTAATATCTCTCATATTATAAATTATGTGAGAATATTTACATTAAAAATATCACACACATACTTTTCACTCAAATCATTTAAAAATATACAAAATTCCTATTAATAAATTAAATTCCTTATGAAACATTAAACCCCCTAAGTCAACGAAAATGCAATGATTTTTTGAGCAGGATTCTCGTACATCGGACTCCCAAAGTTAAAACATTCATGATCTCCTGATCATATGTTTTATATGTTCATGAAAACCTCTAGGGTCCCAAACCTTAGTTTGAAATTTTCTAAATTATCAGCACCTTTGTTGTTGTTGTATGTCTGCTATATTCTGTTTCTTTTTACTTTCTTCAAACAAATTCAAATTCTGATTGATCATCCCTTCTGCTGTCATTTTTCTCCATTTGGACTATCCCATCATAAAATTCCATATTTCATCGATCACAAAATCAATTTCTGTTGTTTCCTAATTACTTTCATTAACATCTTCTTCTGCAATTTCCATTTGTTGCTTCTTATCTTCAATTTTACTTTCAAGAAGTAAATTATTTGTCAACATTCCGATTGCATACTTATCCACCTTATCTTCTCTATTAGCCAATACATCAAAAACTTGGAAACTAACACATATATTTTTCACAATCAAAGCTTGATATACTCCTTCATTTTCGATTGAAATCACACTCTCATACTCCGGTTCTTTCAAAAAATAATATAGCAACTCAATTTCTCTTTGAAAAAACACAAGTACTTCATCTTGATGTTGTTTATAGCCTTCAATATGTTCCTCTTTCTTAACATATTTTATTAGATTTCCTTCCTCTTCCTTTAGTCCTATGCATGTCTTCTCTTTTTCCTGAGACAAATCTGCTTCATCTCCTTCTTCAACACATTTTGCATTATTGTCTTTCTGTAAGCCCTCTTCAAGAGTTATCCTTGCCCTGTCTTCTGCAATGCCTGCCATCATACACAAATTATCAGTTTTAAAAATATAATACCTTGCGCTCTCACTTGATGCTTTAGCGATTAGGTATTTTTGGTGGTCTGAATGTTTCATATGATTCTGAAGATCCTCTGTATCTTCATTTCTTTAAAAAATAAATGGGTCATGTTCTGGTTCACATACCAAAACTTTCTCTGCATACTCAATTATTCTGAGTAACTCTTTATTTAGTTGAGCACTCAATCAATGCTCCCACTTTACCTACAATCTATGCCATTTGAAGATTCTTCTCATAATCCTACCATATCTCTGGTATTCCTTATTCATCTGTAACATATCCATCAATAACTTAAGATGGAATTTTATCTCAGGTTTCTCTCTATCAATCTCTTCTTGAATCTTTCTCATGCCATTTGACTTAGCATCTTCCTTCTCCTTTCTTCTGTTGTAGCTTCTCTATGAACCTCTGCAATGACCTTCAGTGATCATTAGCTTTCCCTCCTTTGTGAACTTCTTCTGTTCACTTGTAGACTGTACTTAAGCCTCTCGTTTCAACAAGTATCTAATACATGCCTTTGATATCTTACCTTACCAAGCTATCTCCTTGAGCTTGATCTATGGTTCTCTACCTCTGGAACCATTCTTTGAGAAACTCTCTTGCTCCTCTTTTCTTCTACAACTTGAATCCACTTTTATTGAGAACACTCTTGTCCTCTTTGTCCAACCTTGAAATGGCATGTTTAGGTTCTTCACCACTTTACTTCAGAGTATCCACTTGATTTTTCTTCAATAACGCAACTGGTTCTTCTTCTTATACATCCTTTGTTGTTCTTTTGATGAGATATTCCATCTTTTTCTACAACTTGAAATATGAAAAAATAATCCTTAAACCAGATTAAAATTAAAAACATACCATATCACCTTCCAGATCTCTGCATGATCTTGTTCCATCATTCATCTACACTTTGGATGGACTATTTTGTGTTCTTTTTTCCTTTGAAATTTCTCCTTAAGAGTATCAACTACTCCCCATATTCTGCCATACTTTATCTGTGTGCCTTCTTCCTGTCAGATTTAAAATCTAATCCTTTCGAAATTAAGAGTATCACCTTCCTCCTTCCTTGGAATTAAAATGAAATGTTTTTATAATCCATACATATATATGGAATATGGAAATTAAATATAAATTATTCCCAAAAAAAATAATTGTTAATCTCATGAAGCTAATTTCACATTCACATGATTATATGAATATTTCACATATGCCAATGTGCCAAATTTTATATGCACCCAGTGTACCAATATTAATATGGATAAATTGTTCAATATTCTTAGCCTTTACACATGTAACAGGTTCACAATATTGATGGTGTTATTCAAACAATTGACTCAATTCAACCACGTTGCATGTATATGCTAGGATCTGTGGATCTCTCTGTGCCTTGACATGTCTCTCTACATTTTGAGGCAGAAAAATACCATAGGTATACTGCAATAAATTCTGTAAATAAACTTTAAACAAGTTGTAAACAAACTACCGAACCTGTAAACCGTATGGTGCTGGAATAAAAACATAATAAAGGAGGAAATTTTGTTTCCCATGCTCTTTTCATTGGACAACGTGATGGATCGTAGAAACTATCTTCCACGTTACTTACTCAATTTTTTGCACACATAATGCGTTCCCTCTAGCTAATTCCACATCTCTGGCACTGTGTGCTCCTCCGTCTAATGTTGCACCTCTTCGATGACACCAACACTGGTTGTATATCATGAAACAATTGCAGAAATATCTCTCCAGATCTTCAAAACAACTTCGCCATATAATTCTCTTCCAAGATTAATAGTGATAATCTTGAATTCAACCTACCGACACAAATATGGGAATTCTGATGGTTGTAGGGACTCTATCTATACAAATTCAAAGGGTTGTTTGGGTCGTAAAATTAGGTTTCTCTTTCCTTCTAAAATTATTCTCCCGCACATATGCACTAACGTACCAAAGTGAAAAATCGCATCTATGTTGTAGACTCAACCCGAAATAAATTTCGAGATTCTCTTAAGAGATCAGGTTTTGGTGCAACTGTCCATTCTTACACTAACTCTCACAGTAATACCTTGTAAGCGAATTCGGATATGCCAGATAACCAACAACAAATGCAACGTTCAACCTTCCAGCTTGCATAGTGACGCAAAAAATAGAGTATGCATTGTGTATCTCTGTCTGCACATTATAATTTCTCTTCACTTTATTTCTCGTCCTACGCAAGCTTTCAACAACAAACATTCAATAAATCATTCCTTAAAATCACACACAACAAGTTCTCACATGCAAACTCTCATGCATTTTTTCAGTCGCACAATTTCAATACAATGATTTCTCAAACTAGTTGCAAAAAAATAATAGGGCTCTAATAAGAAATGATGCAGCCCATATGACTTCCAACACCCAAATCTCCCAGCCTATGCACTACCTACGAATTTATACAAACCCATAAATAATATTTTCTCCGTATAGGCCTTCTGTGTACTTCAAAGTGCAGTCAACTATTCTCTGATTGTCAAACTGTTGTGTGTTTTCTACAACTTTCCTACTCCACACGAACGAATTGACAACAACTCCGTCTCTTGCTATGTTTTGTGCTGGAAGGAATAAAGGAATCCAGGCATAATAAAAAATAATTTAATGAGGAGCGTTAAATCTCGACGTGTCAGAATCCTAGGAGGCGCCATTTCTACTTATAATTGATAAATAGTGGAGAAACACTCCATTCACTTTAATCCTCAATATGTCACCTCACCATCATAGTTGCAAGGGGGATCATAGTTACACATGAAGAAAATGTCACCGTTTTTGCACACAACCCTTATGTAGTTGGTTTCTTAGAGACTTCCTTCACACTATTTAAGAGTACTATCCATAATCCTGATTGTTGTCACACGAATGGGTTTTATAGTTGAACGTTATGTTCTTGTTGATCCATGCAATGTTTGCATCCGCTGCGCCATCGAACAAAATTCTCTAAATGCTTCAAATTATCATGGTACCAGTTAGCGAAACACATAATTGCATCTCCTTGTCGTTTCTTGATTTCACGCGTAGTCCAATAGACTCATATGAACAACGCAAAATTCTGGATGATTCCCATCTAAGACGCTGCCACGATTCTGTATATGTCCCTTATGATTCCTGGGATCTTAATCACCGAATCAACAATCAAAGGAGCTATATTGGATTTTAATACTCCTCAGCCTACAATATACTTCAGATTTCAAGTGTTCTCATCCTCCATACATTCACAATCTACGATTGACATCAAAATCATAATTCAATGGTAATTCATAGCGCTGGAAACTCATACTTTCATTGTTCTCAACATCGCAACCCTTATTAATATACTTAACTCCTCATTCAGTCAGCAAGTGCCTTGCACCATAAATATTTTATGTGCTCTCATACCAAAATTGTAGCACCACAGGCTTGTAACTTATAAATAAATAGACACATATTCTTAAAACAAATGCACACCCATAAATTGAAGATCAAATAAAAAATCAATATTTTTCCATAAATCAATTAATAAACAAAATATTTACAGAAAATTTGGCCACATGCTTGGCCTCTAATCACACTCACTCACTCACACCTACATATTATTCCCATATGCAAGCTTACATTTATAATAACAATTACATAGTTATGGATCATTCTAGATCCATGATATTCTCCATAGATCTCTCAACTAGTTCTTAAAATCTCTTAATGATCCCTTGAGGATCTCAACGACAATCCTAAAAATCCTCTAAATCCACTTTTAACTCAAATAAATACCTATTCTAGGATCTCCTACTCCCTAAGATCTTTCTGAGATCTTCATAAGGCTAATATCTCTTGTATTCTCAATTATGTGAGAATATTTACATTAAAAGACTCACACACATATTTATCACACTATTAATTTAAAAACATACAAAATTCCTATTAATAAATTAAATTCCTTATGAAACCTTAAACACCCTAAGTCAACCAAAATGCATTGAATTTTCGAGCAGGATGCTCCTGCATCCCATTTAAAATTCATGAAATAAAATTCAATGAATATTGGATATGGTCAAATGGATGCACAAGTCAATTCAAATATTCATGATCATTCTTTTGGTTGTGTCATCTTCATATGAAAACCCACATTAAACATGGTTGAAATTTACTTGAGACTCATCATGGAAAAGGAGAACATTATGGTGCAAGGGAATGTATAAAACGAGCACTTCAAAGACATCTAAAGGACCACTCTAAACACTTACTTGTCTCAGTTGAACAAGTTGTTCAATGGTGCATCGTTGCACTAATCCATGTGACTAACCAGTCACGGGAAGTACGAAGGTACATGTACATATATATACAAATTAACTTGCATATATATATATATATACACACACACACACACACACATATATATATATATATAGCAAGAGAGAGAGAGAGCTTTAATATACATGATCTAATTATTATTAATTTTGTAATTTTAAACATTATGTATCATAATGATTATATTTTATTGTAGCTTGAATAACATATTTATGTTCTTGTTTGAAATTTCCATATAGGTTTTTTTGGCATATTGGGGTCAAGTATGTAGATAGATCGATTGGAAATGATGTTGAAACAATAAAAGGGACTTGAAAATTTCATTCAATTAAAACACAAGAATACCAAAATGTGTTTGCATTTGATAAAATAAAATATTTTTGTTTTTTTCATGTTTGCATAGATGACACAAAATACAATAATTTTTGTGAAAACAAAATGTATGTAAGATATTGGCAACATACAGAACTAAATACAAATGGGAAAACGTTTGTTGCAAACTTTGAAGAAATACAATCAGAGGAGACTATAGTATCATATGAAGATGATCGCGTTTCCGATCTTGTTATAGAAGGTAAGATTTCAATTCCTTTCAAATGATAGAGATCTATAAATAGAAATAAAGTCAGTACACATGTTAATTTTAAAGTTAAATTTTTATGTTAATTATGCTCTAAATTTATGTAAGTTTGTTTTATTGTGCATGAGATGTTTTTGCTGTAATTGCACCTACTAAAGAAAATGTGAGTATTATTTGATGTGTTTCACTCAATGAAAGATGAAATTATTGGAAAACTATGATGGTAACGGGTTTTTATTTAGATGGTCTATTATACTGAAAGGTTGTTTTTTCCAACAAACTCATCAAATTCAGGATTTTTTTTACATTCAAGACTATGAACCTGATGTCATAAGTTGTCAATATAGTCAATTGGTGTATGTAGCACACATAAAGTTGATAGAAGTTCAATCAAAGAAAAAATGAAAATTAAGAAATGTAAAATGTCAAAAGTTGATCATGAACGGATCATTGAAGATGGAATTCCATTAGAATTTTTTTTATTGAACTGCCCAGCAATTTCTTCTCCTTGGATTCATCTTTTAGAGCTTACAGAACTCAACTAGAAATTGTTAGCCTTTTTTTGTGCGTTCTTAAGTTTTACATTATTATAATATATATACATATTATGTTTTTTTCACGAGGGGAAAGCTCACGGGAAACCCGAGCGTACTTCCCCAGAATTTCTGGATGGTACGCGCGGTAAACCGTTCGGTGGACTTTCGGCGCCTAACCCCAAAGGACTCAAGGATCGAACTCGTGACCTCCCTCAACGGAGAGGACCACGTATTGGCTCACTACCACTTGAGCTAACCCTTGGGGCTCTATATATATATTATGTTATGTACAAGTGTTTGCACATTTACATTGTTTTGGAATGTGCACACAACAAATAATTTATACACATGTACACATACAGGTAGATTCTCTGGTCTTAAATGATTTCATACATTCTCTGGTATGAACTAGTTAATTTTATGTCATTATTGCAAAATATATGTATCTAGCATATTTTATATAATGAAAATTTGAAGTTATGATTTAGTTTTCAACATCTAAAGAAAATTATAATATTTATCCTTGAATGCAAAATGTGTGGTGTGTGTTTTGTAATTTCCAATTTACTATCACCTCACATCCATATTAGTATTTTTATGTACATTAATGAAAAATGTTAGTACTATATATTTTTTAATGCAATTTTAAAATTCTATGATTGTTTGACACATCTATGTACACCTAGAATTTTATGATTGTTTTCAAATGTACATATATATGTATTATATATTAAAACATTATAATAATGATTTCAAATGCAAAATGTATGAATTAAATTCATATTTTCTTTCATTGCTACATATTCATGAACATAAATCTATATGTATTTAACCCAAGTAATATGTAAACCATATATGATTGCTTTAAATGACACATTATCATGTGAAAAATGTACCTAAATATCAATTTTAATAGATTTATGTCCTAATTATATAACATTCGTACATGCTCAAATGCATTTAACATGTACCACATGTGTTTTTTAATTTGCAGTTGAACAATAAAGATTCATTTTAAATAAAAAATGACAAAACAACTTGAGCTTTAAAAACATAACATTTAACCTAAGAGTGAATCTAAGTTAATATTTAAACAACAAGTCATAATGTATTCAAAATGTAATGTAACTAAATTCATTTATGTACTTCAATCATTGTTATATACTCATGAACTTAAATATGTAAAACCATAGATATAGTTGTTTTAAATGACACATGATGATGAAAAATGTAGCTATAAATATCACCTTTAATAGAAATTTACACCTAATTATATAACATTCATACATGTTCAAATGCATTTAACATGTACCACATGTGTTTTGTAATTGCAATTTCAATCTAGATTTATTTTAATTAGAAAATGACAAAACAACTTTTACAAACAAAACAGTTAATCTAGAAGATTTAATATAAGTTAACATTAGAACAAAAAGTCATCATTTATTCAAAATGTAATGTAACTAAATGCATTTATGTAATTGAATCATTGTTACATATTCATGAACTTAAATATATAAAACCATAGATATGATTGTTTTAAATGACACATGATCATGTAAAATGTACCTAAATATCACCTTTAATAGACATTTACAAATAATTATATAACATTCACATATGTTCAAATGAATAACATGTACCACATGTGTTTTGTAATTTGCAATTTCAATCTAGATTCGTTTTAAATAACAAATTTGGAAAAACAACTTGAGCTTTAAAAACAAAAAATTTAATCTAATATTGAATCTAAGTTAACATTATAACAACCTGTCATCATGTATGCATAATGTAACAACTAAATGCAAATGTACTTCAATCATTACATTACATATATTCATGAAATTAAATATGTACAACCATAGATATGATTATTTTAAATGACATCTCATCATGCAAAATGTACCTAAATATCACCTTTAATAGACATTTACACCTAATTATATTTAACATTCACGCATGTTCAAATTCATAACATGTACCACATGTGTTTTGTAAAATTTGCAATTTCAGTCTAGATTAGTTTTAAATAACAAATGACAAAACAACTTGAGCTTTAAAAACAAAACACATATTCTAAGATTTAATATAAGTTGACATTATAACAACATGTCATCATATATGCAAAATGTAACAACTAAATTCAAATGTACTTCGATCATACTTACATATATTCATGAACTTAAATATGTAAAACCATAGATATGATTGTTTTAAATGACACATGATCATGAACAAAGTACTTAAATATCACCGTTAATAGACATTTACACCTAATTATATAATGTTCACACATCTTCAAATGTATAACATGTACCACACGTGTTTTGTAATTGGCAATTTCAATCTAGATTAATTTTAAATAACAAGTGACAAAACAACCAATTTTAAAAACAAAACATAATCTAAGATCATCTAAGTTAACATTATGCAACAACATGTGATCACATTCCAAATGTAACAACTATACAAAATTTAAAATCATTCAATAAATGTAAATGTAGTTCAATTATCCAAAATGTAAAATATGTCCAAATTTGATATCATGAACAATAAAATTAAATATAACAATGTATAGTGTTACAAGTATTAAGTTATATAGAAAAGTAAATATGAAACATGTTTAATTTATAAAAATACTAGAACAAATAAAATGTTGTGCGTGCATCAATCATATAGAGAATTTGGATACAATATATTTTCCAGCATCCTCCTAAGCCTCCTTGTGCTGTCTTCTGAAGAATGGGGAACTTACACAATGTGTAAAACATTAAAATTTAATGTTTTAAAATTGAATAAGAAGGTATAACTTCATAAAAAAACAAATAGAATAAAAAAATCATGCAATACCTTATGTAGTTCACCCTCCATTGTCTCGTGTTGGCCCTAATTGCTTGTATACATATATATGTACACATGTATAAGAAATTTATAGGACATGTATTAAAATCAAAATTTAATGTTTTAACATTTAATGAGAATGTAGAACTTCAATAGAACAAACTAAAAGAAAAAAAAAATGAAATTTCCACGCAATATGTCATGTATTTCCCCTTCAATTCTCCCATGTTGGCCCTAATTGCATATACATATATACGTACACATGTATAAGAAATTTATATTACATGAAATAAAAATAAAATTTAATTTTTAAAAATTGAATGAGAATGTATAACTTCAATCAAATAAACTAAATGAAAATAAAAATAAAAATCATGCAATACCTCATGTAGTTCCACCTCCATTGTCTCTTGTTCGTCGTGCATCAACGCATCCTCCACAATAAACTTTACAATATATATATATATATATATATATATATATATATATATATATATATTCAAATGAAAATGCATAAACTAATGCAATACTATTTTAAAAAGTTAGACAACTTCTTGTCTAAATTGTTTGGATGTTCCTATCTCCATCATACACTCCATCACGAAATTCCTTGGAGAACGGAAATCATCTCCACAAACCTAAAATTCAAAAATTTTAAAACTGTAAAATAACTCAAGTTCTAGATCTTGTTTTTTACTGAAACTTTCACTTCAATTTATAACTTGAATAATTTGAATATTTGTGACAGTGAATTTGGCACATACCCTAATAGGGAAGAAGAGGATGGCTCCATTGCGAAAACATCAGACGGAATCAGAATTTGTTAACATTTAATTATATACATCTGTGTACACAATTATTTATTTTAAAAATATGTCATCGTGATACCGATATAATAATATAATAACAATTTTACATCAACATCATGAACACTTACAAAACAATAACATTTCTGAACATATCATCTTGATTGCGAGAAAGTGAACCTTCAACCGTGATATTATCAAAATTTTCATTTATCAAGCGTGTTAACTGCAAATGGTGAAAATTTGATACATTTTTGTTATATTAACATATACAAATAAACATGTATATGTAAATTACAAATTACATTAAAATATTCAACCTAACCATTAACACATACCGATCTCATGCCCTCTTCCTCATGAAGAATTAAGACCTGCCAACCATTGCGACAATGCTTTGCATATGTTCTGAGCTCTTCAATACTCATGTTTTTTATCTCATCATCTGTACTACACACAAAATTAGCATGTGCATTCTCTCATGCTCTTTGTCGATTCACACCAATATCAATTACACCAATCCAATCTGAACATTTTCTATGATGGCATCCCTTACTTCTCGACTAATTTGAGAAGTGGCATCCACCTCTGACCGAAAAGTTTCCACACGAAGAGGTCATATCACCAATGGTGGCTCAAGGTGAGGTAGCTCAACATCATGCTTAGTGCCCCTACAGTCACATAATCGACCTTTCCTCGGACCAAAAACTTCAGAAGGAAGGTCATTATAATTGGATTTCATTCCCAAAAAAAATAAATTATGCATAAACTAATTTTTCAAAATAAACAGGAACCATTTCATTCCATGGTATTCTTCCATAGGCTTCACAGTGCATATCATACAAATGACAAGATATATTAGGGTGCTTGAAGTATTTCACCTCTAGCATCTTTCGTTTTAGAACTTCTTTGAAATTAAACATAGATTTTGTCATTTCTTTTGTAACTTTGTTTTTAACATCGTCCCATTTATCAAGACCCATTACTGTTTCCTTTATTTTCCTCATCACTTCTACAAAAGTCATGGTTGGCCCATTATTTTTGTAAACATATACAAGTATCCTTAAAGAGTGCATAGATATTTCTAAGCTTTCTCGACTCTCAGATCAGAGTTTCAAAAACATAAGATCTTTCTTCAATTTTGAATAAATATGTTCACACCTTTGTAATGTGCATTTTGGATGTTTGCTTCCCAAGGTAAATTGGGAATTTCATAAGGATAAGTCGTGGTTAGTGTACAACCTTATTCTTGAATAACGCGGCTTGACCTATGTCTTTTTCGAGCAAACGTTTCACCCTCTGCATCAATATATAAAATTATGCATAAATAAAAAAGCATGTGAACACATTTGTACAAATTTTATTTTTAACCAAAAAAATTATATAAATAATTTAACAAATTAATAATTGAATGACAATAATATTCAGATTGATGGCCACCTTGAGATGGTTGAGCAACATCATGTCCCCCCTGAGATGGTTGAGAGCCAACATGACCACCCATTGGTTGAAAACCAACATGAACACCCATTTATTGACTACTGGTGGAATGCGTACCACAACCCTCATGCAATTGGCCACCACCTATTGATTAGCCACCAGGGGAGTGTGTACAACCACCACCCTCACACGACGAGAGAGAAGCTTCATAAAGAAATATGAATTTATAATCAATTAAAAAATGCATACATACATATAAGTACATACATATGATTGCATAGATTGCATGAACCATGACCAGACTCCATTGATTGAGTAGATACTATTTTCCTTCGAAGTCCTAAAAAATGAAATTTATTAAAAATTAATTTAACTCACAAAATTGATAAAAAATCAATTCCATATGTATACATGTATGTACATGGGGATAAAATTATATATTCAATAAAAAATAAATTCCAAATGTATACATCTATGTATGGAGATAGGATTATATATTCAAATGCCATTTAAAAACATGCACATTTAATATAAATACCATGAATATCCCACGATCCATGATCCTCCTCTCTCGTAGAGGCATGGGACTCTATTGATGTTCTACTTCGGTTGAATCACGTGAAAAAATGATCATCATCCTCCATGATATCTATATATATATCTATATATATATATATATATATATATAGTGGACATTTACAATTATTTTTAAAATTACTATTTAAAAAAAAATCAAAAGAATTCAAAAAATTAATGGACACAAATGTTGAGCACAAACACAAATTATGTAAAACAAAAAACTTTCAAAGCACAAATTGATGTGTAAAACTCACTTTAAAAAGAAAAAATTTAAGTCCTACACATTTTAATTTTATAAAACATGAAGTTCACCAATTTTTTCTTACATGGTTGGAGCACACTTGGTATATAATTGAAAAAAATACATGGTCATTAAAAATGATGCATATATAAGTAAAAAAACATACATATATCAAAGATATGTTACAATTTCCATCAATAAATTTTGAAGGAGGGCGTCTCAAAACCAATTCATCTTTGAGAGATGAATCATCAATAAATTTTGAATAAGAGAATCTGAACACTAATTCATCTTTGATATATGAATCGTCAATAATTTTTTAATGAGAGCATCTCAACACTAATTCATGTTTGAGAGATGAATCTTGAATTGGCATTTCCCCATACAATAGTAATTATTCTTTGAGAGATGAATCTTGAATTGGCATTGCCCCATACAATAGATCACCAGACATCTTATTAACATTTTCACAATGTCTCATACTAAATGATTGAAATTGTCTAACAATATTGTTTGTTTTTACATGTAGTTGTTTTAGCCTCTCCTTCTTAACTTGGTACATGCCTTTCATCTGGTCACACACAAGTTCAGATTTGGTGAAAACTTCAATTCACTTTCATCCAGACTTGCTATTTGTTCCCAACCCTTCTATCAATGCAATATAATATGTTTCATTGTTTGTTGTTCTTCCAGGGATATAAATTTTCCTTTGGAGTACTTTGTTATTCGCAATATTTCATAGCACATATGTAATCACTTCTTTCCCTAGATTGAGATAACAAGAAACATCTATGCAAAATGTCCATTTTTCAACCATGTTTACTGGGATTTCTGATCCTTGAAAAAAGAAATTCAATAAAATATATTAAATGAACATTTATTTCAAATTCCTTAAAGTTTATGGGAGAAATGACATGTACATGGTTTCCAAAAACACTAGGACCGCAATAAAATATTAAATGAACATTTATTGCAAGTGCCTTAAATTTTATGGGAGAAATGACATGTACATAATTTCCAAAAACACTAGAAAATTCCTTAAATTTTATGGTATGGGATAAATGACATGTACATGGTTAACGTTTATGGGAGAAATGACATGTACATGGTTACTTTTATGGGAGAAATGACATGTACATGGTTTCCAAAAACATTTGGATTGTCCCTGCATTTAGCTATAAGTTTTATAATTTACTGTCAATGTAAATGAGTAACACTATATCTTAGACATTATGGTTTTTTAGGTGATAGACATGTGTTTTTTAAAGCATCCTTGTTGTATTTTATAATTTTTGGGTTTCTGCGAAATGATATGTAAATGGTTTCTAAAAACACTAGCAAATGTATTTGCAAGGGGGTTTAAAAGGGGGAATCCTTTTAGGTAAAAAGAGGGTCGAAAAACTCTAAATTAATTCCTATATATTTTTATTTTTTTAATGAGATAATTGAAGGCTTCTGGTGTTTTTAGATGAACTATCATATTTGAACACATCATAGTATCTCTCTTACATTTTTTCTCACTTGGTGTGATTTGACTATTCATTTCATTTCATAGCTACACATCATGGGGATATCATTGAAATATAGCTACCTACACATCATGGGGATATCATGGTGATATAGTTGAAGGGTTGGAACATGCATTCAAAGGTCATAGGAGGGGGGTTTAAAAGGGGGTGTCATTTTAGGGAAAAAGAGGGTTGGAAAACTCTAAATTCATTTTTATATTTTTTTATTTGTTTTAATGAAATAATTGAAGGCTTGTGGCATTTTTAGATGAAATATCATAGTTGAACATATATCATATAATATCTCTTACCATTTTTCTCACTTGGTATGATTTGATTATTCATTTCATTTGATATCTACACATCATAGGTATACCATTGAAATATAAATAATCAATATTGAGTAAATGAAAATTAAATAATCAAAGTGCTTCTCGGTCAAATGCCTACATATTTTAAGGGTTGGAACATGCATTAAAAGGTCATAGGAGGGGGGTCTTAAAGGGGGAGTCCTTTTATGGAAAAGGAGAGTTGTAAAACTCTAAATTCATTCCTAAATATTTTTATTTGTTTTAATGAAATAATTGAGGTCTTCTAGCATTTTTAGATGAAATATCATAGTTGAACACATCATATTATCTCTCTTACATTTTTTCTCACTTGGTATGATTTCATTATTCATTTCATGTCATGGCTACACATCATGGGGATATCATTGAAATAGAAATAATCAATACTATATAGAGTAGAGGGAAATGAAAAAATCAAAGTGGGTTCGAAAAATCTAAATCCATTCCTATATATTTTTATTTGTTTTAATGAAATAATTGAAGGCTTGAAGAATTTTTAGATGAACTATCATAGTTGAACACATCATATTATCTCTCTTACATTTTTTCTCACTTGGTATGTTTCGATTATTCATTTCATTTCATAGCCACACATGATGGGGATTTCATTGAAATAGAAATAATCACTACTATATAGAGTAGATGAAAATGAAATAATCAAAGGGCTTATTGGTCAACTACCTACGTACTTGAAGGGTTGGAACATGAATTCAAAGGTTATTGGACAAGAGTTTAAAATGAGGAGTCCTTTTAGGGAAAAGATGGTTGGAAAACTCTACATTCATTCCTATATATTTTTATTTCTTTTAATGAAATAACTTCCTACATAGTTGAGGGATTGGAACATGAATTGAAAGGTCATAGGAGGAGGGTTTAAAAGGGGGGGTCCTTTTAGGGAAAAAGAGGGTTGGAAAAATATCAATTCATTTCTATATAGTTTATTTGTTTGAATGAAGTAATTGAAGGCTTGTGGCATTCTTAGATGAACTATCATAGTTGAACACATCATATTATCTCTCTTACATTTTTTCTCACTTGGTATGATTTGATTATTCATTTCATTTCATAGCTACACATCATGGGGATATCACTGAAATATAAATAATAAATACTATATATAGTAGATGAAAATGAAATAATCAAAATGATTCTCAGTCAACTACCTACGTAGTTGAAGGGTTGGAACATGCATTCAAAGGTCATAGGAGGGGGGTTTACAAGGGGGAGTCCTTTTAGGAAAAAAGAGGGTTGGGAAAATCTAAATTCATTCCTATATATTTTTATTTGTTTTAATGAAAAAAACTATTTATTTTAATGAAATAATTGAAGGCATGTGGCATTTTTAGATGAACTATCATAGTTGAGATAATCATATTATCTCTCTTACATTTTTTCCCACTTAGTATGATTTGAATATTCATTTAATTTCATAGCTACACATCATGGGGATATCATTGAAATAGAAATAATCAATACTACATAGAGTATATGAAAATGAAATAACCAAAGTGCTCCTCGTTCAACTGCCTACGTAGTGAAAGGGTGGGAACATCCATTCAAAGGTCATAGGAGGGACCCAGATAAAGGCATTGCTCTCAAGCTTCCCATGAAGGGAAAATAACAAATAAAGAAAGACCATATGATGCAGGGTATTTCATTTGTTGACTTCGAGTGACCCTCTGTATTTCAAGAGCCTTTCCTCTATATGGATAATGATTCTATAGAATCCATCATTATAGTCAATATTCATAGAGAGTTCTATAAATTTTGATAGAAAAAGTAGCACAAAATTTAATTTTTAAATAAAAATGAAACCATGCTTAAACATCTAAGGATAGGATTTTCCTTAAAAAGTGAATAAAATAACAATGCATCATAATTAGAAGATAAAAATTTCTTGCTATCAATAATACAAGGATATTTAATTAGGTAACAACTAGGAGAGTAGTCCAACCTTAAAATTTTACTTACAAACATGGACTGAAAATGATGCACTTTAAGGCTCAACTAATAAGGAGAGGGACAGATTCATGCCTATTGGTTGAATACATAAGGGTTAGTAGTGCTTGTATTACACTTTCTAATCGTACTGTCTCTGTGATCTATTTCAGGGAAATAAAGAGAGGAATTCCATGACAAAAGAATATGAAAATGTTTCAACAAAATAAATAAATTTTTTTGAAAGAATGCCATGGGAATCCTTGCTTAAGTAAAGATACAAACTCATTTTTTTTTTACATTTATAAATAAGGGAACATCAATATAGATTTAGTCACCTCTAACTGCTTGTGTTTGAAGCAATTCTACAACTATGGCTACTTATGATATGTTACTAACAATGAGCAACATAGAATACTCGTAGGAGAAGATTCCATGAAAATGCCAACAATCAATGGAGGAATACAATGTCCAATTAATGAAAAATAATAATTCAATTGGTATGAGGTTAACCATTAAATTAGAGTCCAAAATCCATGAGTAATAGAGTTTGATTTATGTGAATGTTCTCATTAAAAGTTTCAACATAAGTAGTGAAAATTTTCAAACTACTTCTCATAAGTACTATGTCAACAGTTGCATTGGTATATTTGTACCAGCAACAATTACCATGTCCACATCCACAGCCAAAAAATTTGGAGAATCACTAATGCCATTACCTATCATCACAATTGTCATCTCAAATGTATGTTTAACCAAAAACATGAGGAAATAAGTTCTCTTAATACGAAATTTAATACTATTACAAAACGAAATTCTTAGAACTCAATAAAAGTTTCTAACCTTTTTCAATAGTCATACCAAAAATACACATGACAAAGAAAAAATTATAGGGAGGAACAAATGCTTGGTTGAGAGCCAAAACTATATGTAACAAGGAAAAAAATAGAGGGAGGAACAAATGCTTGGTTGAGAGGCTTCGGGGTGAAAATCAATTGAAATATAATTACCTCTAACTCTTTCATTGTAATTACCTCTAACTGTTTCATTTTCTCACTAGAACATTTCTTCCATGGCAATCTCAATTCCACAATATTTTAAACTCTATTTTGTTTCAAAAGGTACATGTTCCTCGGGCTTATTTGAGTTTGACATACAAATCTTCCTACCAAATCTCCATTAGTACATATAGATTCCACAATATTTAGAACATGTCTTCCATGGCAATGTCAATTCCACAATATTTTAAACTCTAATTGACTTATGAATTAATAAATATTTCAAGTCGATTAATAGCAATGATGAACAATAGTGAATAACAACAATGAAAAGTAGTAGGTAACAACAACAGTGAACATTAGCAGTGAACAAAACAACAACAGTGAATAGAACAAGAGCAGTGAACAAAAGTGAACAACAAGGCGAGAAAAATTGTTCTAAAAATGTTAGAAACAAATGTTAGTACTCTATGGAAGAAAACATCAGAGGGTTCATCCTTAATAAAATTGGATATATTTATAGTTAATAAAATTCCCTCTCCAACAATAGTGAATAACAGTGAAAAAAAATCAACAATGTTGAATAACAGTGAACAACATTAAATAAAAGTGAATAACATTGTGAGAAAAATTGTTCTAACAATTCTAGAAACCAATGGTAGTACTCTATCACAGGACACATCACAGGTTTCATCCTTAATAAAATTGGATATATGTATAGTTAATAAAATTCTCTCTCCAACAACAGTGAACAACAACAAACATCAGTGAATAAAATTCAATAAAAAAGAGTCTCACCTTACACAAAATTAAATCAACACAAATAAAAAAAAAAACTAGGAGAGTAGTCCAACTTGGAAAAATAAGGACAATTACAAAGAAGTCTATACACAGGTTATATGGATAGGGTAAGCTCTATAAGGGTGTAACTAAGCTGCATATCACTGATCATTTCTTATTATTTTCCTTGTATCGAAGATATTCCAATGCTTGATCTTATTCACATGGTCATGTTCATTGATCAATAAAGCTCTAGCTCCTCGTGAAAGGCATATTAGGTAGAAAATGGGATTAGAAACTATATTAGTGCCTAATCTGTGATCTACTACTAATACTGGCATGTGGTTATTCATGTATCAGTTTATATTTCCATTTTGACATATATGTATAATTTATGTGTTGTTATACATTTATTCCCTATCCACGGAGTGTAGATTATGGAAATATAGCACTAAGAATATTACTACTTACCTGCTACCAAGAATCCCTCTTCCCCTTGTTCGATCAATCTTTTAGATTGCCTGAACCATATCATATTTCGTTTTCTAACTCTTGAAAATACGGTTGTGGTCAATATTGGATCCTCCTGAATTATAAAAAAGAAAATTTTGTTTTTGAATCTTGTCGATGATCATGAGCATATCAAGAGTGACTTGGAAGATCCTCACCCAAATATAATGAAGATGGGGGGGTTATCTCTAAATATATATATTTATTGGGAAACCATGAGATGCCCTTCGGGCCTTTGGGATATTTATGGGGTATTGATGCACTGTATTTCATTGCCATAATGGGTATTTCCTCAATTCAATAGGGCACTTGACACAATCCAACGACTGACTAGTGTTTTCCAACAGAAGTAATAAAGTAGGCATAAGCAGGCCCTCCCAAAATCCATGCAATAATAGCATGTGGTGAAATAAGGAAAAGAGGATGACCTTCCTGACTCAACCAATGCTATTTCTTTCTCTACAATAAGCTTCTTCTCATAATGATGACCAGATGAAGAATAAAGACAGAAAGATAAGTGCACCACTGTTTCACAGTCTCACACTTGCTTGCCTGAAGGGGTCTTCCTGCAAAAGGATTTTGTGATAAATCCTTTCGCAACTCGGTTTATAGTTCTTTTATGACCTTGGCTTGGCGAACACTAGTAAAATACCTACCTTCAAGGAAAGTTCCTTAGCAAGTGCGCCCTAGGTCAAAGTCAACCTCAGACTCATGGAACCTTCTAAGCTCACATGGCTTGGAATTTCCAAAGATATATCACGTGGGGCCCACTAAGACTCTTATAGAACATGCCAAAATGGGTCTGAACCCTGAAAAAGATAAATTAACTAAGATTGCATTGCAGGAAATAAATAACCTTATCTTGCTTTAACCTTATGGTGAGTCTCTGGTTATAGGAACAAATCCTATTTTTTTTGCACTTTCCTACTTATTTCTATACAATGTATAATATATCTGAAGTTGTTAATACAATTAAAAATATTGCATAAATACATAAGGAAAAATGAAGCTCCATGATATGGAAATATAGAGGAGTTGGGTGGATTTCGTGAATGAAATCATTTGACCATATTATTATTATATACTACATTATTGGTGCTCATTATGCACTCATTGAGTTCCAAAGTCATCTTATAATCTAGTTGGAGATTAGTAGACTTATAATTATAATGTGCGATGCAATATTTTTTCCAATATATATTATGCAGATAAATAGAAATATCTAGAGCGTGTTCCATACTACAAGCAATCAAAAGAAATACAAGTGGACACCTGGGAACAAAGAGACCTAGGATGGAAAGTAAAGGAATGAGAGAAGCGGGAAAACTTAAACAGACAAAGAACCTTACACATAATTAAAAAAACATAAACAGAAACATATGACCTTAGAAAGAATTAAATCAACACAAAAATTTAAAAAACTAGGAGAGTAGTCCAACCTGGAAAAAGAAGGATGAGCACATCGGGAAAAGGTCAAAGAAGTCGATCCGAGTTGCGAACAAACATAGAGTCAAGGATGAGCAGAAGAGGATGCAGATTTGAGCCAAGGACGAAGTCACTGAGACAATTTGTAGATGAAAATGCAAGGCCGAGTAGGAGTAGAGAAGCCTGCAAAATCACTGAAAAATTAAAACCATAATTAAATTGAAACAAAAACACAAAAAAACAAAAATTTCCTCTAAAAAATTATTACCTTACACCTAAAAAAGTCATGAAATGTATAAGAGGACGCAAAGTCAAGCTGAGGACAAAGAGGCCGAGATAAGTTACAAAAACGCAGGGTCGAGCACGAGCAAATAAGCCTGCCAAAAACACAAACAATTACAGAGAAAATATTAAACCAAAACAAACAAAAAAAGAGAAAAATTACATGTATTCCCTTACCTACCTCTCCAACAGTCACGACGAGTAGAAGGGGATGTAGAGCCAAGCCAAGGACAAAAACGCAGGGCCAAGCACCTGCCAACAGTATCACCTTATCTCTCCAACAATTGCAACAGTCGCATAATAGTTACAAAACTGCTGAAAATTTTCTCAGGCTCTGATGGCCGCTATATTTATAAGAAATATTTCGGCCTAACATTGTTTAACAGTTCAGTTGAACTAATATTTAGGTGGAGCAAATAGTTCAGTCGAACTTTTATTGCCGATTTTTCTATCTCTAGCCAAAAATATGATTACCACCGCCATCAATGGTAACAGCAGAATAAGCTCGACAAACAGCAAACACAGCTCGACATAATTAATTTCATGAGTTTAGTCAAACTGTTTGGAGAGTGAAATTTTCGGAAGCGTTTCTCAGAAAAGTGTAACCCAGCTTCACGATTTTACCCATCCATATATATATATATATATATATATATATATATATATATATATATGGTCAGTTTTAAAAATTCGTAGTTCTAGACGCTATTTCATTGGAAATTTGGTAGAAGTGGTTTTTGTTGTGAAAATAAATGGAGAACCAATCAAATTTAGAGATTGAGATATTTAATGGGTAGAGTTATGAGTTTTGGAAGCTCAAAATGGAATATTTTTTGGTATATGAAGCTAAATAGATTATTACGGATCTTGGTTTTGTGGTTACAAGGATGTAAACAAAAGACTAGACTAAGTTGGATCAGAAGGAAAAGAGTCTAACAATACGATTATGCATCTCAGATTTAGTATTACTCGACATTTTAAGAGAAGCTACAACAAATGCTTTGTGTCTCTCAAGTTTAGTATTACTAAATTCTCTAGGATAAGCTACAAGAAAGGATTTCTAGAATAAGTTAGAGGCTTTATATTAGTGTAAGTCCTTGGTGATTAAACTTTTCCTACATAAAAGGATGCATAACTTGAGGATTAATGTTGAAGACTTAGTGAGAGATCATATGACTGCCTTCAATACTATGGTAATTCTGCTATTATCTATTGACGTTAAGATTTCGAGTGAGGATAAATGTAGCAATTTTTTATGTTTTACTTGAGTCACGAGATAGTGTAGTTTTTTTATAGGTAGTAATGCAACTACTTTACGCTTCAATGAAATAGTTACACCCTTGTTATTAAAATATATGAGGTAGAAAAAACAAAGGAAAAAATAATTAATATTCCTTTTATGTAAGAGGATGCTCCAAGAATAAAAATAAAAATATGTCCTCGAGTGAGAGATATAAATGTAGAGGAATATCTAAATCTCTAGGAATTCTTGTTATGATATGTTGGAGATGTGGAAAAAACGGAATTACAAGAAATATTGTATATCCAAAATTGTTCATAAATGAAAGGAATTTCAAGATGCTCCTTTGGAAAAGAAAATTTTGAAGTCCAGCAAGAAATTTCAACACCTACACTAGTGTGGGACCAATAGGTCCTAGCAGCACCTACACTAGTATGGGCTAAATTTTGTGCAGCGTCTAATTTAATTTTCCCTTTATTAATTTGGACAATAAAATGTAATCTTATCTCATGATCACTTGTAACCGTTAACTGAGCGTGATAATCTCAGTTAGCTCATGTATTTCGAGTTGAGGGTGGTTGGTGAGGCATGCAGAGTAATTCTATTAGTTATGGAGTTCGAATTGCAGTTGGTGCATTAGTTTAATGCATGAGTAATAAGTTAAGTGAGTTAGAGTCAATTGAACTAGTTGTAATTGTTTGTTGCACTAGTGAGAGATCAAGTGAATCAAATATTATTTAATTCACAATCAGTGATTTTCCATGTAACTACTGATTTACTATTAATAACTGCATGCATGTCAGTTCTAGTGGAGACCCAGCTAAGACAAAGGTTAAAGGGATGATAAATATCAGTTGTGCGATTAGTAGGTTGACCACATGCAACCAGAAATCCATTGGAGTGCGCATGATCCTTGGGTAGTTTAGGAAGGCCAAAATTCCTAAAGAATAGGGATTGCATTCATCAGGAATTTTTCAAGCCTAGGAAGGTTGTTTGGAGGCTAAGAATTAGCTGAGTGTTGGCCATTTTTGTCCAAGACAGTGTGAGACAGTTAGTAGAGTGCAGGAGACTCTTGTGAGAAGAGTGCATTGTAATTGTTTCATGATTCCATGGTTAATATGCAATAGAAAATAGAGGGGTTTTGAGCAGCAATCTTTCCCTAGGAAATTATCTGTGCTGTGGTTTGATTTGATTCTTTCTTTGATTCATGTGATTAGTGATTGTTTTTAATTACTGCAATTGATTTGTAGAAGCGATTCAGTATCTAGCTTTAGTACATTGTTATATCGGATTGAATCCACTGGTATACATATGTTTTTATAATTTCTACATGGTATCAGAGCACAGGAAATCACTATAGTGGAAGAGAAGTTGAGTTTTTGACTGAATAGAATTCGAATTTGGAGAAGACATTCTTGGTGTGACAAGCGATTTAGGATAGAAATGGCTTTCAATGGATTGATATTGGAGTATGCACTCGACGGCAGCTCTAACTATATTTCTTGGAAAGAAATGATGGTGCCAGTACTTGAGGACAATGGGTTGAAATAATTCACTGACAATGATGTTCCAAAACCCGCTGTAACAGATTCTGCAAATCTTGATGCTTGGAAAAAGAAAGTTGCAAAGACGAGGAGGATCTTATTGGAGGGAGTATGAGACCACATTGTACTAAGTCTCCATGGAAAAGCGACACCATAGGAAACATGGAAATATTTGACAAATCTATTTCGGAGTTGCAGTGATCATAGAAAATTGGCACTGAAGGATAAACTCAAGAAGATCAAAATGGATAAAGGCGACTCCATTCTGAAATATTTAACAAAGTTTGTCCAATTTCGGGATGAGCTTGGCAGCGTCGACACTACTGTCACTGATGATGATTTGGTGAGCCTAGCTCTTCTATAACTTACCAAAATTTGGCATAGTTATTAGGACTCTATCAATGGGAGGGAAACGCTACCAGAATGGGAACAAATTTGGTCGGATTTGGTGCAAGAATAATTCAAGCGGCATACCAAGTATGGATCTTCATATAAGAATGAAGATGAAGAACATTTTTCTTTTGCTACTAAGGCAAAGAAGGGGAAAGGAAAGAAATTCCATTCCAAATATGAGTCTGGTAAAGATGGAAAGAAGCTTGACATGTCTAGAGTGAAGTGTTTTCACTGTCACGAGCATGGAAATTATGCCACTAATTTTCCAAAGAAGAAGAAGAAGAAGAAGGCTTCAGGATCTGCAGCTGGTGAGGCTTTGGCCTCGCAATTTGAGCTTGACATCTCTCTCATTTCATGCATGGTGTCAAGTGCAATGGGATTGGTGTGGTACTTGGATAGTGGTGCTTCCTTTCATATGACGGGAGATAACTAAATTTTCAGTAGCTTGGAGGAGAATGACCTCAAGATGCATATCGAAATGGGTGATGAAGGGCAGTACAGTGTTACGGAGATTGGTACCATTTCCTTCTAGAGATGGTCAAGTAAACTCTTTCAATTAAAATATGTAATGCATGTATCAGGCTTGAAGAAAAATTTAGTCTCAGTTGCAATGTTGGAGCATAGAGGCTATGTTGTTGTTTTCAAAGAAGGAAAATATTTCTTGTGACACAAAACAATAGGACAAGCCAAGAAGTTTTGGATTTGAGTTAAGAATATCTATAAAATTTATGTAGATGGCTGAAGAGCATTGATGGATAAGGTGGACAAGGTGGTGAGCCGGGATGAGGGTGAGTTATGGCTCAGGAAATTGGGCCATCTTCACCACGCAACCTTGAAGGTCATGTAGCAGATTTCTACGACTCTTCCCAAGGGTACAGTTTCACAGTCAGACACATGCAAGGGATGTACTATGGGGAAGTATGCAAATGCCACTTTTCATGAGAAGGATAACCGAGCTTCGGAAATCCTTGAGAGAGTTCACTCAGATGTGTATGGACTATTCTCTACTTCTTCGATAGAAAAACATAAGTACTATGTGATATTTTGTGATGAATCTTGAATGTGTTGGATCCACTTCATGCAGAAGAAAGATCAGATGTTCTCAAAGTTTCTTGAGTTTAAAGAATTTGGTGGAGAAAGACATGGGGAAGCAAGTGAAGGCTCTTAGGAGCAACAATAGTGGTGAGTACATCTCTAATGAATTCAAGAAATTCTGCAACAAAGAAGGAATTCAAAGAGAACTGATTTCGCCTCATAACCCATAGTAGAATGGGGTCGTGGAAAGAAATAATAGAATAATTTTGGGTGCATCATGAGCGATGTCTCATGATCAGGTCCTACTGTTGCATCTATGGGCGGACGCATGCAACACAACAGTATTTGTGAAAAATTGTTGTCCTTATGGGATACTTTTCATGAGTACACTAGAAGAGGCTTTTATTGGTAAGAAACCTGATGTTTCATATTTTAATATTTTTTGCTCATCTATTTATGTGCATGTGAGCAAAGACACCAGGAAGAAGCTTGAACCAACATCTAATATTGGGATATTTGTGGGGTACACTGAAACTCCCCACAACTATTAGGTATTTTTTCCAAACAACAAAATGATTGTTGTGTGAAGAGATATAAAATTTGATGTGGAGAAAGCCATCCGATTGTCCCTTGAGAGGGAGTTAGAATTGCATGCAGAGGAGGAACTCTTGGTTCCAAAGTATGAGCCTCAATATGTGGAGCAACCACATGCGGAGGATCATGGAGTGGTAGAAAACACTCATGGAGAGACATCCACCAAAAATGGCAGAAGGTGCACCACGAATTTGATAGATTGAGACTTGATGTAGCAAAGAATGTAGGAGCCCCTACTTTACTGCGCAGATAGAGACAGTCTCTAGAAAATTTTATTGGATACATGGCTCTTATGAGCAAGTGTATTGTGACAGAACCATCTTCCTTTCAGGAAGCAGTGCAGCAACCAATTTGGGTTGAGGCTATGGTATAGGAGTATGACTCCTTCATCAAGAACAGTGCATGGGAGGTGGTCCCAAGACTGGTCGTAAAATCAGTGGTTGGACCTAGATGGATCTATAAGGTGAAGCAAGCTGTTGATGGGAGTGTGGAGAAGTACAAGGCCAAATTTGTGGCTTAGGGATTCTCACAAGTTGAGGGGATAGACTATGATGAGACTTTCGCACTAGTCGCGAGGTACTTTTCCATTAGATCTATCCTTGCACTCTCGGCACAGATGAGGTGGAGCATTCATTAGATGGATGTGAAAACTACGTTTCTCAATGTAGTTATTGAGGAAGAAGTGTACATAGAGTATTCAAAAGGTTTAAATATCTTTGACAGTGAGTCGCATGTTTGTCAACTCAAGCGAGAACTGTATCGGCTGAAGCAAGCACCTCGTGCTCGGTACACTCAGTTTGACGATTATTTCACAGGGTTTGACTTCACCAAAAGTAAAGAGGATGCAAACCTGTACTAGATTTTGGTTGATGGTAAGCTCTTGATTATCGTACTTTATGTTGATGATATAATTTTTACAAGTGATGAGTAGCTGATAAACTCATGCAAGGAGGATCTTGCATGGGAGTTCGAAATGAAGGACATGGGAATCTTTCACTATTTCCTTGATTTGGAAATATGGCAGCAGGATGGTGAAATTTTTGTTTATCAAGACAAGTATGCCAAAGTGATATTAGTTAAGTTTCACATGGAGAGCTGTAAACCCATCGAAACTCCTCTTCCAGGAAATTCAAGGAAACATGATGCTACTATCTACAGGAAGCTAGTAGGTTCAATGATGTACTTATTGAACACAAAACCAGACATTTACTATGCAGTTAACCAGTTGAGTCAACC
The DNA here is from genome assembly GCA_034641835.2 of Pinus albicaulis. Classification (NCBI taxonomy): domain Eukaryota; kingdom Viridiplantae; phylum Streptophyta; class Pinopsida; order Pinales; family Pinaceae; genus Pinus; species Pinus albicaulis. The sequence goes on along the minus strand of CM076572.1, from coordinate 195,693,214 downwards.
TATGGTTAAGTTGACCAAGCTCTTTTGGAAGGCAGGGAATCATGTCTTGAGATATCTCAAGGGCACTACAAAGTATGGATTATGGTATAGATGGATAGAGGGAGTGAAGCTTCTAGGCTTCACGGATGCAGATTGGGCAGGCAGTCCATCAAACAGAAAGAGCACTTCAGCAGGGATGTTCAGTATAGGATCGACAACAATTTCTTGGTACATCAGGAAGCCATGATCTGTGGCACTCAATTCATCTGAGGGAGAGTACATGGAAGCAAGTCAAGTTGCATGTGAGGCCATCTGGATGAGAAAGATCCTGGTTGGTGTATCTGGTTCTCAGATGGATCTAACGGTGACAAATTTTAATAAACAGAGTTGCATTAAACTCTCGGTTAATCTAGTGTTTCATGACAGATCCAAGCACATAAAAATATGGTACTACCATGTCAGATATTGTGTTCAAAGGAGCATAATGTTACTTTAGTACATTCCCACGGAATATCAGGATGCAGATATTCTAACGAAGGTGCTCACCAGGAGAAAATTCGAATACCATAGAGGCAGGATTAGGGTGGCAGATAATCCCTTTCTTTTTGAGAGGGAGTGTTGAAGTCCAATAAGAAATTGCAACACCTACACTAGTATGGGACCGATAGGTCCTAGCAGCACCTACACTACTGTGGGCTAAATTTGGTGCAGTGTCTAATTTATCTTTCCCTTAATTAAATTGGACAATGAAATGTAGTCTTATCTCATGATCACTTGTAACAGTTAACTGAGTGTGATAAACTCAGTTATATCATGTATTTTGAGTTGAGGGTGGTTGGTGAGGCATGCAGAGTAATTCTATTAGTTAGGGAGTTCGAATTGTATTTGGTGCATTAGTTTAATGCATGGGTAATCAATTAACTTCGTTGAGTGAGTTTGGGTCAGTTGAACTTGTTGTAACTATTTTTTGCACTAGCGAGAGATCGAGTGAATTAATTATTATTTAATTCACAATCAAAGATGTGACATGCAACTGATGATTTACTATTAATAGCTGCATGCATGCTAGTTCTAGTGGAGACCCAGTTGAGACAAAGGTTAAATGGATGATAAGTATCAGTTGTGTGATTAGTAGGTTGACCACATGCAACCAAACATCCATTGGATTTCCCATTATCCTTGCATAGTTTAGGAAGGCCAAAATTCCTAAATCATATGGATTACATTCATCAAGAATTGCGCAAGCAAGGAAGGATGTTTAGAGGCTGAGAATTGGCTTACTGTTGGCTAGTTTTTTCCAGGACAGTGTGAGATAGTTAGCAGAGTTCAGGAGACTCTTGTGAGAATATTGCATTGTAATTGTTTCATGATTCCATGGTTAATATAAAATAGAAGATAAAGGGGTTTTGAGCAGCAAGCTTTCCCCATGACATTATCTGTGTTGTGGTTTTATTTTATTCTTTATTTTCTTCATGTGATTAGTGATTGTTTTTAATTTCTGCAATTTATTTTTAGAAGTGATTTAGTATCTAGTTTTAGTACATTGCTAGATCGGATTGAATCCATTGATATGTGTGTGTGTGTGTGTGTGTGTGATTTCTATATAAAAAACCCCCTTAGATGAAGGACCAGATGTGTACTTGCATTTTTCAAGTACACATGTAGATCATGAGAAATTTCTGGTAGACTCAGGTACATTGTTTCATGTGACTCCTCATAACAAGTGGTTCTATGATTATGAAAGATATGATGGTGGTAATGCTTTCATTGGAGAATACTCGACATTTATAATCCTAGGAAGTAGAAAATTCAAGTTGAAGATCATGGGTGGAAGAATTATAACACTCCCTAGCATTCTATACATCCTATTATTTTCTAAGGTTTGATTTATGTAACCAAGATGAGCGATTAATGTGGAAAAATAGTTGTTGAAAAGGATACCTAGAGGATGATTTGGGAAGAAATGGTATTGTTGAGGAGAGTTCAAATTATAAATTGGAACAAGTTTTTGGAAAGTACTAGTTTTGATTGGTGCAATAGTTCCATTGTTCCCAAGAGTGGATAAGAAGAACGAAAAACTCCTACAACCTTTGGAGAAATGAATCTACTATGGCATCAAGGATTGGGACATATTAAAGAGAAGGGACTTCAAAATACTAATGGTAATGGTATGATAGAAACTATGTATTATTTCTCTATCGATTTTAATTTTTGTGAATATTGTTTATATTGGAAGCGGAAATGGTTAAGGTTCTCCTCTAGTTCTATGAGGTTAGAGGGAATATTATAGTTAGTGCATAATGATGTGCTTGGGCCTATGTGGGTTCCATCACTTGATAAATCTATTTACTATGTCTCATTTATATATGACTACTCATTGAATATATTGATATATTTTCTCATGAATAAATCTTAAGTAGTTTAGAAGTTCATAGAGTTTAACGCTCTTGTGAAAATCAAACAGATAATAAAATTACAATGATGTGGACATATATAATGGTGGATAATTTTGAGAGAATAAATTTGAAAAATTCTATAGGAAATGTGATATAGCAAGGTATAAGACTACTCCATGCACATGTCAACAAAATGGATTTGCATAAAGTGTGAATAAGATGTTGATGGAAAAATCCAGGAATTTTATTGTTAGCATAAAAATTAGAAGATATCACAAAAAATGAAACTCTAGTTAAGGAAGATGAATAATATAAAGAAAATATTGTAGATATTTATTAAGTAGGAATGTAAACTATTAAAGGAGCTTGTTCCTATAAATGTACATTTACTTTCATAATAGTGTCCCTAGACATAGGAAGAGGAAGAGGACATGTGTTGTGTTCCATATGCCAATTTTTTTGGAAGTTTGGAGTATGAAATGGTATGTACTTGATTGGACATTATAGAAGCTCAAAATCCAGAGTAGGTATATGTTAAGTCTAGTAAAGGAGCATTGGAAAAAAATAAAGAAGGATTTTGGGTATTTTCATGGGACTATTTGCTATTAATTGTGCTACAAAGGAAGAGCAAAATTGGATAAATTATTCGACATAAAAGGCTTTGTTAATATAGACTTGGTTGGAGATATTAATGGTAAAATACCTACAAGTGGGTACGTTTTTAAGCCATGTTTAACTTATTTTGAGGAGTAATGAGATGGATAAGAAACAAATAGTTTGTAGCGGCACTGTCAACTACAAAAGTTGAAGCCAATCTTGCAAGCAATGAAGTAGAATAGTTACATAGATTGTGTTGAGGTATTGGATTGGTACAAGCTATAATCATGGTTTGTGACAATGAAAGTGTAGTTTCCATGGGAAAAAACAAATGTTATCATTCGAAGACAAAGCGATGACAAAGCATATTTATTTTTAGTATCACTTTGTCATAGAAATGATTAAAGAGAAGGAGATGCTACTAGTGAAGGTGGAAACTTTGACGAATGTTGTAGATTCATTAACATAATATATGAGCACTGAAAAGATCCCTTGGTTTAGAGAAAAAATATGCATTACATCCATTCATTGTCAATCATGTACTCCTGCAACCCCTTTGTATAAATATACAAGGGGGGGAATGTTGGGTATGTGTTATATTATTTTCAGGAATATCCCCACACATTGTAAATTGTGTTGATTGTATGGGGGGTTGGAAGCCTCCCTGTTGGAGGGGGAGTCATAGGAACGCCAAAGACCCCCCTACTTGGTGGTTCACACAAGGGCGAAATCCCCCCTATGTGAGTGTTCAAGGGTAATGTCCCTGAAAAAACAATTTAGATCGCGTTTTGCATAATATATTGGTAGTTTTCGGCACAATTTCGCTAAAAATGGTTTTATGGCGCATAGTGTTTTTTCCCATGGTTTTTTATTATCAATCACAGAAATACAATTGTATTCTAATGTAAGATTTTGATTAGTCTATGTATTCATCATCAAGATGTACCAAAGAATGGAAACTCTATTTTAAAGTTGTCTTGAATCCTTTCTATGAGGTTATGATTTGTTATGCTTCCTCCTTGTAGTGATTGAAATATTTGGACACTTACGAAATTGCATTTAAAAAAAAAAATTAAGTGACAAATGTTTAATTTATAACAAAATATAATTCTATTGGTTGGAGTCGTTCGTGTAGAACCTTGACATCTATATCTCTTTTCAAAAATAAGATTTCAATTTTTGTGTTTCCTCTTAATTTGTTCCTTCCCTTGAATGGTTTATGAACCATAGGGTTGGCCCGTGAACAACATTTATTCATAAATCTAAAGCATTTCATTATTGTTACAAACCAAGAATATATCTCCTCTCATTAGTGTATAACTTCTTCTATTGTGTATTATATGTCTACTATAGAGACACAAACTTCATCGCTCATATTATTACTAATTCAATGTGCATGAACATACTTCGATATATATGATAGAACCAGCTTGAAGTTTTGATATATCGAATGCATCCAAATCCAAACTGGAGAACAATTTCTAGGATGTTGCAACATAATGGCAAAAATTGCTAACATAAATATCTCCAAAAGTAACTTAAAGGACATATTGTATTGATTGAAGCCATGAAAACCATAAAATGATACCATAATAAAACTATGATTTTTTTTTAAAGATCATTTTTTATCTTTTAAAAATAAAAATCATATAATAACATAAATACTAATAATGTAAATCTACATTAAAACCTAAATATATAAAATATTAAAAGTATCATATTTAGTTAAATATACATTTTGTTATCATTAAATATAAAAAAATAATATATGTTAATTAAATAATTTAAAACTACATTCCTTTTGCATAAAATTTTTAAATGAATTTACTATAAATTAACTCCACGTCACATATACCGTTGACCACATGTATATCATATATAAATTATAAAACACCTCATTACAAACTCAATACTCTTAACAGTCGAAACATCTCACATTTATGATATAAAATTAACCAGAAAAAGGAAATAATCTAGTGAAAATTGCTAAGCAATGAACCGATTCTCTCTTTTTTTTAAAGCACTTCCGCACATTTGCGGAAACGAAACCCATCCAACCGCGGCTTCTAAAGTTATGATTCGATGCCTTTTTCTAAAAATAAGATAAACCATATTGTTCCGTGTCTGGCAATGCCACGATAAAACATGAAATACATACGGGAAGATCGGAACTTGTTTATTAATAATAAGCAATTTAGTAGCCAAGAAAATAGAACTTTATCAGCTATATAGGTTAACAATCATGCTTTCTAATATCATATGTTAATAATCACTGTTTCCAATAATATATATTATTGATAACCAAATTTTAAATGGAAGAGCAACTGTGAATGTATAAATCTATTGGAGACGTCAGAGCCAAGGCTCTGCTGAGAAATAAAATTTTCCTTCGAATGATGCTCGAATTTTTGTTTTCTCATTGTCATCGTGGATTGCAATCCCCTTTCACTGTTAATATATACATTCTAGTTGGTATTATTAATGTATACAGTCTAGTCCATTATTACACTACTTTAGATCTGCACAACGCTGTGAAGATTCGAAACTCCTCATGTATGTCATAATAAGCATCAATGCGACTAATTGCGATAAAGCTTGAGCGTTACGTAGCTGAATCTAAAATAAATGTTTACGTCCATTCAAAAGTTTTATCAATTAAAAACTGAAAGTTACCGTCTAAACGATTAACATCAGTATAATAGATATTAATTATCAGAATATACCATAAGTTAAAGTACTACGCTACTCTTAGGAGCTTACATTAAAGAATCTAATTATATTGACAATAATTTTGAGTGGTTAAAGTAATCATCGATGTTCTACAACCACAATCATCGTTGCCATTTGCATTTCAAGTCCCCACCTTAGCAATTTGATTATTCCACGCACCAACTCATGCGCACTACGTGTGGCAATTTTTTAAAGGAAAAGCTGAAAATATCGAAATATCGTGTTAAGCATGTGAAAACAGTAGAAATCGTGTGAAGCATGTGAAAGACGTTGTCAATAACAGAGTGGGGCACCGCCGAGTGTTCTTGATAAGGGTTCTTGAATCGGAGAACTCTATATAGGAATGGAAATTTGTAGTACCAACTACCTCGGGTCTAGCCTGTGTATTCAAGAATCAGAGTTTCTTATAGGTTGGAAATTTTCTCCTTTGCTTCCAGTAGCTATTTGTCTTGACTCAGAAAAAATGAATCCAAAACCGATGTTCAATTGAAGATTGATGAGAATGGTTGGGTTATTCAGATAAAGGGAAGTCTGGATCTACACCTGCAAGAAGAAGTGAAGGAGCTGTGCGTGTCCGTGTTTAATGTGCCGAAGGAGTTATTGGCAGTGAAACCTGAAGCATACATTCCTCAGTCGATATCTATCGGCCCCTATCACCACAGGAGATCTGAGCTCTATGACATGGAGCGTTACAAACTGGAAGCTGCTCGAAGGTTTCAGAAAAGAATCAACGGACAGAAGTTTGAGTCCGTAGTTGTGGAGGAGTTTAAGAAGCACGAATGGAAAATCCGGAACAGCTATCACAAGTTTCTCGATTATAAGGAAGAAACCTTGGCGTGGATCATGGCGCTGAACGCAGCCTTCGTTCTCGAGTGTTTGCAGTTTTATTTCAGGGAGGCCGACCAAAACTCTGACGTGGATGTAAAGCAATTGGGGCGAATACTAGATCCGACTGGCAACAGCGCTGCCCATAATTCCATTGTGAGGGATCTGATGATGCTCGAAAATCAGTTGCCGCTGTTTCTATTGCAGAAGCTTTTGGAGTTGCAGTTGGGCTCTGAAACCAAGGCAGAGGAGAGGCTCTGCACCCTTCTGAGGCTTGTTTGCGAAGAATTATCGCCTTTCAGCTTCAAGCTGCCCGAGGATTCGAAGATCCAGACAATAGAGAGAGGCCACGTACTGGAGGTGCTTTATTACGCTATCGTTCCTGTTCCCAATATTCAAGATCCAAATATTCCAAAAGAGGAAGACAAGGAGGAGGATGTTCCGGAGGACATGTCCACCATTACCAGAGCCTTCAGATTGCTATGGACTGCTCTCACCTCTTTAAATATTGGTCCCATTCGATTTCTCACGAACTTGACTCAGAAAGCGTTGAACGGGAGGGCTGTGCAAATCGTGATGAAGTTGCCGTTACGCCTTGTTTCTCTTCTTGGGAATCTTCCTGTTCTGAACGCGTTGAAGAAACCGTTGGCTCTTCTTGTGAACAAAGATGCCACCAAATTAACTGAAGAAGACGGAAAAGAGGAGGCGGAGGATTCATCTGTTAAGATCATACCGCCTACGCGAGACGAACTGGCTATTCCATCTGTGGCCGATTTATACTCTGTAGGAATCAAATTTGCTCCTACTGACGGCGACCTCACCTCCGTACAATTTGACGAGAAGACTGCGACACTTTACCTTCCAAAAGTAAAGTTGGACAGCAACACAGAGGTGATCCTGAGAAATCTGGTGGCCTTCGAAGCTTCGGCGGCGCCGGGTGCGATGGTTTTCACACGATATACCGATTTCATGAACGGGATGATCGACAGCGAAGAGGACGTGAGATTGTTGAGACAAAGTGGAATTATTTACAACCACCTCCAAAGCGACGGAGAGGTTGCGAGCCTGTGGAACAGCATGGGTAAGTGCGTTCGGGTCACAAAGGTTCGATATTTAGACAACGTTATAGAGGGTCTCAATAGATATTATTGTAGAAAATAGAATGTTGTCGTAATGGAGTTCGTGAACGAACATATATTTGGTTCGTGGCAATTCCTGTCGCTGGTAGCTGCAGCGATACTTTTGATCTTCACTTGCTTTCAGGCTTTCTGCTCTGTATATGATTGCAAGAAGTGGTTAAGCAAGCTGCAAGAGTAGGGTAAGTGTCAGAATCTACCCCTCGGTGTAAGTGTGTTTATAATGTTGAAAGCTGACAGCAACATAATTAGGGTTTCCACTTCTAATGGTTTTCTGAGATTTCTGTATGTTTGTCCGTCCATTGTTCTCTGTGTTGCGCTTAAATTATATATGCGTATAAGCGGCAGTGTAGTCCAGATTGAGAATACCCGGTATTATTATATACAACCATTTTCAATTGCGTGTAAGTTTTTGGGTATTCTATGAATATATTACAGATGATTAGAGTCTGTATAAACATATGAAATAAACAGGAAGTGATTGGGTTGAAAGATGGAAACGGCCTTGATTTTAGTCAACGATCATTATTGATTGCCTGTTCCTGTATACGTCATACATTGACAGGAGACCGGTTGCTTCATTTATCGGAAGGATTGTCAAGTTTGTAAGACTTCGAATCTTTTTGGATCAGTACGGCGTGTCTGAATGTTCGTACTTGATTAATTATTTTAATATTTTACGTATGGTTTCATTCAAGACGAAATATGATTTTGGTTTGATGATTGCTGCAGTTTGGTTTGACCAAAGTGATTTCACATTGGAGTGTAAAGTATGTAATTTAATATTTACAAATTAAGATAAAATTTTGAAGCAGATGCTGTCTATGGTTTACTAGCTCTCAATCAGGAGAAGGAAACGTCAAAGGATGATTATGGTTTGAAGCATGATCATGTTATTTAAAGTTTGTGGTAAAAGTAAATTGAAATGATTATATTATTTAAAGATTATAACATTTTGTTTTAAATATATACTTCATATTTTAGTGATTTTTTTAATTTTAATTTTATTAAATATTTTTAATATTTTTACTTTTAACTAGTTTTTGTTTTGGAAAAAAAAAAATTAAAGTCCAAGGGGAAGGTGAGAGATAGAGCATTTTTTAAGGAATTCTATGTGTTTATTTAAATATTTTATGGTGTAAAGGTTATATGTTAGAAATTTTATGGTTAAAATTTTTGTAATGCTAAGATATACTCTAGCACATATTGGATGTGATCCTTTGTTACATGTACTTTGTGAAAATAAAGACAATGTAAAAGTACATGGTTTGACACTATATGTGTAGCGGCTACTATCTTCTTCCTCTTTCAATTCTTATATAGGTGGGAGGTATTGGATTCAATTCTTATATAAGTGGGAGGTATGGGAGGGAAAGTTAGATGAACAAAAACGAGCTCAAGTTTCATAACAAAGCTATGTTGAAGAAAAGTGGAGTTGAAAAAGTAACTTATAGAAAGTGAAATTGCATACACACTTATGCTACATGCAACAAATGAAAAACCACACTTGCTAGAAATGAAGGATTGAAAATTTAAAATCTAAATTGCAGATAACAACACTAAAAAAGAGATACATAAAAGCATATAGAAGAATTTTACGAGATCTCTATGCTTCTGAATTACACGATCAAAATCCAAAATAGCTTTAATACATATAGGAGGCTAAAGAAAACATGTATTGCTAAAGTCGACAAGAGAAATGGACAACTTTGCGGGATGTTATTGGATTCTATGTTTGGTTGCATATAAAGTGGATTCTATGTTTGGTTGAATATAAAGTCCAATGAGCGTACAAAATAGTTAGAATGAAAACCTAAGATGAAGTAAGGAGAGAGTAATGATGGGAATGATGTTATTTAACTAGAAAAGGCTTGGGACAACCTTATCCAAGTTTTATCAACACAAAATCATGTTTTGCATGTCACTTGTAGCCATAAAATCAATTGTATAGTAAAATAGTAAATTACATATTTTATAAGAGCAAAATGAATGGAATGGAAAAATAATTAAAAATGCATTACTAAATGATATGATTAATCAAGAAGGTTGATAGCTTGCATAAATGACATGCAAAAAGGAATTGCTCAAGAAACCACCTACTTAATCATGCACAAATTCATGAAACTGTAATTTCCAAAAATATTAATGTTAAAAGCTAAATAAGAAAAATGCAAAGCATAACATCAAGAAAATGAAAAGAAAGATTTTAGGCTCATAGGGTGGGCCGAACCCAAGGTTTCTTGGATTCATTGAAGAAGAAGCAAGCTAAGAGCTAAAATAAAGCACTGGTTCCATTAAATTAAATTTTGTTCTTAAATTATAATACTACAAAACTTTCTTGGAAATATTCAAAAAGCCCAATATTTCTTCTCTACTTGTTATTCTATGGCTTCCTATAGGGAAAATTCGAACCACTTATTTTTACATGATGTGGGGGAGCAACCTGCTTAAAAGGAGGTCAAAATTTCCCTCTAAAAATCCTAAAACAAAGCGTACCTTGTCCCATATATAACTCGTAGTAACAATAGAAGGCAAAATTCGCTAAGACAACAAAGTTTAAGTTGTCATGTTATAGGAAGAAAGTCCTTAAAATCTCTCTAGTGCTAGATTCCTCATAATTTTCTCAATATCTATTTAAATCCTCCACAATAAACATGCTAAGGCAGATAAAGCATGAAAACTGCATTGAACCCCCTAAGAACTTATTACGCTAGGAAAATATATCATCAAGTGCAAAATGTGGAGTCAAAAATTGTTTTATGTGTAGAGGAGTGGATTGATTGGCCTTATAATTTACCTATTTTGGAGGCTTATTAATCTCGATTAGCTTTCTTGGTGAATGTAAATTTATTCCTTCTTCTAATTTCTTAACATTGAATGTTTTTTATCAAATAGAATATATAGAAACTAAAACAATTTTGACATTATCTATGATTTTCCAAGATAGGATATACACACTAGGAAGGTAATACTCAAACTAGATAATGTAGAAAACCAAGAATAAAAATAGTAAAACAAAAATATTGGCTTAGAAAAAAAAGATAAAAGCATATAATAAAACTTTATAATTTTGGATATTGAAAATTTGATCATATCTTGGGAAAACATAAACCTTTTGAAGTGAAATGAAAAGCATTTCCAAGTAAAAGTAATATCAATGCAATGACACAATTTTTTTAGCCAAGAAAGGTAAATAGAAAGAACAACTTAGAACACTTTTGATGCATGTTTGAGCTTGATAAAAAGCAAGAGTGAATCTTGAAATGACCTTTGATATAATATTAAAAAAAAGGTATTTCCACACATGATGAACACCAAAATAAACTAACACAATTGTATCAAAGATCAATAGGCTAGTCTATTACATGGTTAATAAGGTCACTTGAGTTGATATATTAACCGAAAATATATTTTTTCACATAAGACTTTCTCATAGCTAATCTCTAGTAAATGACTCTTCATTCTCTTTAAATATATATCATGTACAAATTTAGTATTAAACAATAGATCAATATAGAAGTTAATATTTAGGACAATATGTGTCATCATATTAGTTTATGCCAAGAAGCTCATATTTTATGCCAAGAACATACTGCAATTTTTAGATTATATAACTACAAATGTATACTAATATATACTAAAATTTAATATTTAGGACAATATGTGTCATCATATTAGTTTATGCCAAGAAGCTCATATTTTATGCCAAGAACATACTGCAATTGTTAGATTATATAACTACAAATGTATACTAATATATACTAAAAGTTAATATTTAGGACAATATGTGTCATCATATTAGTTTATGCCAAGAAGCTCATATTTTATGCCAATAACATACTACAATTGTTAGATTATATAACTACAAATGTATACTAATATATACTAAAAAATCATTTTAAAGAAACACAAATTTACTTAAATCCACATTAGACCAAGTTGATATTAATTCTTAAATGTGTAATTATCATAAAAATTGCAAAGTACTATATTATATGGTAAAATTAAATATACAATATGAATGGAATTCACTAAAATAGAAACCAAATATTTTGAAAAAAAATAAAAATAAAAAATTAATAAAAACTTCGTACAACTTTAAAATTTGACAAGCATTGAAACTTTAAAATTTTCTCATAAACACTTTTAAACTACTAAAATGATTATCATCTAAAATTAGCATGCAATTATTTTTTATTATAATCTAAAATTAGCATGCAATTATTTTTTATTATCATCTGAAGTTAGCATGCAAATATCTTTAAAATAGGAAATAAAACATTGCAATGGAAAGAGAGTATTCAAAAGAAGCCACTCCCTTTTCCTAGATGACATAGATAAACTAACATGTAGCTCTCTATTAGAACATATCACGTCTACATCATGTAATTCATAAGTTTCAATAAATATCAATTATTAAGGAGCATCACAAGTAATTTCACGTAAACACATTAAAACACACACCCCAGAGGAAAGGTGAGGATTATTGTATATATATTCTTTAATAATTAAAGGATATGAGTGGAATGGAATTAGGTAGATAATTTAAGGAGTAGGAATTCCATATACGGGACTTTGTTGAGTCCAAAACTAGAATAAATCTAAATTAGGTTTAAGTTGAGATTTGTGTGGAGGAATTTATGGAGTGAAATAAATTCATTATTTATGTATATATAGGAGGGTTTTGTGAGGATGAAAGACAACTGAGAGAAGCGAGGAGTACAGTAAGAGTGAGAGATGGTTTGAAGAGCCGAGAGCCAGGAGGCCGCCCAATGTAATATTTGGCCAAAGAGTTTTTATGTTTTTATATCATTATTTCATTTGAATGGCTCTCCTTCCTTCATATGTATTTTTTAGCTGAATATTTTATGGTTTTAATGAAGAATTATTGGGAGTTTTGATGTTGATTGAAGGAGTGTGTGTTTTATATGCTCGGATCTGTTCTATAGCAGAATCCCTGCATCATTTGGTATTAGAGCAGGAAACGATTTCTTGCGAGAACTTGGTTGAGAGATGAGTGGTTGAATCAGTGGTGTGTTAATTCGTCGTGGAGAGGCACATAAGTTGATTGATAGCGGAATGTGATCGTTGCTTGAGGATGCCACTGTAGAGAACGTGGTTTACTATGTTTGGAGTGTGATGGTAATAATATAAGAACATTTTCTTTGGTGTGCATATGTTTTTATTTTCGATACAGATCGAAAGGAAGCATATGTGTAGTGTGAGAACGTTCTCTGTGTAAGCCAACTAGTCGCGATTTGTGAGGTTTTCAATGCCAACATTAAGCATTCAAAGACGCCCATTGTATGAGTTTTCCACCTCGAGTTGCATAGAGTGCATTTAAATTGATGGCTTGTTATAATATTTGATTGCATAGTTATCCTCACACAGATCATAGGACATTACTGATGATGTGCTCAACCACACTTTTTAAAAGGATTGTTTGTGTTCGTTCTACGGTGGAAGAATCTTACCAAACACTTCGGTGTGTAGAGGATGCTCATCGTCACCAGATTATCAACAAATCATTGGTGGATCAAGTGTGGGTTCTCATGTGTTTTCTTTGACACAAAACTTCATTCCACCATTTGATTGTACTGTGAAATACAAGGCCCATCGTAAACAGAGAATAGTGCCAGTAACTGAAGACATCCATTTTTTTGAATTGAAATTTTCCCATCTGGCGCAGTGGAAACATGGGGAACCATTTTCAACAGAACTGGAGCTAGCGTGAAAGTACGAAGGAGATGTGAGAAAGAATTGTATGCTAAATAATGAAGGTAATGAGCTGGTGACAAAGACCGTGAGCTAAGACATGTCCTCAACGTTGAATCTGTGTAGCATGAAACATGTGAGGCTGGAAAGAAAACCATGACAGAATGGAGTCTGTGGATCGATGGTGAACCATGAATTCGAAATGGGCTTTCAATTGGTGTGCAATGCGCAATTCAAAGAAGTGAATGAGGTCAGAATATAAAATCAAAGGTAAGGAATATTTTTTTGTCACTGTACATCTGAATGTATGTCATAGTGGAAGATTGAATACTCCGTATAATGGAGTATATATTTAGGGGATGCACATTAAAAGAACTTGAGACATTCTGGAAAATCATGATTATAACAGTTTAAGGATAAACGTTGATAATCATTTGAGAAGATTCAATGGAAATGCAAAGTTCAAATCATGTGAGGAAAGGATTGAGTAAATCTGAGCGTTATGATCTTGGTTGCCATTGCCGAAGGAAAATAGAACAATGATCCAAAAATACAGTTATATTTATTGTGTTATAGATTGGTTTTGTGTGAAACCCATGAATTACTGTACGGTTTTAGCCAAAAATCTTGAGTTCATAAAATGTAGCTTTTTTGTGTTAAATTTCATCCAAACAAAAATTAATTCCTCAAAAAAAATGAAGAATCGAATTTGGGTTTCCAAATGCTTAAAGCACGAATGGAGATTTGTTTCCATTCCAGGATAAAGGATTGGGAAATTGTTAATCGAAGGCAAGGCTTCCGTGATTTCGTGAAGTAACCAGTGAAACGTGGTTGATGGCACAGGGGAATAATGCCGCAGGGTTCTGAGCAAGACTCAGTAAAAATCAAGTGAAACGGTGGGTTAAAACACTATTTCTGTTGAATCAAACGGATGTGGATAGCATGCGGGAAAGGTATGTTTGAATTAACTGTGGGTCCAATATATAAATATTTATACTTTGGGTTTTGTCCAAAGTCAAATGTGTAGATAGGAATTATATTGGAGCTAACAAAGGCTTCCTCTTGTGAATAAATTAAAGAAGGAAACCTTGGATAAAGGAATTTATTTAAAGCAAAGAAATTACGGATGAGGTGAAGTTCTTAAATGCATAATATGGGTGCTTTATTATAGTTCAAGTAAAAATGATATGGAAATTCAAATAAACTTCCACATAAGGGACCATCAGTATTTGGGATTTTGCATTTTTATGCATAATATGTGGGTTTAAGTAGCTTTGGCTTCAAATGCATATGAAGTTTGTGCTAATCATTGGTGATATGAAGGAAAACATGCATGTTTATATGAGGAGGTTTATTATGCATAGTGTGATGATTTATTATGCATAATATGAATACTTCACAATTTTGGTTAAGTCATTTTGCACCAAAGCCTATAGTTGGGAAAAGAAGAATTCTTTTGATTGGTGATTGAACATATAATTGCTTGATGTGGTAAACCTTTGTTTTTACCATCATGTGACAGTATTTAAGGACGTGATATTACGGATGAACACAATGTACGGGTTGTACATCGAAGAGGTTGAAATATTAATAGCTTGTTCTATGTACACAGGTGAAGAGATGTGAATTGATGTTGCATGGTGTATAAAAGTGCAGGGAAATGTTTTCATTAAGATGATGAGCTTATGGGCATGCGAGTGTTTATAGTGACAAAAGGCAACACAGAAGAGTGGAAACCAGAGGTTTGAGACTGCAGAGAGAAAGGTTTATTAATAACCTTAATAGGAGCATGAGATATGATACTTCAGGAAGGTATTTTTGAACATTGAAAAGTGAATGGTTTATTTATTTTCACCTTAAAATAAATATTGGAAAACTTGAATTTCCTTTCAACTAAAGATTTCAGTATCATGTGAAGTGATGAGGACAAGCTGATGATTTTTCATAAGAATGAAGTATGAAAGAAAGTGAAAATTTTACATCCTAAAAATGTATTATGGGTGTATGTTTTGTTGGAGGATTGTATAACTTGAATTAAGCCAAAATATCGATTGCCATAATTATTGGGTCGAGTCTTGAAAGTCAAAACAGATGTTAGAGTCAAATGAAATTTTGGATAGTTTGAGTTAATATTGAGTATTCTCATCCAAGATGAAGAATTGGTGTAATTCTGAAGTCAAAGAGTCGTAAGCTAAGTCAAGAGTCTGAATGTAATGGGGTGCATGATCGGCGAAGTCTGATACCCAAAGAATTGGTCATTGTAACACATGCGTTACTAAAGTGTTGTTTGCAGCAAAGTGAAACAAGAGGGTTGCCAAAGATTGATTCCAAGACAGAGAACCAAGAGAAGCCAAGCGCAGGAGGAGAACTTGCATTTTTTATGAATGGCAAGTGTGAAGGATTGCTGAGAAGTGGATTACATGAAATCCACACGTGAACAGATGAAGTTCAAAAAGGAGGGGAAGATGAATGTTGATAGTCATTTTCGAAGATCTGATGAAGACCACAACAGAAGGAAGAAGAAGGAACATGCCAAGGAAAGTGGCATATGTGAGCAGTTGATGGATGAAGATTACGAGTGGGAGAAGGTTGAGATAACAGTTCACCTTGAATTGTTAATAGAGTTGTTGCAGGAAATGTGAAAGACCAGACACATGGTTGGACCATGAGAAAGAAGGTAAAGTGGTAGAGCCTACACGCAAAGAGCGAAAAACAGGTAAACATACAGTTGATGGAAGAGCTGAGGAAGCTCGAGCAGATGTTGAGTTGTGAAGAACTCAGAGAGACTAAGTTAAAAATGGATGTTTCCATTTGTGGCCCAGAACAGGGTGAAAGTCTGGGTGAAGAGATCAATGAGGATGATCTCATGAACTATTGGGATAGTTCAGAAGCATCTGAAGATGTGTTAGCGAGAGAAGCAGATGAGGCTATGAAGCCTTGCATTTTTTCTCACAATTTATGTATGTTTTTAGGATATGCGAGAGATTGTGAGCAGTCTGATGGAACGGTCACAAATATGAAGGAAAATTTTGAGGTAAAGTCTAGTGGAGAATTCCTTTCAGAGGGGGAAGGTAATGATTTGTTACAACAAGAAGAAATCATAAATGAATTCTTGGTTGGGGTAAAACAACAAGTTGAAGCTATTATGGAATAGAAGCATACTGAAGATGGCGAGGATATATTCCAAGGAGGTAAACAAATGTATTTGTTTAATGAAATTGTTGATGAAATTTTGCAGTGTGATGAAACAGAAAACAGGATAACTCATGAGGACTGCCAGAGAAAGGATGAAACTATAATGAGTGAGGCTGAAAGTTGCCAAGAAAAATATGATGATGACTATCTTTCAGGTGAAGATCAAATTAAATTGTTGCCACAAAAGGAGTTCATAAATTCCTTGTTTTATGAAAGAAATTGTTTCAGTGGAGGTCATACAGTTATTTCTTATGATGAATAATTTATTTTTGATAATGACAGTGAGAAATTTATTTTCTTAAAAGGCCAAAGGGAAAATGATGGATAAGCAACTAAAACTATTGCAAAGATAGAAGATAAAAATTCTATTCTGATGAAAAATAAAGAGATAGTATCAACAGGAAACTTGACTCGTGACAAAGAAGAATATAGTGAAGAATGTACAAAGATTTTTTCAAATGAAATGACATATTTATGGCAAGAATTGAGTATTCTAGAGACAAGGCTAGAAAAACAAAGGATAAGTGTTCAAGTCGCAAAGTCAGAGCTGAATGAGAATGAAAAGTTCATTATTATGAACTAGAGAAAAGAGACATCCTTGAAACAGATGATGTGGAGAAAAGACTAACTGATAGTCTTGAGAATTCTTTGAAGAAGTTGAATCAGCAAACTGATGTGTTGATAAAGGAGAAAATGTCAAAGCAGCAAATCGAAATGTTGCCAGAAGAAGGAGAGATCGAAAGGTCTTATATTTTTAAAACTAACAGTTTGTTGGTGGATGTAGGTACAACACCAGACGAGGAAATTGTTGCTATAAAAGAAATCAATGACTATAGTTATGATCAAGAAGAAATTCTTGATTTTTTTCCATTGCAAGAAGTTGATATTTCAGCTCAGTTGGAAGTGAAAGAATTTGACAAAGAGGAATTACTCCGAGGAATTGGCGAAAGAATGTGTTGGAGAAGCCGATGGAATCTGATCGACAGAGTGGACGATGAGTTATCAAATCGAGTTGATACTCCGAAGGACCAATGGCAGAACAGAGTATGGAATCATGGAGGGAGCAAGTCATCGGAACTTGTGGTTGTCGCAGTATTACAGAAAAGCGACGGACCTCATAGACATGAGTCTATGGAAACTCTCTACATGGGGAGTTTGATGCAGGACCATCCAAGCCAAATTTTCATTATTTAATTATGTAATAAGGGGGGTGAGATATTTTAATTATTTTATTAATTAAATTGTTTATTTTAATAAATTAGGAGAAAAATGTAAAGGTGAGGATTATTGTATATATATTCTTTAATAATTAAAGGATATGAGTGGAATGGAATTAGGTAGATAATTTAGGTAGTAGGAATTCCATATACAAGATTTTGTTGAGTCCAAAACTAGAATAAATCTAAATTAGATTTAAGTTGAGATTTGTGTGGAGGAATTTATGGAGCGAAATAAATTCATTATTTATGTATATATAGGAGGGTTTTGTGAGGATGAAAGACAACTGAGAGCAGCGAGGAGTACAGTGAGAGTGAGAGATGGTTTGAAGGGCCGAGAGCCAAGAGGCCGCCCAATGTAATATTTGGCCAAAGAGTTTTTATGTTTTTATATCATTATTTAATTTGAATGGCTCTCCTTCCTTCATATGTATTTTTTAGCTGAATATTTTATGGTTTTAATGAAGAATTATTGGGAGTTTTCATGCTGATTGAAGGAGTGTGTGTTTTATATGCTCGGATCTATTCTATAGCAGAATCCCTGCATCACTATGAGGAAAAATATTTAAAATATTCTTTAAAAAAAAATGAAAAGAATATTTTTAAAAATAATTTACTAATAAATAAAACTTTTAAAATAATAATTTATTAATAAATAAAAAATTTATTTAATAATAAAAGAAAAATATTTATAAAAAGGGTGAAATTTCTTATTTATTATTATTTATTGTTTTATTATGTATAATAACCACAATAAAAACATTAAAAAAAATAAGATCTCCAAAAATTCTTGGACAATCATAATAGGCACAAAATTATTACAACAAGAACTCATCATGTTAATAACGACCATTTGAATTTTGGTGGGAAGATAACCTTTCTACCCAACCAAATGAGGTAACCCAATTGACAATATAATTTTATTAATAAATTAGTTAGAAAAGTCGATATTTTAATTAATATAAAATGATTCATTGAAATTAATATATAAATAGTATTATGTTGTAAGATTAGATTTAATGGTTAATCAACATAGATCCATGTTATCCTCATATTGATAAGTGTCAAGAGAAATCAATTTTTTTTATATGCAAATGTCTTTTAGAGTGTTAAACTTGAAGAAAAGTTTACACCTCTAGAGATTCACTACAAGGAAAAGACCCTCTAGCAGAGGTTATAAAGGAGGTTTTTAGTCTTATAAAATTGGCCAAAATTGTCAAAAAAAAAAATTGCTACAATTTTCATTTATGGTTACGGAAGTTTTAGCAGAGCTTTTAACAGAAATTCAACACAACTAAAAAAAATGGGTGGTCGAAGGTTATTATGGATGTTTTTTCTCATCGGTGCGCTACTCTGGCTTTAACACACTGGTGTGTACATGTAGAAGGTGCCCCAGGGCAGTCGAAGGAGAATGCACCGGGCCGTAATGTATAAAACTGCACGAGGCGTAGTGTTGGTGATACAACGCACAAGGTTGTTCTAATTGTTCTTGGGATTTATGCGGTGCCCATAGGTCATATCAATGCACCGGTGCGTAGACTTAAAGAAACGCACCGGTGCGTAGTATCACACAAATGCACTAAGATTTATAATTGGTATTGGTATTCGTGCGATGCCCATAGGTCGTACAAATTCATTGGTGCTTATAGACACATAAATGCCCCGGTGCATAGTATCACACAAACGCACCGAGATTTAAAATTGGTATCGGTATTCGTGCAGTGCCCATAGATCATACAAGGCAACCGGTGCGTATAGACACATCATAGAAAATTTTAGGGGTGAATTTTAGCCCATAGGCTAAATTTAAGGGATTTCCAATTTTGAAGGGGCGAATTTTTTAAATTATACTCATTTTCAATAGTTAAAAAAATTAGCCCAAAAAATATTTAATAAATAAATTATTATTATATTTTATCCATAAAAAATTAGGGCAGATAAACCTTTCCAATCCCGATTCACCTGGTTTGTTTGGAAAATTTTATTCAGATCGCCCGATTTCTAGAACTTGGATTGGTTATGTTGGACTGGTTTCTCCCTCTCAATTCCTTGAAAATCAAGCCCAATCTCGAATTCGCTCACCCTGTATTTCAGGGTGCACGAGTTGGCTGTTTTTTCTTCATTTGTGCTACATTTCAGGGTAGAATTTCACGGTAGAACAAGGGTTTTCAAAATCCAGGGCTCTCTGCACTAAGGTTTTCAAAATCCAGTTTATCATTTTTCGGCCTTACCGGTCCAACCAGTTTATCATTTATCGGCTAGGTCGTTAAAGGGTCATGGATTCTACTAGAAATGACATGTAACGATAACTGTAGGTGGTGATCAATTTGCAGCCCATTAACAGCGATTAAGATCAGACAAACGAGAAGGGGCAGTTCTATGCTCAACTTTTGATATTATGTTACTTCGAGAATGAAAGACTACCTCAATTCTATTGGGTTTTTTTTGATAAATAAGAGATTCACTGAGAGAATCGGCTGCACGACAGATAAATGAAATTGGTATACACCTTGAAATGGGTTGGTGGAATGCATCAGTGGAATCAAGGGCCCTTTCCGTTTTGAGCTGCTTAGAGAAATCAATAAATAAATGCTATCTATATTTCCTGGTACAACACCTTAGTTTTGGATTTCGACTCGAGTTACAAACATGATGATGAGCTCTGCAAGAAAATTCCATGAATCTATTAGGTGGAAAGCTTCTGGGAATTTTTTTTTATTATGTGTCATAGCTTGTGGAAAATTGCCTTGTAAGAATTTGATTGAACTTATTTTGTTGATGTTTTTCTAGACTGATCAAGTTGGGGCAATAGGAGAATCCTGCTCAGAAGAGACGGGAAAAATCAAGGGACAGGTTTCTCCCTTTTCTTGGTTGTATGAAAATACTGAAAGAATAGGTTAAACATTCCAGGTATTGTAAATAAGGCTTTCTTGATTGGTGACAGAAACTAGATTTATTGTGCTGGCTGAAGTTGATTTTCTATTGAATCCTTAGATATGGTTTAGTCTGTAAGACCTATATTTTTCTATAGCCAATTTTAATGGGTAGTCCACATCACTAGTTCTATACCCAATTTTAACTCTTTATGGCTGCCATTGGTCCAAAATTCATAAGCACTCAGCATGGATGATGCCAAATATGCGCCCAGTTATATTTGAGTCTCAAGCTTAAAATACAAAGAAAAGATAAAATCGACTCCTTAGTAGTCAACCGTAGAGATGCCCAGCTGCAATTAGATTTGAATTCAGCCACTAGAATGTCTCTGTTTCAATTTTAAGTTTTTCCCAGGTTCCTGTATCTTACGGGGTTTCTTTGAAACTCTCCTGTTTCTTCAATCCTTTCTCTTATAATTTGTTATCATGTGTTTCAAATACCATGTTGTTATTCTTCTCTCAGCTATAGAATCCTTTCATGTGGGGTGATTTAGACAGTGCCTCTGGCCACCTGTACTGTAATGATAAAAAATCTTAAGTGGCCAAGGCAGACATCCAAAGCCACAGTCAGAATGCAGGTTCCTGATATATATGGGTTACATTTGATCCTGGAGCTTTTTTAGTTCAAAACCAACTCCAGAGGTCAAAAACCTTTCCTCATTATCATCCCCTTCTATGGTCCTGGCTAGATCTTCACATATTGTAACTCTCTTGTTGGCTTGCAATGAGTTGATTAAATCTATTTAATTACTTTGTCAAATTTATCTTTATGTAAGGAAAATATAGGTTTGGAAAATCTCATGCTTTAGACCTTTTCATCAATGGTAGATAATTTATACTTTGTATCATGTGTATCATGTGTGAATCTATTAAAGCATTATACCTAAGCTGTATTTGTTTTTGGGACAAGAAACACGTGTGACACTAGCATACCCAAGAGATCATGTAATCAATCGAGCATAGGTGATACAATTTTCACATTCAAGTGCCTCTCCTGAATTATTTTTTTATAATGGCCAGGAAGAAAATAGGCAAAGACCCAAGGAGAATGCCCCTGGTTCTTGGAAGTTGTATCTATTTCAAGATGAGAAACATGTGTGACACTGGCATACCCAAGAGATTATGTATTCAAACGAGCATGGGTGATAAAAAATTTACATTAAAATACTTTTTCTCAATAACCTGCCATAGTGGTCAGGAAAGAAATTGACAAAAACCCCAAGAGCATGTCCCTGGTTGTTGGAATGTAAAATATTGGTCATGCCCTTCATGTCCATGTAACATCAGGTGGCATAATTGACGTGACTTGACATGCTATGATTTAACCATAGTTATTTAGAAAAAACACTTTGAAATCATATTCAAATGGAAGCTATACTGGTTTAACAACATATGAATCATTAAACCTAGGAAAAAAGTGAATAATGTAAAATAGTTTTCTCAGTTATCCGAAGACATTTTTATTTCGTGGTCTGGTAGAACATTTGGCTTAGGAGAACTGAAAGTCACCCATTCACTTATATGGATGCCCACAGGAACAACAACAATTCATAAATAATACTTACTCATCAAGGAACTCACAATCAATAATTATACAAGGGTCATGATAGAAGTCTTGTTAGTTTTGAGATGAGAAAACTAGTTTCTTGTGTATGTTGACTTTGGAAATTTGAATGGTCATGACTCGTGTTAAAGAAGATTCCTTCTTACTCTTGTTTTTTCTCTAAACAGGTGCATTTTCGGGTTTTTCTTGATCATATACTCGCAGAATATTTTCATAAGATGAGCATGTGAGTAGTCAGAAAATACACAATTTTCCGTTTTCTTTGCTGTGCTGGTGCAGAAGAAGAAAGCTTTGTCCCACTTGATAACCATTATCAAAATCAAGGGGCTCAGGGCTGCTGGAAAATTTATTTGAATGACATAATTTGGTCTGCAACTCTTCATGATGTGATGTGCAAATATTCACATGGATATAGTACAAGACCCTTGCTCTAGGTCTGCACTCTCACATTGACTATAGGACAAAACATTTTTTTGATTTAGGACCTTGCCATATGGTCACGCTCTACTCTAATTCAAATAAAATAACTCATGATCCCGTTCTCCGTATGATGGAATATGACACTGCTCTTGATGAAATGATATCTCGTCTATGGTATCTATCATTTTATTGATATGATTTCTTGGCTTTGCATCACTGTTACATATATATTGGACAGGATTTTGAGGAAAGGTTGAATGATTGGAGGGAATAACAAAATTGTCTACAATATGTTGTACAATATAAGTATAGGATTCATCATGCCGTGACAAGGCTATGGAAATGCTCAGTCAATGAGTACTTTTTTCATTTTTTCCAGCTTAGAAAGAAAATGTTGAAAGGTGTTTCAATGGAAACTCCATCATATTATGCATTAAAACTTGAAATACACTTGCAAAAAAATAAGTGATCGCTTCCAACAATTCACTCATAATTTATCTCAAAATTATTAGCTATATTATGTATGTTATAGTATAATGTTGGGCTTGACAACTGTCTCAAAACCAAGGCATCATTTGAGAACTTGTGATTACTCGTAGTTATCTTGTTTATATAGAGCTAGAAGTAGAATATATATATATATTTATGTTATAGGAAACGTAATCAAATCAAAGTTTAAGTTCATTTCCAAGCCAAGAAATATTAATTATTTGATTGACTTATTATATTCATAAGGAGCATGCCACTCAAAAAGGCTACAATACATCTTTTAAATAGATGGGGTTGTTAAAATTTTGGAACTCGTATTGGGAAAAATTACAAGTGGGGAAGCATATATCACTTTATCCACTCTAGAAATGACTTTATGCTACAAAGTCTAATGTCATATAGATCTAAATATACAAATCAAGGGTAGTAATGGAAGTTAAACAAATTAATTTGTGCAAATTATTAGTGCTAATTATTGATAGGAGTAATAAAACAAACTAAAATTATATTAATGTCCACAAATAACCAAAATAGGTTGATGGAACTAGAAAGTACAATTCAAAAACAGAATGTTGAAAACAACTCCAAGGCACAAACAGAAGTACAAATAAAGATAAAAAGCACAAAGATGTAAACACAAGTGGTAAGCCCTAGAAAATAAATAGGAATCGGTACTGCTCTATGAAAGAAGGACACTGCTCTGTGTTAGAAGTAGAAGAGGAGCTAGCACTGTTGTTGTCAACTATCATGAAGGTACTAATACAGATCCTGGGAATGTCCTCTAGGAAATGGCTGACTGAGTGGACCAAGTTGGATATCCTTGGGGGCAACTAGATGTTACCTACACGAGCTCTCCTAACCTCCAGGGGCCAACGATGGACAATAACTTCTTTCCTTGACTCTTTCATTGAATCTTGTAATAGGTTGGCGAAAAAGAGTAGCATCATATCTCTTTTTAGAGATTGTGCCCTATGTACACAACTCTTTTATGAATGAACTAGTGTAGATTCAATCAAAATCTGGATCTATCAAGAATTAAGAGTGATCGAATCTATCAAGCTGCAATTTTCTTTTGAAGGTGTCGAAAATTAAGGTTAGTGACTTGAGGGATTTGATCCTCTGAGCCCCTGATAGATCTAGGGTTAAGATGAATCTAAACTAAATATATATACATTTCCATGAAAATTTTCATTGAGGAAACCCTTTAGACACTTACATTATGTGAATGGCCCCTAGAGTGAATGTCGTTGGTTGACAACATATACACCTAACCTCAAGGGACTCGGGTGGATTCAACCTCATGACCTTCTTGGCCATTAGAGATTTAGCATGGAAAAAAAATTTGTTTGAGCTAACCCTTGGGGCTATCTAACTCACCCCACACAGATATATAAAATATTTTATTCATATTATTATTTCGGCTTCTTATCTATATAGTTTTTATTTGTATTTTTGTTTTGAAATATTATTTGACACATACATAACACATCTACCTCTATACTAGGTTGTTGAGTGTGCCTTTCAGGGGAATAAAGTTTTTTGTTTGATGCAATATTGTGTGTATTTCTGCAATTTACTTTTTCACATCTCTGCTATTTCATGTTAAATTCCACGATTTAATGGTTTTTCCACCAGATTTCTTTAAATCCAGATCATTGAATTTCAAATAAATAAATGGACAAAGTATTAGTTCCTATCAGTGCTACTTACAGGCCCAGGATGATAGAGAGAATAATTTGGTTTGTATGTAAAGAACAAAAAACCCTTTAAATTAGATGTTAGAGATTGGATTTGTGCCTAATAGTCTATAATTTTTTGAAGCACAGATAAATAGTATTTATGACACTTCCAGAAAGGATAGTGTAATTTTGGCCAGTTCATTTGAATAGAAGTGCAGGATGAGATGCTTTTTATTTGGTAGGAGAATGGAGATAGGCAGATGTGATTTCCATCCTGTTGGTGAGAAATCCATGTTTCTGAGTTTCTTGGTTTTGAAAAGCCTCAGACTTCTGTAAATATGTGGAATTAAGGGCACAAGAAGAGGATCTCTGTATGAAAGGATAAGGATAAATCTCATCTACTGCACCACTGAACATGCAGAGATTTAAGCCATGTGGATACAACCATCCATGATAGAGTTGTATGCTAGCATGTACCAGCACTATAACGCCAACATCACAGTATGACCAGCATGAGTGTGTAATGTTGGTGTTCTATCCTGACCAATACGTGATAACCTAGAACGTAAACCCTACAGGTGTATGGCATATGGGCTAGCATAAAAACCTGTAGCTTGGAGGGCATCAGGGACAAGATCTATCCTTGGGTTCTACTTCTATGTTATATCCCCTTAAAACAATCTCCTTTTTTTTAATCTTTTCTTCTGCTCATATCACCTAAGTAAAGGATGTAAAATACCACTTTCAGATACATTTAATTCTCAGCATGTTTCATAAGTCATTATGGGAACTTACTACAACCAAAAGTCTTACCATATCTCCTGGGATGAGTGTCCTTTCTTGCCAGAGCACCAAGAGGACTCTTTCCATTCAAAATACATGTCATTTTGTATAGTGAACTTCTGAATGGGTGTGGGTACTTGAGCTATTTCTTTACAAAGAGAACATGAGTGCCCTTCCCATATGCTTATGTCGTTGGTGATTATCTGGAATTAAGAGTGAGATATGTTGCACAATGATTATCCCAATGAAGGTTGCCAATCCATTCTACAAGATTACCATTTTTAATTTAAAATAAGTTTCATTCTCATTACCAGTGGTCTTTTTATGAAGAGCAAGAGAAATCATGGGGTTCTTTGAATCAAAGGAATAGATCAACTAAAGAGGTATAAAAACCCTCCATGAAAAATAAATAAAAAGACGATGTGCAGAATTCACACATAGGATAGAAGACAACTTCTTTGAACAACCAAAAAGACAGGCTCATCTTTGACAGTGTTCTTCTGCAGTTTATTTAGCTCCCATTTAGTGAGCTATTTCTTTCTAGAGAGAACATGAATGCCCTTCCCATATGCTTATGTCATTGGTGATTATCCGGCATTAAGAGTGAGATATGTCGCATAATGATTATCCCAACGAAGCTTTCCAATCCATTCTACAAGATTACCATTTTTAATTTAAAATAGGTTTCATTCTCATTACCAGTGGTCTTTTTATGAAGAGCGAGAGAAATCAAAGGAATAGATCAACTAAAGAGGTATGAAAACCCTCCATGCAAAATAAATAAAAATACGAGGTGCAGAATTCACACATAAGATAGAAGACAACTTCTTTGAACAACCAAAAAGACAGGCTCATCTTTGACAATGGTGTTCTGCAGTTTATTTAGCTCCCATTTAGTGACAGGAGCTCGAGTCACTGTGAGTGTACAGTATGGAAAGCTATTATGGACAAGATAGTTATGTAAAAAGGTCCATCATTTTTATTTTATGTGAATGATCGGCGAGGTTAGCAAGTTGTAATTATTTTAACTTATGATTATCCTCATTAATATTCTCCTTGATTATTCTATGGTTATATTACCCAACTAAAATCTGGCAGCATTGTCAAATTGTACTCTTAACAGGCTCTGAGTTACTGATTTTGAAGAATCATTTTGAAGGAAAAGTGATAGATGGGGAATCTTCTAATGGTTTGACATATTCAATATTGGTTTTCTTCCTCTTACTAATTTCTTGTTTCATCCTCCTTTAACTTAAAGCTGACTTTTGGCCTAGCTTGAGCAGTACCAAGGTGTTGAAATCGTATAGGAGCTGTTTTTGACATTATTTTTTATTGTGGTAATCAAAATGTATTTCTTCCCATCATTGAGTACACTAGTCGTTCGCTTACATATGTTGGAGGAATAGTATATCTCTAACATAGACTACTTTATGGTAAAGCTAGTGCCACTGATGTATAAAATAGCATTGGTGAATTGAATTGATGGTCTTTATCTCTTAAGGTTATCCGATGTTTTTGTGCATGTATTTATAGTGGTCCTATGTCCAGGCATCCTATGGATGTGCAGTGCTTCTTATTTTATTAGTGTTATTTACTTTTACTTCCCTAGAGAAAACTTGTTGCAATTTCGGTTGTTTAGTTTGTGGGGTTCACCATGCAGATGTGAATTGTATACATGATACTTAGTCCTGAGTTTCACTTTTTACAGATTTTAGGTACATTTGAGGCAAATTTATTGTTTTACATATCGTTTTTGACATATGAAAGTGAAATCTGCATTTGTGGTGTTGTGAAGGGCCGTATCCGATAGAGCATGATGTGCAGTCTCCTATTTACATGAATGTGCAAGCACATGGAAAGGTTGCTTATTTTGTCAATCAGAGTAAAAGGAAAGAAGTTATTGTCCATCATTGGCCCCTAGAGGTTAGGAGAGCTCATGTAGGTAACATCTAGTTGCCCCCAAGGATATCCAACTCGGTCCACTCAGTCAGCCATTTCCTAGAGGACATTCCCAGGATCTGTATTAGCACCTTCATGATAGTTGACAACAAATAGTGTTAGCTCCTCTTCTACTTCTAATGCAGAGAAGTGTCCTTTTTGCGTAGAGCAGTACCGATTCCTATTTATTTTCTAAGGATTACCACTTGTGTTTACCTCTCTATGCTTTTTATCTTTATTTGTACTTCTATTTGTGCCTTGGAGTTTTTTTCAGCATTCTCTTTTTTGAATTGTACTTTATAGTTCCATCAATCTATTTTGGTTATTTGTGGACATTAATATAATTTTATTTTGTTTTATCACTCCTGTCAATAATTAGCACTAATAATTTGCACAAATTAATTTTTTTAACTTCCATTACTGTCCCTGATTTGTATATTTAGATCTATATTACATTAGACTTTGTAGCATAAAGTCAGTTCTAGAGTGGATAAAGTGATATATGCTTCCCCACTTGTAATTTTTCCCAATACGAGTTCCAAAATTTTAACAACCCCATCTCTTTAAAAGATGTATTGCAGCCTTTTTGAGTGGTATGCTCCTTATGAATCTAATAAGTCAGTCAAATACTTAATATTTCTTGGCTTGGAAATGAACTTAAACTTTGATTTGCTTAAGTTGACTATAACCAGAAAAATATATATATTCTACTTCTAGCTCTATATAAACAAGATAACTACAAGTAATCACAAGTTCTGAAATGATGCCTTGGTTTTGAGACAGTTGTCAAGCCCAACATTATACTATAACATACATAATATAGCTAATAATTTTGAGATAAATTATGAGTGAATAGTTGGAAGCGATCACTTATTTTTTTGCAAGTGTATTTCAAGTTTTAATGCTAAATATGATGCAGTTTCCATTGAATCACCTTTCAACATTTTCTTTCCAAGCTGGTAAAAATGAAAAAAGTACTCATTGACTGAGCATTTCCATAGCTTTGTCACGGCATGATGAATCCTGATATTGATATTGTACAACAGCTTGCAGACAAGTTTGTTATTCCCTCCAATCATTCAACCTTTCCTCAAAATAATGTCCAATACTCAAAAGTTGATAAACAAACCAACCATTCTTCCAAAACATTTCGTATTGCCTCCAACTTTATCAGCTACATCACCTTTATCTTGCATGGAAGATGTATCCCTGCTCCCTGGCGTTACTTTTCACCTCTCGGTGCAAATGCTAGGATTACTTGATTTTCCATGCTTATGTGGAACATGGTTGAGAGAAGGAACTATAACAACAATGGATTTGCATGAAAGCTTTATAATTTTTTAAAATGTGAAAGTTGTGATGCATTACTAAGTTTATTCATTATTTTATAGATCATTATATGTCAAACCGACTTTACTCCTTGACTGGAATTGCATCCAACGTTTTGCACAAGTATGATTTAAATGTATCAATCAAAAGTATGATTTTATCTATATTTGATAATGCAAGTTGAAGACATCATACAATACATAGGAGTGTTATGGCTATGAAGTTCAATATGAAATAATCTATTGATTGCTACTATTACTATTATATAAGGGGTGCTCCTCCAATGGCCATTTATTAGCTATGTGAAGAAGGATTTTTGGAATTTGTATTTACTATAAGATTATGTATAGCTAAGTTGCGAACAACTAAGTAGAATTTGGTAGGAATTTTGGAGTATGTGTAATTCATAATGATCTTGTCTTCTCTTCATTGATTACTTTTCAATGTGTGAGTTTTGACCTAACCCATTGTATTATCAATGTGTCAAGGCTAAAAAATGGACCTATATGTCAACTACTTATGATCTTTCCTAGGAACATGAATCCTAATTTTTGTAGGTTTAAAATCTATCACAAGTTTGCTCTATTATGGTCGAATTTGTGGAGGTTATCTCAAAATTTATTTAAGGTACCATGGATCTAAATTTCTTATGAAATTTCAACATTATAACAAAATTTGGTGCAAATTGTTGATCAATTCTCAGTGCTTGGTTAGGGTTATAGATGTTAATGAAAATTTTGTGTGCATGCATGAGAGTTGGGTGCAAATGCACAATGTTGTGTAGCACTAGTGTGATAAATATGGGATAGTGCAAAGCATAGTTTTGAATATTAGTCTAATTTGACTCGTACCTAATCAAATCAATCAAGTTGATTTTTGGTTGAATGGTTAATTGTTGGTTCAATGGACAGAAGATCTTGCAGGCCCAAATACCAAAGGGAAAAATGGAGCCCATCATGGGTTATCTTTGTAATGGTTCACCACTCCAAGTACATTCCATGCTTCCTCAAACTCCTCTCCAACCTCAATATCAGTGCTAGTAGTAGCATGAGCAACAACACTACACTTAGCAGAACTAAAAGAACACGTTTTCCAAACTGCACGAGAGCAACTTCCCTCACGAGTCACCATGTGCCATACTTGGTCTCAGTGGTTCGCTACCTTCAACTCCTATTTCAACTACCATATCTTCATTGGAACCAACACCCCGAACTCCAATATATAACGATTCGCCATTTTGTACTAGTGATTCGCCATTTGTACTGGTGATTTGCCATGATTTTACAAGATAATATAATCTCGTCGCCAAAAAATTATATATACATATTATATTATTAATAAAACCGCCTTCCATTTTTCCTATGTATCATGGGGATTCGCCCAATTATTATACATGTAAATTTAGGGGGGTTCTTTAAATTTTCCCTGAGACACATAAACGCACTGTTGCACCATACCGCACAAATGCACCAATATTTTTAATTGGTTTTGGTATTTGTTCGGTGCCCATAGGTCGTAGAAACACACAGGTGCGCTTCAAAATACAAACACACTGGTCTACAGTAACTGACACACATTGGTTTTCATTTTGTATTTTTTGGAAACATCGACCTATGACACTACAATTATTGTGATTGTTTTAAATTCATTATTCATCAAAAATCGACACATCTTATAACAATATTCATATTAATTAAATTTTTATTAATGCATTTGAATGTGATGTTTGGATTAATTCGTTATATCATATCATAATTATTTTGGTTTTTTAAAATTCATTATTCATCAAAATTCGACACATATATATCTTATAAAAATATTCATATGAATTAAATTTTCATTAGTGCATTTGAGAACGACAATGGAGAATGCAATAGAATAAATTAAAACATATTATATATATATATATATATATATATATATATATATATATATATATATATATATATATATATATATATATATATATATATATATATATATGAATAAGACAGTATTTATCATACAAAATGGGACAGTTATTGGTATCCCTTTGTCTTTCAATTGGGAGACTATGTTCATTACATTAAACAAAATTTCTGATTTCACAGACATATTTCAAAAAATACAACGCCTTGCTTTGATATCCAAACATAATGATCATCATTCTTCACTTGAACTATTGTCACTGCTAGAGCTACTTCCATGACTTGGGTTATTTTCAGGAATGTTTTTTTCATGGTGTTGATTGTTTTATTCTTCTTCACCTTCCATCTACAAACATAAAAATAAATTAAAATGAGTGTATATACATTGGTGTGAATAATGAAAATTACAATATTAAATAATATACATCAATATAAATCGAAAATAAAAATGACGCACCATAGCAACAATTGACTCATAAAATACACACATTCTTTTAAAACCATGTACCATGCCATCTTTCAAAATTTCATCTTTTGGCGCAATTCCATACTTTGTTTCCTGCAAGTTTTATAGCCCATAACAAATCATATATTTAATATAAAAGATTTTTTTGTTCTATTAATTATAGATGGAGCTAAGTAAAACAGGATCGATAGATGCTTACAAATTCCACAATTAATTTCTGATATGCCAACATATACTCACAACCTATATTTAACCCAATTTCAATCAATTCGTCTGATGGTTGTTCTTTGTATGTTAGCCCCAGTTTGAAGACATTCAATGATGATTTTTGTAAAACAACTTAAAAAATACAAAAATGAAATCTAGTTAAGTTTTTATAAGGAAGTAACAATTACTCACAAACTTACATATCAACCCTTTTCTTCCTTGTCGTCTTGTTTTATGTGTTGAATGGGTTCCATTTTCTTTTCTTTTCTGCAAGAAAATTCTTGAAAATTAATATTTATTGCTAAATTGTTTATTTATTGTACCTAATTATCAAAACATTCAATAATTACATATTACATTTGAAGCACTTTGTTGTTGAGATGGCTCCTCCTATGATGCAATTTTGTCCATTTCTTTGACCATCTCCTTGTACACCATTTTGGACATTCCTACTAGCATATTTCTGATATCAGCTCGTTCATCTTTTGAGATTTTCATAATCTTCCTGAAAATGTAACATGACAATAAAATATTTAATTTTTATATTGATATATGAAAAGTAAATATAACAAAAGTGATATTTATAAATAATTCTAGACAAACGTTTAAAGGAATATTACTTTTTCATTCCTTCTTCTTCTTTTTTGTAAGCTTTTGCTATTAAAAGTCTCACATCTCTCATTAACCAATTTTCTGGAAACTCTTCCTATAGTTTAGATAAAATTTGGTTCTTGGAATCATTGGATTGATTTTAATATTGTAAGTGGAAAGAACGTCTATACATTCGTTCCACTAGTTCCCTCAAATTTTTGTAAAAGTTTTTCCTCCTTTCGTTAACCTCTAGCACTACTCCAAATGAGCTAAAGAGCAATTCATTTTCATTTTCATGTTCTATTTTTTTTCTTTTCTTAGAACAACCTTCCTTTTTTGAGTTGTTGGTCCCTGTAGAACATTAAACAGATGTGAATTAATAGATTGTTTGACATATGTTATCTAATAATTTTAAGTATATTATTAATGATAATTAAAAAAATAAACTCATATTGGATGGATAATATTTTTTCATTCACCTCATTCATAATTTTGCAATTTTTCCATCAATACTTTACGCTCTTCTGGTCCTAGATCAGAAATAATCTTATCGAGCTTCATCATTTTGTGGCTCTGCATGATACACAGTAAATAATACATATTATTTAAACTTATATATAGTTCAAAAATAATATTTTTAATAAAGAATTTACAAATAATTTTCCTTTTTTTCTTTTCATGATGTGTTATCACTATTTTTGTTACTTGATTTCTTATCATTCATTTCTTTATCAATCTGAAACCTGTACCATATCATTCATTAATATATTTATAAATAAATTGTCAACTTTTCAGGCAAAAAACAAATCTCAAGAAACTGGTGCACCTTTCATGATGTACGCACCGCTGTCGGTGCATGGGGGTATTAAAAACACACCGCAACAATAGTATAATAGACTGTACGGTGTGTGGGGGTATTATAAATGCACCACACAAACATTTTAATAGAACGTACGGTGTTATCCTCGTAACATGGAGCACTGGTTCCCTATTTCACATATGACGCACTGATTTAAAAAAATTGTTTTAAATTTTTTTATTACAGTACTTGCGTGGTGCATTATATAATACAGCGCACCGATGCGCTAGGTTGGCAGGGCACACCAATAAAAAAAAATCCATTTTTTCCAAAAATTCATGCAATGGCTGAATTGATTGGGATATGACTATGCAAGTCGTCCCGTGTGTTGGATGTCAATCTAAAATGAAAAGCCCTAATTTTGAAATCATAGAAACAGGGAGAAGAAAGGGAAAAAACAAAAAAAAATGAAGGGTTTAGGGTAAAAATGGATAAAATTGCAAAAAAAGTAAAAAAACATAATCAAAATTAATCACGAGATGGTCTGAAATTTTATGATACAGGGTATGAATCACCAGAGGTTGGGTTTCTGATTGTCTGAATACTTATTTTCGAACGAATTTCACTACTCCACAGTGCTCGCATGCTCTCTTGCTCCAGGTATGTCTCGTGTAAATCTCTGGCTGAAAATTTTAGCAAAAATAGTGAAATAATGAAAAGTGTTTAGTATTTAAAGAATTATTTTATGAAATTATATTTTCGAAAATATTTTTCCACCCATTTTTTAATTTTCCGCTTTTTTTCACTTAAAGAAAATAGAGTTGCGCTTTTTTTATTTGTGTTTATTCATCATCGGTATGTCACTTAATAGCATGACATGGGTACGTCCTTTTGTAACACCGACATTGGTGTGAAGTAACTAAAATGCACCGGTGCATTTATATGTACAGTAGAACGGATTTGCGGTTAAGGCACCGAAATTAATTTTAGGTGTGTACACCAAAATTTAGTGAACTCTAACCATAGAAATTGAGAATTATAATTTCGTTTATTCTTGAAAATTAGAATTGGATAAATTCTTGATGGAAATAACTATTCCTCCAATGCATTTTGTTTATTGCAGGAGGTCCCCACTAATTATGTGGAGAGAATGCAATGTGGGGCGTGTGAAGACGCAATGCTATAGGGCCCAAGTGGGCAATTGTGGCATGTGAACTTGTGTTATGCTAAGACGTGGGAAGTTTTCACAAATGGTGGAGAAAGTTTTGTTTCTAAGCAGTTTATTGAAGTTGGAGATATTTTAGTTTTTACACATGTTGGAAATGTACATTTTGCTGTGAAAATATTTGGGCCATTTCTTTTCAAAACTACACCTCTTCTTCTTTCAGAAAAAGAAACTTGAACATTTCCATAACCTGCAACAGGAAAAGGTGCCCCATGATCTGCTTGTTGACCCATGATTTGCTTGCTCATTTGTAAATTCCTCCTCCCTCTTCACATCCAATTTCCTCTTATCTCCTTTTTTCTTTCTATCTTTATCTTAACAAAATTTATGCAATATTTGTTTTACGAGAACTAACCTTGAATGTTCTAGGAGTAATGACAACGAGTCCTTCATTCTGCATGTTTTAGTAGAAGAAGACTGATTTTCGACTAGACGATGCAGTTATTACATGTGGAGGCAATGGTTTCCCATAGAAAATGAGTATAGGGTTGATCAGAGGAAATACGTTGCAAAATTGGCTATTACATTAGCTTTTCCAATGCGAAACCGATTTGCAGGTGGAAATATGGTAGCTACAGGTATCTATGCTTTTCTTCCCACAGAAATGGTCACTGTATTTCCATTTATAATACAAGAAGACTTTTTACTAGTTTCATCCACATGACCGCAACTCAAAAAAATTAGAGATGCCATTCAGGTTCAGCCGAAGATGTGATTTTATGCGATGTTAGCTTTGCCAGTAAAAGTTTATGTAAGCCAAGTGAAACTCAGAAAATACTCCCAGCTGCTTTTAAATGCATTCTAGAGAACCTTGCCCTTCATGGGACCTACCAGCCTGATTAACAACGTTAATTGATCTTTCGTTGTTGTCCTTAAGGGAATGAGAATCCTTCCCTTCCTCAGAAAAATCTTGGCTGCGATTCGAACCCTCTGCTGCTCCAATAATGCACTTTCCAGAATAACCCTGTTTCGATACGCAGGGTTTTATAGGTGCACCAGTGCGGTTTGTAAGATCAAGGTTTATGTTTTGACGCGGTGTTTTATGACGCACTGGTGTGGAAAAGTTGTGAAGCACTGGTGCGTCTTTGTACTAAGACACACTGATGTGTGTTATGATGATAAGCGCATCGGACTATATAAAGTTCTTTTTTTTTGTATGTAAGATCGTAATAAAATAATGATAATTATAAAGTACATGAATTTATTTGCATTATTTTCTAAACTTTATTATTTTACAAAAATTCATATTATTCTAGATTTATTATTTTACAATTATTTACAAATTTAAATATTTTAATAAAATCATTTACAATTAAAATTTTCACATTAATACAATTAAAATTTTACAAATATTTTACATAAAATTACAATTAGAATTACATTTACAATTACAATTATGCAATTTCACATACAATTACGATTAGAATTACAATTAAAATTTTAATTTTACATACAATTACAATCATTTCACAGTAATACAATTAAAATTTTACAAATATTTTACATACAATTAGAATTAGAATTACAATTTTACAATTTGTCATATATACAATTACAATTAAAATTAAAATTACAATCATTTCACAATAAGTTAAATATTACAATTACAATTAAAATTTTACATTAATAAATATTTTACATACAATTAGAGTTAAAATTACAAATACAATTACAATTTTAGAATTTTACGTACAATTAGAATTACAATTACAATTTTACAATTTGTCATATATACAATTAAAATTAAAATTACAATTACAATCATTTCACAATAAATTAAATATCACAATTACAAATAAAATTTTACATTAAATATTTTAAATACATTTATAGTTAAAATTCAATTACAAATACAAATATAATTTTACAATTTTACATACAATTAAAATTTAAATTGCAATTACAATCACGACATAATATTTAATAAATATCATGGTCATTTAATATTAAATTAATTAATAAACATCACGAACATTATAATCATCGTACAAACATCATATTCGACTAAAAAACACATTCAAACATCAAATTAACATTATATATTAATATCATCACAACACAAACATCAAATATACATCTCATATCAAATAACTCATGCTATCACATACACATCTATCTGCAAGCTACACACTAAATGAACATATATAACATGACCTAACAATATACACATCATGATTATCACCAACATGTAAATTAAGTACAACTGCAACATGAACATAAAATACATGGACCCTATATATATATATATATATATATATAATGTTAAAAATATAGAACTGTAATATAAATGTCATGGATCAGTTGGTGGTAGTACAACATCAATAGCAGTACTAATGGAGGCCTGCTCAGTCAATGGTGCAGCCTCGACGGTCGATCTTCTAGCTTGCTCATGATCGTGACTAGTACTAATGGATGCTGCAGGCTGCTGACTGGACATGGTGGATGGTCCAGCCTCATCTCCATGATGACTGCTATATGCTAGGGGAGCCTCATGCTCATCAGGCGCGGCGTGAGGTGAATGATCATGAGATTATGATTCGTTGCTTGCCAACTAACCATCACGTGTTGTGGCTTGACCATGCCTATAATGTGAAACAGTCCTCCTCAGTCGCGTAACAGCTGTCGTAGCTCCTACGACATGCCGCATCAGGCTGTACATGTCACGCGGCATGCCTCTCCACATCTATAATAGCCTATCATCGGCATGTATGTCTCTATAATGAGCGAGCCTAATGCATGCCTCAACAATAAATGCACTGATTTGGTCGCCCAACTCCATCCTGTATTTAGTATCAGGTCGACCGTGCCTAGCAAAAGGCGCTACTAGTGCACCAGTAGGATCATGTCTTTCTGCACCAGCCTCTTGATCATGATCCTCAACATCTACAATGCGCTGATCTTTATTAGGATCCACACCTAGATCATGTGGTGGTGCTGGAATCTCCTCACCATCAAAAGAGCCAATGTATGAAAAATATATACAAGTACACAACAATAATTAGACAATTTCATTACACAATTTAAAGAACATGTTAGAATAAATATAAATAAAACAATAATATTACCTCTATCATCTGGTGGCTCATCATCTGTGAAGAGGATGTTGGCACACCCTCGCTAATCCAATCCAGCATAAGGACAGGGGACCATAATGAATGGATACATCTCGTCAACACTGGCTAGTAAGTCCAATGCATCATGCAATATCTTGGCTGGAAACATAGTCTCTCCCCTCTTGGGCATCATCTACCCCCACATGTGCATCTGGGCCTCCAACATCGGCCTAAGAGGCTCCCAAACAAAATTAGGCCTCATCTCTGGAAACCTCTCAAAAAATAAACAAAAAAACTCTGAAGCAAAAGGGAAGTTGACCCTCCCTTGTGCATGAGCACAACATCTATCTAAGGCTATACAAAACTGCCGCAAAAAAATGATAGACCACCTTACAAGTTGTGGCTCCTGTACTAAAGAATCAACATAATATAGAAGAGAGAAAATAATGTGTTGTCTATCACTGGTGTTGTGTGAAATGGTCGAAATGAGAATTGAGAGGCATTGCACGTCCTGTCTACCAAATGCACCAATACATGACTAACCTCCAGCGACCTAAAACTCTGAAGGAGACAATACATCTACTCCAATGTATCTCTGGGAGTAAACTAACTGACTCCTTACTACACAACCAGCTGGAACCTCTGGGAATGAGGGAAAATCCACCCCTCTCCTCAATAGCCCTATAATGAAATATATATCCTCCTCAGTGGGTGTCTACCACTGGTCATGACCAACTTGAAAATCCTTTTGGTGGGCATTCCACCTGCGGATAAAATGTCTCAAAAACACACTATGGGACTTTAGGGAAGTAGCCTCCTCATAGAACTTGAGGAGGCCTACCTTCCTTAGGAGCCCCTGGGTATCTGCTGTAATATGGTGATGGTACGCATCTCTCTCCCTTTCTCATGCCTCCCTCTGGTGAACCATGTCATACAGCTCCACCTGTTGTTGTTTTTGTTCCTCCTCTTCTCTCTGAATCATTGACATATTAAATAACTTGTTTTTATTAAATTAGAAATGTATTTAGGAATATACATATATAATTTTTTTTGGAAGAAAACAGAGACCAGTCGATGTGCCACAAAAATAGTCATGCACCAGTTCTGGTGTGACATTTGTTTGTAGTGCACCAAACGCGGTGCCCTAGATGAAATAAAACGCACCATATGCGGTGCACCTAAAATTTTTTAAAGCACCGTTGACTATATATGGTGTCAGAAGAGCGGTTCGCTGACTAAAATATACACCCCAGCACGTATAGTTGTGTCAGCGCACCGACTTCCTGAAAAATTACATAGTCAATGGTGTGGTCTTTTACCAGGCTGCACCATTGACCCTGTCAAAATGCTTAATGCGGTGCACTGACAAACACCGGGGCAGATATTTCCATCAATGCACCGCGTTGCTATTCTCATGGTCAACGGTGCGACCAGCTAAATGACCGCACCGCACTTTTTTTAAATTTTAAAATAACGTGGGGCGCCTTTTGGTACCACCCCGGACACAATGTGGATATCGTTAGCACCGATTGCAGTGCGACCTGTAAATTTTATAAGCAGCATAGCTTACCGGTGTGAGACGAATGGCTCGTGCTCATCGCGCGACAAATTTGTTTTCCTTTTAAATGGTTAATTTTAAGGTTATTTCAAATTCTAATCCGCTGAAAATCTTAATTATGGAAAAACAAGAAAAATACATGTATATTTCGCCGTCAAGGAGGCATATTGGCTGTAGAATTTGCAAAAGAAAATTTTCCCACTATTTTGCAAAATGCAAGCTGGAGATTGGTGGGCAATGCACAGTAGTAGTCCGTGCAATGGGTGCAATGGGAGCACCGTTGTTAGGGCGGCTCAGAGAAAGAGAAATTGCATCGGTGCTTGAGAGCTCTAGAGTAGTGAGAAAAGTGAAAAAGGCGATGTTTTGGCCGTAATTTTTATTTTATTTAACCTTGTTCTGGTGCACGGGGTTTTATAGGCACACCGGTGCCATTGCGTAAGACCGCACTAGGCGGTTTCAGTTTTTCCGCGGTGTTTTATGATGCACTGATGTTGTTCCTTAACAATGCACCGAGTTGTTTCTGTTTTGGCGTGGAGCATCGGTGCTCTGCAGTAATAGGACGCACCAGGCGGGTGTGTATGGAGCGCACAGTGTCTAATGTACCAATATTTTGTGCGACTGGTGCTTTCTCTTTTAGAGCACTGAGAAAACTGAAAATTTTTGTTTTTTGGCCGTAATTTTTTTTTATTTTACCCTGTTTTGGTACGCAGGTTTTATAAGTGCACCGGTGTTGTTTCATACGAACGCACCGATCCATTTCTATTTTGGCGCAGAGTTTTATGATGCACCAGTGTGGTTTCTTAACACTGCACCAGGCAGTTTTTGTTTTGGCGTGGTGTTTTATGATGCACCGACACAGAAGATTTATGAAGCATGGGTGTTTTACAGTAATAGGACGCATCGGGTGGGTGTGTACGAAGTGCACGCTGTCCAGTGTGCCAATTTCTTGTGCGCATCGGTTCTTTCTCTTGTAGAGCGCATTGGTGATTGAGACCTCTGGAGCACTGAAAAAAGGGAAAAATCTGGTTTTTTTGCCGTGATTTTTTTTTTATTTAACCCTTTGCCGATGCGCATGGTTTATAGGCGCACCGATGCTGGTTCATATGAACGCACTAGTTGGTTTTTGTTTTGGGGCATTGTTTGATGATGCACTGATGTGGTTTCTTAATACCACACTGGGCAGTTTCTGTTTTGGTGTAGTGTTTTATGATTCCCTAGCGCGGAAGAGTTGTGAAGCACCGGTTCTCTACAATAATACGATGCATCGGGCGGGTGTGTGCAGAGTGCACGGTGTCCGGTGTGCCTATGTTTTTTGCGCACCAGTTCTTTCTCTTATAGTGAGCAATGGTGCGACGTTGGATGATAAGCACACTGAGCGGAAAACATTCAAAAAACCCTCCACCCACCAACCTCATCTAGTAACCTCCACTAGAAACAGATGTATGGGATATTTTTATAAGGGGTTCCTCAAAAACGTCTGCTAGAGGGTCTTTTCCTTGTACTGATTTGATCCTTTCTAGCTCTTATCTATATGGGGTTAACAGAGATATATGTTGGTCTCTGACACACACACATACACACAATGTATCAAGTTCATATTGAGCATGGAAGGATTTACACATCTTCATTTCAAGCCACACACTAATAAAATGATTTAACTATAATAATTCTTTTATTTTCCTTCTCTTTATATAATATGTAGTCATTTTTTATAATCCAAATTATTCATATTAAAAAAAATTTGTTATATATATATATATATATATAACAAATTATATATATATATATATAAATATAACAAATTATATATAAATATATATATATATATATATATATAGAGAGAGAGAGAGAGAGGAATTGACAATGGGTTGGTTTAACAAGGGGTTGATTTCTATTACTACCACTATAACCCCTAGGTACCTAGTTATGTGGAGGAAATTTGAACCTTGAATCTCTTGTTACATAACACTCAATTTTCACGGTGCTTGTCAATTGAGTTTATTTTCATGTGTATGTTATTAATATTTTTTGAAATGTGACATGTCAACTTCATATTATTCATGGAAGGAATTTCAAACCCCCCTCATGCATTTAATTAGAAAGAACCTATCAATAGAATAAGAAACCCTTCTCTCTAAATCATATTGGTGTAGAAATTATATAACTTATGTGTTATATGTCCAAGATTCTCCTGATCTCACACTATTTTATCTTTATGCAAAATACAGAATCTATTCCACCATTGATCATTTGTGGAAATTAAATCAAGATTGCAATGCACACATGAAACAATAAAAATTCACACACATTAACACAGTTGTTTAATGGGAAAGCCTGAAGCTGAAAACCCCAACTATCTATATATAATATATGTCATAGATATCATGTAAAAATCCTCATACAAAGCTGATCATATCAAGCTCTCAGTACAATACAATCGCTACACACTAATCAGGCCTAATCTTGCAAATCCATGCACCGATCTTTGCCACCTGCTAGCCTGCCTCTACTGCACAATCCCTGCTGAAGAATGGCTCTGAATGAGTTCAAATTTCTCCAGCATTTCTCACGCAATCCTCATTGGAATCTCCAATGAATGTGTGGTGCAAATAATGCAACACTATAGTCACAGCTGATAGTCACACTTTCTCTTTCACCAATCTCTCCACTGAGTCTCCACTGATCTGTTCTGCACTGTAGTTAACTGTTGTCTCTGTCTAGTTGAATAATGAGTTATTATTTAGTGAATTAATTTAACTAATTAATTCAATTAACTCCACTGAAAGTATCAATTAGTTAGAAATAGACACAATCAGTTCAACTGTGTTTAACTCCACAAGTGTAGTTAAACTAGAAACCAAATCCACCAACTACTTCTCCAACTCCACCAAACTCTACCACTTGAGTTCTAACTGAAGTCCTCCATGCATGAACCACCAGTAGCTCTATGAATTGCGTAATTCCTTCAGTTAGCTGACCTGAAAAATTTGTTAA
This sequence comes from Pinus albicaulis, assembly GCA_034641835.2. Lineage (NCBI taxonomy): Eukaryota > Viridiplantae > Streptophyta > Pinopsida > Pinales > Pinaceae > Pinus > Pinus albicaulis. Next base: position 195,651,489 of record CM076572.1, on the reverse strand, counting down.
CTGAATGTCAGTGCTCCAAGAGAATAAGATAATGTTTAGAGTCCAAATATTATTAAGAGCTAATAATATCTGACATATCTATTTTTAGATTGGTAGTCTAAGAATAGACTCCGCCCAATATTTCTAAAAATATAAGTCCATCTGCTTTTCCAACTTGTCCAACCATCCACAAATAGCATCCTGCAACTCATAGAATATGATCGACATGTCTAAAAATAGACATAGTCTAAAAATAGACTTTGCGCCAAAAATAGCCTGTGGGGCCCACTTAGTGAAGGAAACTCTTTTCACTAAGCTCATCATCTTGTTGAATCTCAACACTCCCTCTCAACAAGATAGGGATTATCTGCCACCCCGATCCTATCTCTATGGTATTCAAATTTTCTCTTGGTGAGCGCCTTCGTCAGAATATCTACATCCTGATCTTTCGTAGGAATGTAAGAAAGCAACATGATCCTCCGCTGCACACAATCTCTAATATGATGGTACCGGATGTCAATATGTTTAGATCTATCACGAAATACTGGATTAACTGATAGTTTAATGCAACTCTGATTATCACAATATATCATAGTAGCATCTAAATGAGAACCGAACAAACCGACTAGGATCTTCCTCATCCATATAGCCTCGCATGCAGCCAAACTTGTTGCCATGTACTCGGCCTCTATTGAACTGAGTTCCATGGATCTTTGTTTCCTGTTGTACCAAGAAAATTTTGTAGATCCAATACTGAAAATCCCTCTAGATGTGCTCTTTCTGTCCGTTGGGCTTCCTGCCCAATCTGCATCCATGAAGCCATGCAGCTTCATCTCATCCGACTGTCTGTACCACAATCCATACTCAGATGTGCCCCTGAGATACCTCAGGAAATTCTTGCCTGCCTTCCAAAAGAGCTTGGTAGGCTTCACCATCGCTTGTGAAAGCTAGTTCACAGCATAGCATATGTCCGGTCATGTATTGACTAAATACATGAGCGAACCAACCAACTGTCGATAAACAATGGCATATACTACCTCTACCGATGTAGCATCCTCCTTCCTCCAACCACTAGGAAGAGGAGTGTTGATAGGCTTGCAGCCTTGCATGTGAAACTTCTCTAGTATCTCTCGGGTGTACTTGCCTTGAGACACAAAAAGTTCACCTTTCCACTGCCAAATTTCCAATCCCAGGAAATAATGAAGGAGGCCCAAGTCCTTCATCTCGAACTCCTTTGCAAGATCTACCTTGCATGAGTGTATCAACAGTTCATCACCCATTAGTATTAAATCATCTACGTAAAGCACAATGATCAAAATATTACCCTCCACCACAATCTGGTATAGGTTTGGATCAGCCTCACTCTTGGCAAAACCAGGTCCGGTGAAATAACTGTCTATCCATGTGTACCAAGCACGAGGTGCTTGTTTCAGCCCATACAACGCTCTTTTGAGCCTGCACACATGCGACTCGCTGCTGAATATTTTGAATCCTTCAGGCTACTCAATGTACACCTCCTCCTCAATGATTTTGTTGAGGAATGTAGTCTTCAAATCCATCTGATGAATGTGCCAACCCATCTACGCTGAGAGAGAAAGGATGGTCCGTATGGAAGAATACCTTGCGACAGGTGCAAAGGTTTCTTCATAGTCAATCCCCTCGATTTGTGAGAATCCCAGGGCAACAACTCTTGCCTTATACTTCTCAATGCTCCCATCAGCAGTTTGCTTCACTTTGTAGATCCATATCGAACCTACCATTGATTTCCCTTCCGGCCTTGGGACAATCTCACATGCACTGTTTCTGGCAATCGAATCATACTCTTCCACCATGGCATCTACCCATGCAAGATCCTCCATAGCTTCCTCAAAAGAGGATGGCTCCGTCATGATACACTTGCTCATCAGAGCCATGTATCCAGTAAATCGGTCAGGTGACTGTCTCTATCTGCACTGTGATGTAGAAACTCCTACATTCTGCACTGCATCAAGATTCAGTGGCTCAGCTTCTGTAGTGCGCTTCCGCCCTCTGATGTTTGGCGTTGCATGAGTTGTTTCTTCCACTCCATGAACCTCCTCTTGTGGTTGATCCACATCTTGAGGCTCATATTTAGGAACAAGTAGCTCCTCCTCTGCATGCAAGTGTAGCTCCCTCTCAAGCAGCAACTTCATGGCTTTCTCCTCATGAAATTTGATATCTCGTCACACGAAAGTCATCCGACTGTCTGGAAAATACACACGATAATTGTGGGGTGTTTCTATGTACCCCCAAAATTTCCCAACCTCTGCGGTCGGCTCCAGCTTCTTCTTGGCATCTTTCGTCACATGAATGTAAACAGGTGAGCCAAAAATTTTCAAATGAGAAATATCAGGCTTCATACCAGAAAATGCCTCTTCAGGTGTACTCATGCCAAGTACTCTATGAGGACAACGGTTTTTCACATAAACCGCAATGTTGTATGCCTCAGCCCACAAGTGTATGGGAAGGCCCTAATCATGCAACATCGCCCGTGCAGCATCCACGATAATTCTGTTCTTCCTCTCATCGACCCCATTTTGCTATGGGTTATGAGACGCTATGAGTTCTCTTCGAATTCCTTATTTGCTACAGAAGTCTTTGAATTAGCCAGAGATGTATTCACCGTCATTATCGCTCCGGAGAGATTTCACTTGCTTCCCCGACTCTTTCTCAACCAGGGCCTTAAACTCACAGAACTTTGAGTATGTCTCGCTCTTCTTCTGCATGAAGAAGATCTAGCACTTATGAGAAAATTCATCAAAAAATATCACATAATACCTGTGCTTTGCTGTTGAAGCAACCGAGAAAGGTCCAAACACGTCTATGTGAATTCTCTCAAGGATCGTCGAAGCAAGACTATCCTTCTCATGAAAAGTGGTCTTCACAAATTTTCCCAAAGCACATCCCTTGCACTAATCTGACTATGCAATTTTACCTTTGGGAAGACCAGTAGAAATCTGCTGCAAAATTTTCAAAGCGCCATGGTGAAGATGGCCCAATCTCCTGTGCCACAATTCGCACTCATCTCGGCTCACCACTCCTTCTGCTTTTCTTGCCATTGCAGCGTTGCCATCTACCTACAATTGATAAATATTCTTAACTCGAATCCCCATCCTCCTGGTTTGACCAGTTGTTTTATGTCGAAGGAAGGCTTTTCCCTCGCTAAAAACAACATCATAACCCTTGTCTTCCAGCATCGCCACAGAGATCAGATTCTTCTTCAATCCTGGAACATGCATGACATCCTTCAAGATGAAAGTTTTACCAGACTCCCTCTCAAAGGAAATGGTCCCGATACTAGTCGCACTGTATCTACCATCATCACCCATCTCGATGTGCACTCCAAGATCCTTTTCCCCTATATCACTAAACAAATCTTTGTCTCCGGTCATATGGAAAGATGCACCACTGTCAAGAAACCACACCGATCCCATCACACTTGAAACCAAGCATACGATCAAAGAAAATTCGAGCTCAAACTGCGAGGCTAAGGCATCTCCTGCTGCAGAGCTAGAAGCGCTCTTATTCTTCTTCTTTTGTGGAAAATTAGTGGTGAAATGCCCATGCTGGTGACAGTGAAAACACTTTACCTTGGAAAAATCATGCTTCTTTCCTTTAGCATCGGATTTGGAAGATTTATTCCCTTTTCCTTTCTAAGCTTTGGCAGCCAAAGCGCAATTATCTTCATCTTCATTCCTCGATGAAGATCCATCCCTAGTACCCTGCCTTATCCCCTCCTGTACAAGATCTGACCAAAGTCGCTCCCATCCTGGCAGTTTCTCTCGTCCATTGACAGAGTCTTCGTAGCTATGCCAACTCTTCAGAAGCCCAAGGAGAGCCAAGCTCACCAAGTCTTCTTCATCAACAGTAACCCCCACACTTCCCAATTCATCCTTGTAGTGGACAAACTTCGTGAGGTATTTTGGAATACTGTCGCCTTTCTCCATTTTTATTTTTCTGAGCTTGTCTTTAAGCACCAACTTCCTCTGGTCACTTCTTCTTTGGAGAAAGTTTTTCAAAGCCTTCCACATTAAGAACAGAGTGGCTTTCTCATGAATTCTAGACACAATGTGGTCCTTCACACCTTCCAACAGAATCATTCGACACTTTTCTACCTTCTTTTTCCATGCGTCAAGTGCAGCTACATCGCTAGAAGCAGGCTTCGGAATATCAACATCTATGAACTCCTTCAACCCATTATCATCCAGAACCGCCTCCATCCTGTCCTTCCATGGTATGTAATTCAAGCTCCCATCAAGGGCATACTCCGATCGCAATCCGTTGAAAGAAATTTCAATGAATGCTCAACTTCGACACCAAGAAAACATTGCAGCAAATTCGAATTCCACCAGCACAAAAAATAACTGCTTCAATAATTGCAATCTCCTCCAATGATCAATACTGCTCTGATACCATGTAAAAATTATATAACTTATGTGTTATATGTCCAAGATTCTCTTTATCTCACACTATTTTAGCTTTATGAAAAATACAAAATCTATTCCACCATTGATCATTTGCGGAAATTAAATCAAGATTGCAATGCACACATGAAACAATAAAAATTCACACACATTAACACAGTTGTTTAACGGGAAAGCCTGAAGCTGTAAAACCCAACTATCTATATATAATATATTTCATATAGATCATGTAACAATCCTCATACAAATCTGATCATATCAAGCTCTTAGTACAATACAATCGCTACACACTAATCAGGCCTAATCTTGCAAATCCATGCACTGATATTTGCCACCTACTAGCCTATCTCTACTGCGCAATCCCTACTAAGGAATGGCTCTGAATGAGTTCGAATTTCTCCAGCCTTGCTCACGCAATCCTCATTGGCATATCCAATGAATGTGTGGTGCAAACAATGCAACACTATAGTCACAACTGATAGTCACACTTGCTCTTTCACCAATCTCTCCACTGAGTCTCCACTGTTCTGTTTTGCACTATAGTAAACTGTTGTCTTTGTCTAGTTGAATAATGAGTTATTATTTAGTGAATTAATTTAACTAATTAATTCACTTAACTCCACTGAAAGTATCAATCAGTTAGAAATAGACACAATCAGTTCAACTATGTTTAACTCCACAAGTGTAGTTAAACTAGAAACCAACTCCACCAACTACTTCTCCAACTCCACCAAGCTCTGCCACTTGAATTCTAACTGAAGTCCTCCATGCATGAACCACCAGTAGCTCTAGGAATTGCGTAATTCCTTCAGCTAGCTGATCTAAACAATCTGTTAACTGAATGTTAGTGCTCCAAGAGAATAAGATAATGTTTAGAGTCCAAATATTATTAAGAGCTAATAATATCTGACATATCTATTTTTAGACTGGCAATCTAAAAATAGATTCCGCCCAGTATGTCTAAAAATAGAACTCCATCTATTTTTTCCAACTTGACCAACCATCCACAAATATCATCCTGCAACTCATAGAATATGATCCATATGTCTAAAAATAGACTTTGCGCCAAAAATAGCCTGCGGGGCCCACTTAGTGAAGGCGACTCTTTTGACTAAGCTCATCATCTTGTTGAACCTCCACAATTGGAATTGTTTAAGTTATTCATATTAAAATTCAGAAATTAATATTATAAATTCTAAAAATAATATTATATCTTTGATATATGAATAAATTCAAAAAATAAATACTAAAAAACCAAAAAATTATAAATCCAAAAGATCAATATTATAAATCCAATGTACATAAACCATAAAATAAATATTGTAGACCCTAAAATTATCATGGTTGATTTTCATGTTGGTACAATAGCTCTCAGAGAAAATGCTACTTTGCACCCTGGTTGACCATTGGAAATCTATTTAGGTTTTACAAAATTATAGAAACGTTTATACATAATGAAATTTCCTTTTAAAAATTATAAAAACGTTTATACATATTTAAAATTCCCTTAAAAAATTATAAAAACATTTATAAATAATGAAATTTCCCTTTTTGGTTAGGTTATTTCTATTTTCCTATAAATCAATTAATTTTTTAATTCGCTTAAAATTCAAGGATAACAATACATGTGAGTGCAATGTTCAGATGAAGCCATGAGACCCATTACAAAGACCATTAACAATACATGTGACTGCAATGTTCAGATGAAGCCACGAGACCCATTAAAAATACCATTAAACCTATGAAGTTCAGTATTCACCTTGTGAGATGGTTAGGCTCTTATAATCTTAGAGGCTAGAGGATATAAAATAAAGGTAAAGGTCAGTTTTATCACTCCAAAGATTTTGGATAAGAATGTATGTAGACCGACCCATATTAGACCACAACACACAGAATAGAGGACAATCAAGCAAGCATATTACAAACACGTTTTGAAGTGGCAATCCTCGATTAGTTATTATCAACCGGCAACATTCTAGGAGCGTACCTCTAGTCTTGCACCTTGCATACCCACTTCTTGCAATCATACACAGAGCAGAAAGCCTGCAAGCAGGTTAAACCTAAAATTACCACTGCAACTACCAAAGTTAGAAATTCCACAGGCTCACAACCTCTTCGTCGCTATGGAGGTGGTTGCAAATAATTCCACTTTGTCTCAACACTCTCACATCCTCTTCATTTTCGGTCAACCCGTTCATGAAATCGGTGTATCGCATGAAAACCATCGCACCTGGTGTCGCCGAAGCTTCAAAATCCACCAGATTTCTCAGGATTACCTCTGTGTTGTTTGTTAAAATATATAATTACTTCCCACATGAAGAGTTAGACAAATAGTTAAGTGAATAAGATGAGTTGAGTTATAGATAGATTTGGTGAGTGAGTTAGAGAGTGAGTTAAGGGAGTTGATCAAGTTTAGTTATGTGAGAGAGAGTGCTTGTCAATTTAGGTTAAATACCCTTCATTGGGTTCATTGTATTCAGTTTTTTATTCAGAGTGATTGAGATTAATTAAAGAGTCGCATCTCATTGTTTTATGTGTGAAATACTTGTGTTATTGTGTGATTGAATCCTCTGGCTATCCAACAGCAAGAGCTTTATTCCTAAAAAAATTTAAGATTTTTTTTATATATAAAGTTTTTATATATATATAAAAAAAGGATTCTTTATATATAAACAAAAAATCAAAGTTTTTTATAAACTTTTATAAAAATAAGAAAAAAGATTTTTTTTATAAAACCTAGAGTTTTATTGAAAGAGATTTTTTTTAAAGGAGCTTAGCAAAGCCTTTATAAAAAGGAGAAATTTAGGGTTTTTTATCAGAGAATGGAATTTTTTTTTTGAGGCAAGATGGCCACATCAAATTTTCAGCCACAAATTCCTTCTTTCAATGGGAAAGATTACAATGTGTGGTCTATTAAAATGGAGACTATGCTAAAAGCGCATGATGTATGGGATCATGTCAAGTTCGGGTTTGCAGAACCTCAAGATGATGCAGAGGAACGAGCCCTCAGTAACATAGAGAGGGAACAGCGGAAGAAATAAAAGCGGAAGAATGCACAAGCGTTGCTTCTTATCCAGTAGGGAGTGGACCGAGCAGTGTTCCAGAAGATCATGATAACCTCTTCAGCAAAGGAGGCATGGGAAAATTTGGCGACAAGCTATCAAGGTATGGCCAAAGTTAATATTGTTAAATTTCATAATACTAGGAGATACTTTGAAAGTCTGCAGATGAAGGAGACAGAGGACATTGATTCCTTCATGAATAAGGTCATGTTTGTCGTCAATGAGTTAAAAATATATGGTGAAGATGTTAAAGATCGAACTGTGATTGAGAAGTTTCTTCGATCTTTGTCTACCAAGTTTGATGTTGTGGTAGCAGCCATAGAAGAAGCGAAGGATTTGGAAAAACTGACATTTGATGAGTTAATGGGATCCCTTCTGTCGCATGAAGCAAGGATAGACAGAAATAAGGATTCCACTCTACAAACCGCCTTCAAAAGTCACGTTTATATTTCAAGAGGTCGAGGAAAAGGTCGATCAAGAGGCAGAGGACGAGGCGGCAACTATGTTGGTCAGAGAAATGGCCGAGAAGAGCATGAGCATCAAAGTGGAAGCAGTAGCAGTAGAAGCTTTCATAAAAATAAAAGGTCTGACAAATCAAAGGTAAAGTGCTATTATTGCAATAGATTTGGTCATTATGCTCATGATTTTAGGAAGAATATAGTTGATCAAGGAAATCAAAGAGCTAATGTTAGTACAGAGAATACTTACTCCATGTTTCTAGCATGCAACACCATGCATGCACCATCTGATAAGGCCTGGCTATTAGACAGTGGTTTCAGTAACCACATGATAGGAAACAAGAATTTGGTTTCCAATTTGGATGCCTCAGTGAAGACAGAGGTAAATTTGGGGATTGAGGAGATTGTGGATGTAGATGGAAGAGTGGTCAACATTGTGACCAAGAAGGGGGAGCCAAAGACCATATCAGAGGTATATTATGTCCCTGGACTCAAACACAATTTGATTAGTGTTGGTAAATTGACGCAGAAAGGATACAAAGTTATCTTTGAGGGGAAACAGTGTGTTATTTATGACAAATCCCCAAGCAAGCAGCTGATTGCAAAGGTGAATATGATGAGGAACAGACTCTTTCCTATATTTATGAACTACAATGATCAGGTTAGTTCTTTTACAACTTCATGTTCTGATGATTACTGGTTATGGCACTTTCAGTTTGGACACTTGCATTTTTCCGGTTTAATATTGTTGCAGCAGAAATAGATGGTCAGATTTTTTCCTCCCATCAAAGAACCTGCAAGAACTTGTAAGTGTTGCATCTTGGCAAAGCAACACTGTGAAAATTTTCGGAAAGGAGATTCTTACAGAGCAAAGAAACCACTTGAGTTGGTGCATACCGACTTGTGTGGACCTATGAGGAGACAGTCGATTGGTGGAAGTTGTTACTTCCTCACTTTTATTGATGACTATGGTAGGAAGACATGGGTTTACTTTTTGAAGCAGAAGTTTGAAACTTTTTCAAATTTCAAAGAGTTCAAAGCCTTAGTGGAGAACCAAAGTGATCGATAGATCAATGTATTGAGATCTGATCGTAGTGGTGAATACGATTCGAAGGAATTCCATGAGTACTACAAACAAAATGGAATCTGAAGACAGTTTACAACCAGATACACACTGCAGAAGAATCGTGTAGCAGAGAGAAATAACCGAAAAATCATGAACATGACAAGGAGCATGTGTAAAGCAAGACACATGTCTAATGAGTATTAGGCAGAAGCAGTTGCATGTGTTGTTTATGTGATAAACAGATATCCTACAAAGAGCATGATGAACAGAGTTCTAGAAGAAGCATGGTCAAGTATGTCACGCAGTGTATCTCATTTCAGAGTTTTTGGATGCGTAGCCTATGCATATGTGCCTAAGAAAATAAGAGGCAAATTAGATGATCAAAGTGAAAAATTCATTTTTACTGGTTATAGTGAGCAATCAAAAGCTTACAAATTGTATAACCCTGTCACAAAGAAGACAATCATTAGCAGAGATGTTGTGGTCAAAGAACAAGAGTCATGGAATGGGACTGTAGACACACTAACCTATGCACAAATACCATTGATGGAAGAGGATCCTGTAGAAGAAGAGGAACATCAAGAACCAAGAGAGCAGACACCAAATAGAGTCACACCAGCAAGAACTCCAAGATTTTCAGAGCAGCATGTATCTTCAAGCAGATCCACAGACCAGAATTCTCCAAGCAGCGAATCAGGTAATGAATCAAGTAATGGTAAGAAAAATATGAGAAGTTTGAAATATATTTATGATTATTTGCATGTTAGTTCAAATTTTTCATTGTTGGCATTCCAACCTTCTTCGTTTGAAGAAGCAATCAGAGATGAAAATTGGGTGCAAGCCATGGATGAAGAGATGAATTCAATTGAAAATAATGATACATGGGATTTGGTTGATTTACCAAACGATAAAAATCTCATTGGTGTGAAGTGGGTGTACAAGACAAAGGTGAATGAGAAAGGTGAGATTGACAGATTTAAAGCAAGACTTGTAGCAAAAGGATTCTCGCAGCAACCGGGAATAGACTTTGGGGAAACGTTTTCTCCAGTAGCCAAATTGGATACTGTAAGAGCATTTCTAGCGACAAAAGCTCAGAACAAGTGGAAAGTATATCATATGGATGTCAAATCAGCCTTCTTGAATGGAATTATTGAAGAAGAAATTTATTTGCAGCAGCCTCTAGGTTATGAAGTTGAAGGTAAAGAAGATAAATTCTACATATTGAAGAAAGCGCTCTATCGACTTAGCAAGCACCTAGAGCATGGTATAGCAGAATCGACAGTTACATGATCAAGAATGGATTTTTCAGAAGCAACGTTTAGCCTACCTTATACACAAAGGTAAATGAACATAGACAGAATTTGATAGTTTTCTTATATGTTGATGATATGATTTTTACAAGTGATCTTGAGATAGATGAATTTAAGGCAGCCATGATGAAAGAAATTGGGATGACAGATCTAGGTCTCATGAAATATTTTCTTGGCATTGAAGTTGAGCAATTTGAAAAAGGAATTTTTATTTGCCAAAATAACTATGCAAAAAACATGTTGAAAATATTCATGATGGATAATTCCAAACCTGTACCTACACCAGTTGAAGCGGGTACAAAGTTAAGTAAGGATGATGAAGGAGGAGATTTCAATCCAACTCTATTCAAAATATTGGCTAGCAGCCTCATGTATCTCATAGCGACAAGACCAGATATTATGCAGGGAGTAAGTCTGATTTCCAGATTTATGGAGACTCCAAAAGACACACATTAGAGTGTTGGAAAAAGAATGTTGAGATACATAGCAGGAACCAGAGATTATATCATAATGTATTCAAGTACAAAAAAGAAAGAATTGATTGGATACGCAGATAGTGATTTTGCAGGAAGTTTGGATGATCGGAAGAGCACATCCGGTTATGTTTTTCATATTGGTTCAGGAGTAATAGCATGGGCATCTAAGAAGCAGACTATTGTGACACTATCATCTGCAGAAGAAGAATATGTAGCAGCAACTTCAGCATCATGTCAAGCAGTATGGTTAAGAAGAGTATTGGATGGATTTAAGTAGAAATAGCAAGGATCAACAGTGATATACCGTGACAACACAACAGCAATTGCACTATCCAAGAATAGTTTGTTTCATCAAAAGAGTAAGCATATTGATACTAGATATCACTTTATTCGAGAACTTGTGAGCAATGGAGAAGTTCACTTGAAGCCTTGTAGAACGAGTGATCAATTGGCTGACATCTTTACAAATCCATTAGTAGTAGATTTGTTTGATTTTCACAAAAGAAACTTGGGTTTTGTAAGCCTAGCTGAGACATAGACTAGCAGGCATTTTTGAGTTGTCATGAGTTATGTTTTAGTTTAGCGGTCGTAATTAAGGAGGAGTGGTAAAATATATAATTACTTCCCACATGAAGAGTTAGACAAACAGTTAAGTGAATCATTTGACTTGAGTTATAGATATATTTTGTGAGTGAGTTAGAGAGTGAGTTAAGGGAGTTGATCAAGTTCGGTTATGTGAGAGAGAGTGCATGTCAATTTAGGTTAAATACCCTTCACCGGGTTCATTTTATTCAGTTTGTGATTCAGAGTGATTGAGATTAATTGATTCCCAGATTTATGGAGACTCCAAAAGACACACATTGGAGTGTTGGAAAATTAATTTTGAGATACATATAAGGAACTAGATATTATGGCATCATGTATGCAAGTACAGAAAAGAAATAATTTATTGGATATACAGATAGTGATTTTGCAGGAAGTTTGGATGATCGGAAGAGCACATCCAAATATGTGTTTCATCTTGGCAAAGCAACATCATGAAAATTTTCCGAAGGACTTCTTACAGAGCAAAGAAACCACTTGAGTTGGTGCATACCGACCTGTGTGGACCTATGAGGACACAATTTATTGGTGGAAGCTGTTACTTCCTCACTTTTATTGATGACTATAGCAGGAATTCTTGGGTTTGCTTTTTGAAGCAGAAGTCTGAAACTTTTTCAAAGTTCAAAGAGTTCAAAGCCTTAGTGGAGAACCAAAGTGATCGACAGATCAAGGTATTGATATATGATCGTGGTGGCGAATACGATTCGAAGGCATTCCATGAGTCCTGCAAAAAAAATGGAATCCAAAGAAGCAATCAGAGATTAATATAAGAGCCGCAGCTCATTGTTTCATGTGTGAAATACTTGTGTTTTGTATGATTGAATCCTCTGGCTATCCAAAAGGTATATTAGTTCCTGGACTCAAACACAATTTGATAAGTGTTGGTTAATTGACGCAGAAAGGATACAAAGTTATCTTTCAGGGGCAACAGTGTGTTATTTACGACAAATCCCCAAGCAAGCAGCTGATTGAAAAGGTGTAGATGACAAGGAACAGACTCTTTCCTCTAATCATGAACTACAATGATTAGCAGAAACAGATGGTCAGAGGTTTACCTCCCATCAAATAACTTACAAGCACTTGTGAGTGTTGCATCTTGGCAAAGCAACACCGTGAAATTTTCCCAAAAGGAGTTTCTTACAGAGAAAATAAACCACTTGAGTTGGTGCATACCGACCTGTGTGGACCTATGAGGACACAGTCGATTGGTGGAAGTTGTTACTTCCTCACTTTTATTGATGACTATAGTAGGAAGACTTGGGTTTACTATTTGAAGTAGAAGTCTGAAAATTTTGCAAAGTTCAAAGAGTTCAAAGCCTTAGTGGAGAACCAAATTGATTGACAGATCAAGGTATTGAGATTTGATCATGGTGTTGAGTACGATTTGAAGGCATTCCATGAGTACTGCAAACAACATGGAATCCGAAGAAGCAATCAGAGATGAAAATTGGGTGCAAGCCATGGATGAAGAGATGAATTCAATTGAAAAGAATGATACATGGGATTTGGTTTATTTACCAAACGATAAAAATATCATTGGTGTGAAGTGGGTGTACAAGAAAAAGGTGAATGAGAAAGGTGAGATTGACAGATTTAAAGCAATATTTGTAGCAAAAGGATTCTCGCGGCAGCCAGGAATAGACTTTGCGGAAACATTTAAATATGTCCCTGGACTCAAACACAATTTGATAAGTGTTGGTCAATGTTACACAGTAATTTGTCATCGTCCTGCAATACCCATCTCTCCCATTGGAGTGTCGTTTCTGTGACCAATAAGAAGTGTCATGCCTTGAAAATACCATCATTGCATCCCTTGCCATGAGGACAACAATCCTTCTATTGATCATTTCCTGAGCAGACCACTAAAAACACCTGTTTTTTCCTTGGCGCTGGTAGCCCGTTATGCCCTCGCGCCAATGAGGAAAAATTAACACCGAGCCCGCGCCAGCTGGCACTCTATCCCAGTTAAGCACCCATGGCAATCTTCTTATGGAAAGTTTTAAAAAAAAAGAGGCGAATTTTCAATTACAACAACTTCGTGGATGAGTCATAGGAAGTGGTTCGACTGAATAACCATGGCCTTCCTCCTTTGGCCTCTTGTTTCCACCTTATGGGGAAACTTCCCAAGGGATAAGGCCTCCCTTCCACTATTGTAGGGATCCAAACCTCCTCCTCTCCTCTATAAATGTAGCCATCTTCCATTGATGTGCTAGTTAAACAGGTTATGGTTGAACACAAGCTGAATAGCTGAACGCTTGGAAGCTGAACTTGTAGGAAGGAAACTATAGCCAAGCAGCTATTGAGAGCCAATCCAAAGAGAGAGAGCTTCATCCAGATTCCTGACAGGATTTTTTGAGACACGCTCCACTGTCAGCTCCGCCGAAGGAAGATCATAGCGTCAAAGCATTTGGTTGTAATCTCCCTTTTGTCATTTATAATATAAGAGACTCTGATTATGGTTCCATTCATGTGTTCATTTCTTTATATAATGCAATGAATTATATCCTCTCTGACTGATATATGGTTACATGCTTTATATTTTACATTGTATGTCGTTGTTTCCTTGCGTGTGTATAGGTGTTCGGATGTGTCGAACGGAAAGATCGTGATCTGTCGAGCGAGGGACGGGAAACGTCATCTTTTCTTCAACAACAACTGCGTGGGATTTGAGGTAGGCTATTTGTCATGATATTTGTCATTTTGTAACTAGGAACCAGCGTCATTGTGTGACTTTATTGTTGCTAGACCCGATCTGGGCTAGTAGGGATCGCCTATGTCCGCAGAGGGGATTTACCTCTTCAACAAACTGGCGACTCCGCTGGGGAGTCAGTTGGAGTTAGACTTTATTCTTTTGGTTTTTTTCACTTTTGAATGATTTATTTGCCCTTCTGGTTCACCTTCCTTGGTCTTAGACCCCTTTTCGGCACCAGAGGATCAAATCTGACCTCTTCTTTTCCGAAATTTCCATCTTTTCATGGTTAGCTTGATTGGTGCGGTTTCCACCCTGACAATCACGCCCATTAGCGCAAGTTGCCAGTTCATCACCTATGCCATCCCCTGTCTGGTGCTGATTACAGCCATACAGTCGCGCCATTTCCTATAGGTGCTAGGGTTTTCCCTTGTTCGGGATTTTTTTTGGTTAGTACTTTCGATTCTGGGTTATTTTTAGATTTTTCTTGAAGTGGTGAGTCTAGTCCTGGTTGGGAGAATTTTTTTTTTTTTTCATTTTCAGGCATTGGCGCTTGTTTTCAGTTACCAACCCGCGGTAATTGGCCATTGGTGCTAGTTTTCAGTTTGCAAGTCGTACCAGTTGATGCTAGTTTCACCCACCAAAGTCGTGCCAATTTCAGGGTGTGTGAAAATTGAGTTTTTTTCCCTAAATCCTTCACCAGTGTGTCTTTCCCTTCCGGTATTTTCTCTGTATGAGCATAGATTACATTGCTCATTGTTCAACTGAAATGTCATTTTTTTTATTTCTTGATGTAAAAGGGAATGAATGCCTTTTTTTGATCTCATGCTTTGGAATTCCTCTTTGTGTTTGACCTCATATGTCTTGTCGCCTTTTGAGGAATTTCATTACAAAGTGTTTGAAACAACGATTGCATTCTTAGTGTTTGTTTGCATCCCTTTTGCATTCATCCTTCATTAAGGAGATTTGTGTTCATTTAGTTTTCGTCCCAAAGTTTTTTTTTTGTTAAAATGCATTAGATCACATTGCATTGAAAAGTATTTTTTGAGATTTATCATTGAACTTAGATCACATTGTTCAATGATTGAAAGCTAAAAATCGCATTGAGTGCATTCTCTTTCATTAAAAACGTGCATTAAGTAGATTCTCATTTCATTGAAAAATGCATTGAGTGCATTCTTATCATTTGAAAAGAAAAAGGAAATTGTGCATAGATTACAATTGCATAGTTTTCAAAAAGTGGATTTTGCATAGATTACATTGCATAATTCACATAATTGAATGTTTTAGATTACCTTTGGATAGTGAAAGTCATCTAGTTTGGAAAAAGTATCGTTTTCAATATTGTTGTTTGTTGCATCATTGTTTGAAGCTCTTCCCTTAACTAGATAGCATTCATCGAATATAAATATTTCTTTTCTCATATAGCTGCATATAGGAGATTTTCAGATCCAACATACGGTAGGGCCTTGAAACCGAGACATAATTGAAGATCAACTCTAAAATTTACTAAATTAACCTAAGGCAACATTGAAACATTAACGGAATATCTAGAGGTCTAGGCTAGTGACGTGTTCTGGCGTCGTTAAACCTAGTAGTTGTCATTTTCCATATGGCTTTAGACAGCACTAGTACGAACTTGTGCTCCCCATACCGTCACATATATAAAGGGAGACCCCATTAGGTTGCTATCCTTTATTCGTAGGAAGCTGAGTCTGCCGCCTTTTACCCATGATACACCGAACACAACATTCGGGGAGATTACCTGCATGTACGTTAAGTCCTTGGTTGATTTCTCTTTCATTTTTACCAAGGTGTATATGGCAGTTCACGGATACTTGGTACACCTCTTACCTAGATTACCAAAGCAGTCAGTTTGATCTTTACTGACTCCCTAAATTTGAAAATATCGTCAAGCGCTTGTCCTTTCACCCTTGTTTTAAAACTGAAAGCGATAGAGTCACCTTTTGCTTGTTTCTCGACTCTTAAAATATGAAACAGTAGAGTCTGGTTTCAATGTTTCAAAATTAAATACCCACGAAATATTCCTAGTTAAAGTTAGTTTCCTTAGGGTGTTGTTTCAAGGTCGTTTCCGATGGAAACTTTTCCAGAGTTCACCAACCAAGGAATCCCCTCCGATGAGAATCCTAGTCCTTTTCCTCCTTTTGGAAATGTTTGCACTCCTTATATGGCAACGTTGTCCCTTCCTGGGTTAACTGTTGGGTTGCCTATTTGGTTATTTTCAACCTCGGTGGTCTGATCCCTGTTCAACCGTCTCCTCCACCTGAGCAATGCCATGTTGATTCAAAGGTGGACCTCTCCCCTTCTTCCCTTGTTTATGTGTCCTCCTCTTCTACTTCGCCTGGTGAAAGTTTGGATTCGAGTAACCAGGTGGCTAAGAAGAAGAAGAAGAAGACAAAGAAGAAGAAGTCTGATAAGAGAGAGGCTAAGGCTGTAGCTACTGCTTCTAAAATGTCTGCTCTTGATAAACCATCCAACCTTCCACAGAAATTTAACTTCCCCTACATGTTGTGCCAGGGAAACCATCTTCTTCGAGATTGCCCTGGCATTCCCAAGGTGCTCGAAGTATGGTCCAATGGTCGTCTGTCATTTCCTTTGGATTCCGAGAGTCAGGTTGGGGGCATGTATTCAGCTAGTGTTGGTAAGACTCATAAGAATCAGGGTAAGCTTTCCAATCCCTGTAAGTTGTGTGAAGGGCACCATTCCATTCACCTTTGTTCATATATGGATGAAGCCAAGAGAGTTTTGGACAACTCGATTGTTTCTGAACCGTGCCTTCCGGTTGGTTACAAACAGCTTTCTTTGAGTCCGTCACCATTTGATTCAACGATTGGTCAAGAGTCATCCTTGGTCGATCCCACTCCCCCAGAAATTCAAATTCAGGAATTCGTCCCTAACCAACCATTGGTCATGGGATCAGTTGAGCTGGCCTCGTCTGCGGTGCCCCAGGTCTTTTCCGTTGAGAGTGGATCTCACATCCCTCAGGTTCTTCTTGTTTCTTAAGATTCCTCGGATTCAGAGAAATATTCTCCTGTTCCCATACCTCAAGAAGCTACTCCTCCACCTCCCGTGATGGAGGTCCCAGAGGATACCCCTCCCGACTCCGTGATGGAGGTCGTGGAGGATGCTCCTTCTTATCCTGTAACACCAGGGGAAGACCTTCCGTCTTATGTGCCTTTTGAGATGATGGTACAAGCCTCCCATCCGGTCATACCTAGCACCATTATAGATGAAGGCGCGTCTGTTAGTATTTTATCCTCAACTACTTGGCAAGATTTCGGTTCACCGCCGCTTATGCCTGTTACGCAGAATCTATTGGTGTTTAACATAGGAACTAGTCAACCGTTAGGGATCCTTCCAAAGTTACTTGCTACTTTGGGAGGGAAAAATTTCCATATGGACGTGACGGTTTTTTTTCACCCCTTGGACTTTAATTTACTCTTGGGCCATGATTATACTTATGCCATGGGAGCGCTTGTCTCCTCCCTCTTTCGTCTGATGTGTTTTCCGCACCAAGGTCGGATCGTGACCATCGATTAGCTTGTGTTCTTTGGTCCTCATATGATAGCTAGCCCACCATCATCCCTGTCGGATCTTTATTCGCCGGTTGTGTCATCCCCACCGCATGTCAATTATGTGGCTACCTGTCTTGTGCCTGTATTCAGTGATAGTGTCGTTGTGCATCAAGTGCTGGGAGCATTGGGTCCTGATTTCCGAGATGTTGTTCTCCCATCCAGTGTGGAACTCTTGGAAGCTATGAATTCTTATTCATTATGATGAGGTCTGTCGAAGCAGAGTTCGTTTTCTTGTGTCGAGCTCATTAAAAAATGAAGCAAGGTGTTAGATCAGAGTTCGTTTTCTGGTGTCAAGCTCCTTAAAAAATGAAACAAGGTCATCTGAGGATAGTTATTTTAATGTGTCAAACTTGTTAAAATAATGGAACATGTTCCCGTTTGATTCGAGTCTTTGTTTATATCTTGTAAAATACCAGTCGAGTCTTTCTCTAATCTCGTAGTTTGAACCTTCACTACATCTAGCGTTCATATGGACTGAAGCTTGGGGGGCATGTATCTCGAATTGAGTCACCATGCTGGGGGGCATGCTTACTTTTTCAAGCATAGTTTGTTTCCATTTCAAGCTTGTGTAAAAATGAAACTGGTTTCAAGCATAGTTTATCTTTGTTTCAAGCTTGTGTAAAAATAAAACCAACTTCAAGCAAATTTTACTGATTGCAAGCTTGTGCAAAACTGAAACCATTCCCATTTTACCTCTTGTGATTGCCATTTTATCAGCCTGTTTTGCCAGATGAGCCTTGGTTTTCTCACTCCATCGTCACTATCTACTTGGCCGAAGATATGCCTTCACTTGGTTGTTTTTCCCGTTCCTGAGGAACCTCTGCAATGAGTGGTCTTTTTAGCCAACCTCTTAACCTCTACTTGTTCTTAAAAATTCCACCATCAACGGAACCAGTAGCTACCCTTTGTACCACTCGTTCCTCCTAGAGGACTCAACTTTCAGCTCTTTTCTGACTCTCTAAAACTGAAAAGATTGTTGAGTCGCTTGTCGTTTTGAGCTCGTTAAATTGGATGCAAAATGATATCTACCTAGTATACATTTAACCCTTTTTCGAGCTGGGATGGATTATTTATGAAAAAGGAATACCCTAGCCTATCACGACTAGGAGGTTCTCTTAGACATTGTTTTCTACCTTTTCAGATATGTGGGACTATTTACGAAAAGGGACTGTTGGAGTTTTCTTTTCCGCTGTCTTTTCAAACTCTCTAAATATGAAAAGATGTTGATTTCTACCTTTGTCAGACTCATTAAAACTGATGACATTGGACTCCTTCATAATGAATTTACTCGAGTTCCTCCTTCTTAGGGCTCGTTAAATGTACTAGGTTGGATTTGTCCGAAGGACAAACTTATATGACAAGCATATGGTATCATCTTCAAGCTTTTGTAAAAATAAAGAGGTACTCACCAAAAATGGTGGGGGGGAAATGGAACCAGTATCATAGTCGTGTCGGCAGTATGTCACTCTTGAACATGGCACTCGTCTGCATTCGTGTCGGGTTGGGGACATCTCATCTCATTTTCTGCTTGCCTCCATGGGTTTGGGTAATCCTTTTTGACCGCTCATCTGCTCTTTTCCACGCCATCATGACCTCAGATCCTTTGATGTCAAATACTACCAAATCCACTGTCGTGCTGCCGATACGTTCAAGAGAAGTTTGCCTCTGCAGTTTTCAACCTCCCTCTGATTCTCTACTGATCTTGATTTGCAAACATCATGTTCCTCTGTCTCGCATCGATGATGTGGGAAACACTATGGCCCACCTTCGATCAAGGTCACTTCCTGTTGACTTCAACTCGTTATCCAGGAAGCTGATCTAGAGACTCCCTTTAGGTACCTTGGAGCCTGCATGCCTCAATGGCAGGTTCTTAGCATTCTACGCAAGGTTTTCATTATTGACCTTCGATCGGATGATTCTGCGGGTGTTCGATGCCAGCTCACTATTCACATTCTGTGGATTGTACCTATAGTACCTTGAGGGCCATCCTCATTATTGGTGGTTCCTCTCGCATCTGTTAACAGCTTTCATTATTGGTTGGTAATCAGATAATGTTCCTGCATGTTCGACTTCAGCTCACTTATTCACATGCTCGGACTTGTACTATGTTCAGGTCGAGATGGAGTGCAAGACCCTGGGTTGTGTCTGATGAAATCTAGGTTGTTGATTTTTTATTTGTAGATTATAATGATTAGTTACATGACTCATTTGATTGGATGGCTGCGACCATACCTGAGTCTACTTGTTGATCCTTCTTTTCTGGATGGTTGTGTCCATATCTTGGATCCCGGTTATTGTACACTCTATTATGGATGGCTGCGCCCATACCACATATCATGTATTTGAGATATCAGTTGTATTTGTCTTCACAATTTTTCCAATGGTAGTGTTTTTAGTTGGGCGCGTTCTCATAAATAATTCCACCCCTCCCTCTCTCTCGGACCTCATGCTTTAGGGGGCATCTGTTACACAGTAATTTGTCACTATCCCTGCAATCCCCATCTCGCCCATTGGAGTGTCATTTCTATGACCAATAAGCAGTGTCATGCCTTGAAAACACCAACATTGCATCCCTTTCCATGAGGATAGCAATCCTTCTGTTGATCATTTCCTGAGCAGACCACTAAAAACACCTATTTTTGCCTTGGCACTGGTACCTCGTTATGCCCTCGCGCCAATGAGGAAAAATTAACACTAAGCCCGCGCCAGCTGGCGCTCTGTCCCAGTTAAGCACCCGTGCAAATCTTCTTATGGATTTAAAAAAAAAAAAAAAGAGGCGAAGTTTCGATTACAACAACTTCGTGGATGAGTCATAGGAAGTGGTTCGACTGAATAACCACAGCCTTCCTCCTTTGGCCTCTTGTTTCCACCTTATGGGGAAACTTCGCAAGGGATAAGGCCTCCCTTCCACTATTGTAGGGATCCCAACCTCCTCCTCTCCTCTATAAATATAGCCATCTTCCATTGATGTGCTAGTTGAACAGGTTATGGTTGAACACAAGAAGAATAGCTGAATAGCTGAATAGCTGAACGCTTGGAAGCTGAACTTGTAAGAAGGAAACTATAGCCAAGCAGCTATTGAGATCCAAGTCGAAGAGAGAGAGCTTCCTCCAGATTCTCGACAGGCTTTGTTGAGACACGCTCCACTGTCAACTCCGCCGAAGGAAGATCATAGCATCAGAGCATTTGGTTGTAATCTTCCTTTTGTCATTTATAATATAAGCGACTCTGATTATGGTTCCATTCATGTGTTCATTTATTTATATAATGCAATGAATTATATCCTCTCTTACTGATATATGGTTACATGCTTTACATTTTATGTTTTATGTCATTGTTTCCTTGCGTGTGTACAGGTGTTTGGACGTGTCGAACGGAAGGATTGTGATATGTCGAGCGAGGGACGGGAAACGTCATATTTTCTTCAACGAAAGCTACGTGGGATTTGAGGTAGGCTACCTGTCATGATCTTTGTCATTTTGTAACTAGGAACCAGCGTCATTGCATGACTTGATTTTTTCTAGACCCGATCTGGGCTAGTAGGGATCGCCTTTGTCCGCAGAGGGGATTTACCTCTTCAACAGTCAATTGACGCAGAAAGGATACAAAGTTATCTTTTAGGGGCAACAGTGTTTTATTTACGACAAATCCCCAAGAAATCAGTTGATTGAAAAGGTGCAGATGACGAGGAACAATCTCTTTCCTCTAATTATGAACTACAATGATCAGCAAAAACAGATGGTCAGAGGTTTACCTTCCATCAAAGAACTTGCAAGCACTTGTGAGTGTTGCATCTTGGCAAATCAACACCGTGAAATTTTTCCGAAAGGAGTTTCTTACAGAGCAAAGAAACCACTTAAGTTGGCACATACCAACCTATGTGGACCTATGAGGACACAGTCGATTGGTGGAAGTTGTTACTTCCTCACTTTTATTGATGACTATAGCAGGAAGACTTGGGTTTACTTTTTGAAGCAGAAGTTTGAAACTTTTGCAAAGTTCAAAGAGTTCAAAGCCTTAGTGGAGAACCAAAGTGATCGACATATCAAGGTATTGAGATCTGATCGTGGTGGCGAATACGATTCCAAGGTATTCCATGAGTACTGCAAACAACATGGAATCCGAAGACAGTTTACAAACAGATACACACCGCAGTAGAATGGAGTAGAAGAGAGAAAGAACCTAACAATCATGAACATGAAAACGAGCATGTTGAAAGCAAGACACCTGTCTAATGAGTATTGGGCAGAAGCAGTTGCATTTTTTTTTTATGTGATAAACATATCTCCTACAAATAGTGTGATGAACATAATTCCAGAAGAAGCATGGTCAAGTATGTCATGCAGTGTATCTAATTTCAGAATTTTTTGATGTGTAGCCTATGCACATGTGCCTAAGAAAATAAGAGGCAAATTAGATGATCAAAGTGAAAAATGCATTTTTACTGGTTATAGTGAGCAATCAAAGGCTTACAAATTGTATAACCCTGTCACAAAGAAGACAATCATTGGCAGAGATGTTGTGTTCAAAGAACAAGAGTCATGGAATGGGACTGTAGACACACTAACCGTTGCACAAACACCATTGATGGAAGAGGATGATCTAGAAGAAGAGGAACAGTAAGAACCAAGAGAGCAGACACCAAACAGAGTCACACCAGCAAGGACTCCAAGATTTTCAGAGCAGCATGGATCTTCAAGTAGATCCACAGACTAGAATTCTCCAAGCAGTGAATCAGGTAATGAATCAAGTAATGGTAAGAAAAATATGAGAAGTTTGAAAGATATTTATGGTGATTTGGATGTTAGTTAAAATTTTGCATTGTTAGCATTCCACCCTTCTTCGTTTGAAGAAGCAATCAGAGATGAAAATTGAGTTCAAGCCATGGATGAAGAGATGAAATCAATTGAAAAGAGTGATACATGGGATTTGGTTGATTTACCAAATGATAAAAATATCATTGGTGTGAAGTGGGTCTACAAGAAAAAGGTGAATGAGAAAGGTGAGATTGAAATATTTAAAGCAAGACTTGTAGCAAAAGGATTCTCACAGCAACCAGGAATAGAATTTGGGGAAACATTTTCTTCGGTAGCTAGATTGGATACTGTAAGAGAAGTTCTGGTGACAGCAGCTCAAAACAAGTGGAAAGTATATCAGATGGATGTCAAATCAGCCTTCTTGAATGGAATTCTTGAAGAAGAAATTTATGTGCAGCAGCCTCCAGGTTATGAAGTTGAAGGTAAAGAAGATAAAGTCTACAGATTGAAGAAAGCACTCTATGGACTTAAGCAGGCACCTAGAGCATGGTATAGTAGAATCGACAGTTACATGATCAAGAATGGATTTTGCAGAAGCAGCATTGAGCCTACCTTATACACAAAGGTAAATGAACATCGACGGATTTTGATAGTTTTCTTATATGTTGCTGATATGATTTTTACAGGTGAGCTTGAGATAGATGAATTTAAGGTAGCCATGATGAAAGAATTTGAGATGAAAGATCTAGGTCTCATGAAATATTTTCTTGGCATTGAAGTTGAGCAATCTGAAAAAGCAATTTTTATTTGCCAAAATAACTATGCAAAAGAACTGTTGAAAAGATTCAGGATGGATAATTCCAAACATGTACCCACACCAGTTTCAATGGGTACAAAGTTAAGTAAGGATGATGAAGGAGCAGATGTCAATCCAACTCTATTCAAAATATTGGTTCGCAGCCTCATCTATCTCACAGCAACAAGACCAGATATTATGCAGGGAGTAAGTTTGATTTCCAGATTTATGGAGACTCCAAAAGACACACATTGGAGTGTTGGAAAAATAATTATGAGATACATAGTAGGAACCAGAGATTATGGCATAATGTATTCAAGTACAGAAAAGAAAGAATTGATTGGATACACAGATAGTGATTTTGCAAGAAGTTTGGATGATCGGAATAGCACATCCAGTTATGTTTTTCATCTTGGTTCAGGAGTGATAGCATGGGCATCTAAAAAGCAGCCTATTGTGACACTATCATCAGCAGAAGAAGAATATGTACCAGCAACTTCAACAGCATGTCAAGTAGTATGGTTAAGAAGAGTATTGGATGGACTCAAGAAGAAACAGCAAGGATCAACAGCGATATATTGTGACAACACATCAACGATTGCACTATCCAAGAATAGTGTGTTTCATCAAAAGAGCAAGCATATTGATACTAGATATCACTTTATTCGAAAACTTGTGAGCAATGGAGAAGTTCACTTGAAGCCTTGTAGAACGAGTGATCAATTGGATGATATCTTTACAAAGCCATTAGCAGTATATTTTTTGAGTGTCACAAAAGAAACTTGGGTGTTGTAAGCCTAGCTGAGACATAGACCAGTAGGCATGTTTGAGTTGTCATGAGTTATGTTTTAGTTTAGCAGTCGTAATTAAGGGGGAGTGTTAAAATATATAATTACTTCCCGCATGCAGAGTTAGACAAATAGTTAAGTGAATTAGTTGAGTTGAGTTATAGATATATTTGGTGAGTGAGTTAAAGAGTGAGTTAAGGGAATTGATTAAGTTCAGTTATGTGAGAGATTGCATGTCAATTTAGGTTAAATACCCTTCACCGGGTTCATTGTATTCATATTATGAGTTAGAGTGATTGAGATTAATTGAAGAGCCGCAGCTCATTGTTTCGTATGTGAAATACTTGTGTTTTGTATGATTGAATCCTCTGGCTATCCAACAGGTATATTATGTGCCTGGACTCACACACAATTTGATAAGTGTTGGTCAATTGACACAGAAAGGATACAAAGTTATATTTCAGGGGAAACAGTGTGTTATTTACAACAAATCCCCAAGCAAGCAGCTGATTGCAAAGGTGTAGATGATGAGGAACAGACTCTCTCCTCTAATTATGAACTACAATGATCATCAGAAACAGATGGTCAGAGGTTTACCTCCCATCAAAGAACCTGCAAGCACTTGTGGGTGTTGCATCTTGGCAAAGCAACACCGTGAAAGTTTTCCGAAAGGAGTTTCTTACAGAGCAAAGAAACCACTTGATTTGGTGCATACCGACCTGTGTGGACCTATGAGGACACAGTCGATTGGTGAAAGCTGTTACTTCCTCACTTTTATTAATGACTATAGCATGAAGACTTGGGTTTAATTTTTGAAGCAGAAGTCTGAAACTTTTGCAAAGTGCAAAGATTTCAAAGCCTTAGTGGAGAACCAAAGTGATCGACAGATCAAGGTATTGAGATCGGATCCTGGTGGCGAATATGATTCGAAGGAATTCCATGAGTACTGCAAACAACATGGAATGTGAAGACATTTTACAACCAAATACACACCGCAGCAGAATGGAGTAGCAGAGAGAAAGAACCGAACAATCATGAACATAACAAGGAGCATGTTGAAAGAAAGACACCTATCTAATGAGTATTTGGAAGAAGCAGTCGCACGTGCTATTTATGTGATAAACAGATCTCCTACAAAGAGCATGATGAACAGAGTTCCAGAAGAAGCATGGTCAGGTTTTTTATACAGTGTATCTCATTTCAGAGTTTTTGGATGTGTATCCTATGCACATGTGCCTAAGAAAATAAGAGGCAAATTAGATAATCAAAGTGAAAAATGAATTTTTACTGGTTATAGTGAGCAATCAAAAGCTTACAAATTGTATAACCCTGTCACCAAGAAGACAATCATTAGCAGAGATGTTGTGTTCAAAGAAAAAGAGTCATGGAATGGGACTGTAGACACACTAACCGATGCACAAACACCATTTATGGAAGAGGATGATGTAAAAGAAGAGGAGCAACGAGAACCAAGAGAGCATACACCAAACAGAGTCACACCAGCAAGGACTCCAAGATTTTCAGAGCAACATGGATCTTCAAGCAGATCAACAGACCAGAATTCTCCAAGCAGCGAATCAAGTAATGGTAATAAAAAGATGAGAAGTCTAAAAGACATTTATGATGATTTGGATGTTAGTTCAAATTTTGCATTGTTGGCATTCCAACCTTCTTCATTTGAAGAAGAAATCAGAGATGAAAATTGGGTGCAAGCCATGGATGAAGAAATGAATTCAATTGAAAAGAATGATACATGGGATTTGGTTGATTTACCAAACGATAAAAATCTCATTGGTGTGAAGTGGGTGTACAAGACAAAGGTGAATGAGAAAGGTGAGATTAACAGATTTAAAGCACGACTTGTAGCAAAAGAATTCTCGCGGCAACCAGGAATAGACTTTGGGGAAACATTTTCTCCGGTAGCCAGATTTGATACTGTAAGAGTAGTTATAGCGACTGCAGCTCAGAACAAGTGGAAAGTATATCAGATGGATGTCAAATCAGCCTTCTTGAATGGAATTCTATAAGAAGAAATTTATGTGCAGCAGCTTCCAGGTTATGAAGTTGAAGGTAAAGAGGATAAAGTTTACAGATTGAAGAAAGCGCTCTCAGGATTGAAGCAAGCACCTAGAGCATGGTATAGCAGAATCGACAATTACATGATCAAGAATGGATTTTGCAGAAGCAGCATTGAGCTTACCTTATATACAAAGGTAAATGAGCATGGACAGATTTTGATAGTTTTCTTATATGTTGAAGATATTATTTTTACAGGTGATCTTGAGATAGATGAATTTAAAGTAGCCATGATGAAAGAATTTGAGATGACAGATCTAGGTCTCATGAAATATTTTCTTGGCATTGAAGTAGAGCATTCTGAAAAGGGCATTTTTATTTGCAAAAATAATTATGCAAAAGATTTGTTGAAAAGATTCAGGATGGATAATTCCAAACTTGTACCTACACTAGTTGCAACAAGTACAAAGTTAAGTAAGGATGATGAAGGAGCAGATGTCAATCCAACTCTATTCAAAAGATTGGTTGGCAGCCTCATGTATCTCACAGCGACAAGACCAGATATTATATAGGGAGTAAGTTTCATTTTCAGATTTATGGAGACTCCAAAAGACACACATTGGAGTGTTGGAAAAAGAATTCTGAGATACATAGCAGGAACTAGAGATTTTGACATCATGTATGCAAGTACAGAAAAGAAAGAATTGATTAGATATACAGATATTTATTTTGCAGGAATTTTGGATGATCGAAAGAGCACATCCAGATATGTGTTTCATCTTGGTTTAGGAGTGATAGCATGGGCATCTAAGAAGTAGCGTATTGTGACATTATCATCAGCATAAGCAGAATATGTAGTAGCGACTTCAGTAACATGTCAAGCAGTATGGTTAAGAAGAGTATTGGATGGACTCAAGCAGAAATAGCAAGGATCAACAAAGATATACTGGGACAACACATCAGCGATTGCGCTATCTAGGAATAGTGTGTTTCATCAAAAGAGAAAGCATATTGATACTAGATATCACTTTATTCGAGAACTTGTGAGCAATGGAGAAGTTCACTTGAAGCCTTGTAGAACGAGTGATCAATTGGCTGATATCTTTACAAAGCCATTAGCAGTAGATTTTTTTGAGTTTCACAAAAGAAACTTGGGTGTTGTAAGCCTAGCTGAGACATAGACCATCAGGCATGTTTGAGTTGTCATGAGTTATGTTTTAGTTTATGGGTTGTAATTAAGGGGGAATGTTAAAATATATAATTACTTCCCACATGAAGAGTTAGACAAATAGTTAAGTGAATTAGTTGAGTTGAGTTATAAATAGATTTGGTGAGTGAGTTAGAGAGTGAGTTAAGGGAGTTGATCAAGTTCAATTATGTGAGAGATAGTGCATGTCAATCTAGGTTAAATACCCTTCACCGGGTTCATTGTATTTAGTTTTTGATTTAGAGTGATTGAGATTAATTAAAGAGCCGCCACTCATTTTTTTTTTTGTGAAATACTTGTGTTATTGTGTGATTGAATCCTCTGGCTATCCAACATTGTTGTCCAACTTTATTTTTGGAAGGTAAAGTGTAGCAGTCTTGCCATCAAAATATATTGAGGTGAGATCGCCATCGGTAGGAGCGAATTTGAGTCGTTCAGAGTATAAATATGCCACAGATGGTATGCTCAATTCCTCGTCTCTTTTCCTTCCTCCTCATCAGTTTTTTTATTGGCACCTTTATTCACAAGAAGAGAAAAAGGTCCCTTTAATGCTCTCAGAATCGATAGTTTCCCAAGGGTATAAATAAGACGCAAGGCTAACTTCAACACGAGTTGCACAACCCTCCCGTTGAGCGCACTCTTAGTGAAACTCGTGAGAAATTTAATGGGACCAACGTTTAAAGAGGAGAGAGCTTTCCATAGAAAACTGAAGGCTCGTTTAATTGTTGACATATCCTCCGGAATAGTCTCTTCCTTTCCTTCCTCTTTTGGATTTATTGGAATTTTATTGTTCGAAACAGGAACAACGGCATAGTACAAAACCTCCAGCATGTGACCTCTCTTGTTTGTATGGATCTTCGAATCCTCGGGTAGCTTGAAGATAAAAAGCGAAAATTCTTCGCAAACAAGCCTCAGCAGGGAGCAGAGTCTCTCCTCTGCCTTTTTTTTAGAACCCAACCGCACTTCCAAAATATTTTGCAATACAGAGAGAGGCAATTGATTTTCAAGCTTCATAAGATCCCTCACAATGGAATTGTGGGCGGCACTGGTGCCTTGCGAATCTAGGACTCGTCCACGCTGCTTGACGTCTCCGTCCGAGTTTTGGTCAACGTGTCTCACATAAAATTGCAAACACTCGAGAAGGAAGGCAACGTCAGGAGCCATGACCCACGCCAAGGTTTCTTCCTTGTAATCGAGAAACTTGTGGTAGCTGCTTCAAATTCGCCATTCGTGCTTCTTAAACTCCTCCACAACCTCTGACTCAAACTTGAGTCCGTTGATTCTTTTTTGAAATCTTCAAGCAGCTACAAGTTTGTAGCGCTCCATTTCAGAGCTCAGATCTCCAGTGATGATAGGGGCTAATGGAAATGGTCTGAGGAGTGTATGTTTCCGTCTTCACTGCCAATAACTCTTTGGGCACATTGAAAACCGACATACATAATTCCTTCACTTATTTCTCTTCCGCTTGTAGATCAAAACTTCCCTTGATTTGAATAACCCAACGGTTTTCATTGATATTTAATTCAGCATCAGTTGTATACTCCATGTTTCTTAGTCCGAGGCAAATAGTCTCTCAGGAAACAAAGGACAGAACGGCTGAGCAACTGCGAAACCTTACATGGAGCTCCTCTGGTTAATGAATGGAGACCAGACTGAAGGAAATGGGTACCATTTTCTTCCTTTGAAACGACCCTTATCAAGCGCCTCACAAGGCCCTAGACTGCGTTAGTGACAATGTGTTTCACATGTTTAAAACGATTGCTATATTTTCTACGTTATACTGTTAGTGCAGGAGGGGGATGCAACGATAAATCTGTGGCTTGCTCTAAATGATCGTCAATATAATTAACTGATTTGATGTGACATAATGCATTGAGCATCTTATGCTATATTATTATAATTAATAATTCATCAATCTTCTTGTCCGTGTGCTAATTCATCAATCTTATAAGTTTGCTAGAGCATACGAGGACTACTTGTTTCTAAAGTTATTTTTAGGCTAAGAAAATACCTTTAAATATTTTTTTATTTTTGTGATTATATATAAATATAAAATTATGTGAATATATAAGAAATACGATCATATTAGTAAATGTGGTTGATATAAACTTGCAATCACATTAATAAATGTGTTTGATATAAATTTGTAGATATATAACAACCAATAAAATATTTATCAAATAATATTTTGTTTTTAAACTTCACTTAAGAAAAAACTTTCTAAAAATTTTGCTATCATTTTTTATTATATATAAATATATAACTAAAACAATTAATAAATGTCATTTATATAAATTTGTAAATATATATCAACCACCATAATAATTATTGATCATATAGAAATTTAATATTAATATTAATTAATATATAATTATAATAATTAGATTTAAATATCATTATATTATATTATAGTTATAATATATTAGAATATATGATTAATTTTTAATATTGTGTTTTAGTATAGGGTTTTAATATTGGAGCTTTAATATAATTAAAATTAAGCTAACTATTCAACAAAATGAATAAGTTTCAATTAACATTGAAATCCTAATATTAAAACCAATATTATAAACTATAATATTAACTTCAATATTATAAAACTTAATATTGAAACCAAGCTTAAATCCACATATTACAATCTATATTAAACCCTATCTTTGAAACCTTAATATTATAAACTCCAATATTATAAAAATTAATATTAAACTGAGTATTATAAATATTAATATTAAACCTAAATAGTAAACCCCATATTTCAAACCCTAACATTAAACCCAATACTATAAATCCTATTATAAATCCAATATCATAAACCTTAATATTAAACATTATTTTTGTAACATTGCAAACAACATTAAATAAACTGCAATGTAATGTAATATTGCAAGAATAAATTGCAATGTAATGTAATATTGCAACAATGTTGGTTGCAATGCGAAGTTGGATAGATTTATGTATCATTCCAACATCACATCATGGTTAATTATTTAAAAAAATACTGTGAAGGTTGACTTTGTTTGACTATGTTCACTAAAGTGGTTGATTATGTTTGACTACTAATATTAATCTATAATAATGAGAGGAGATTATGTTTGAATAAAGATAAGGATTGTTGACTATCAAACATAGTCAAATATAATCGAACATTCTCAGCAACATTAAAGTTGATATTCTGAAGCCCATGTTAGAAACTCAATATTTATTGCTACATTGTGACAATGCTTGGCATAATGCAACATTGGATATATTTATGCATCCTTCCAATACCACAGTATTAAACCTTAATATTAAATTAAATATTATGAACCCTAATATTAAACCCAACATTATAAACCCTAATATTAAGCCTAATATTATAAACCCAATCTTTAACCCAAGCATCAATATCATAAACCATAATATTAAACCTTATTATTAGACCTTAATATTATAAACCCAATATTTAACCCATAATTATAAACATTAATATCGTAAATCATAATACTAAACCCAATATTATAAACATAAGGTTGAACAAGTTTGATCATGCCCAATGAGAACATTGATTATAAAGGTTGACTTTGCTTGAATAGGTTTGAATAATGTGGATGGCTATGTTTGATTATTAATATGGTTGATTATATTCATATGGTTAGCTAGTAATATAGCTCACTATGTATGACTATTAATGTGGTTGACTATTTTTTACTAGTTTTGTAATCCCGCATTGCAATGTTGGATAAATTGCAATGCAATGTAATATTGCAACAATATTTGTCAAATTGTGATGGCAATATTGATATTATTGAACATTTTTAAATATCAATAGCGATGGATCAAGGATGACCTTAGTTGATTAAGGTTGATTTTTTTTTACTTATAAACACTAATATTAAAAACTCGGTATTGAACCCTAATACTAAATACAGTATTATAAACCCAATATAAATCCTATATTAAACCCTAATAAACTCAATATTATAAGCTCTAATATTAAATAAAATATTATAAACCCTAATATTAAACCCAATATTATAAACTCAATATAATAAACCTTAATATTATAAACCATATTCTTGAACCCAATATTATAAACCATAATAGTAAACCCAATATGATAAACATAAGGTTGAAAAAGTTTGAGCATGGTCAACTATTTAAACATTTTCTATAAAGGTTGGTTTTGTTTGTCTATAATATGGTTGACTATGTTTGACTAGTTTTGTAATGTTTCAATGTGATGTTCGATAAATTGCAATGTAATGTAACATATAAAAAAATATGTCACATCCCAACTATGTTTTGTCACTTTGCGATGACAATATTAATATTATTAAATATTTCGAAATATTGATAATGATGGACCAAGGATGACTTTAGCTAACTAAGGTTGGAAATGTTTGACTTTGCTCAGTCACGGTTGACCATATTTGAATATGGTCGACCATGTTTAGACTATGGTTGACCATGTGTGACTAATGTTAAAAATTGTTGAATATGATTTGACTATGGTTAACAATAATTTGAATATGGTTACCCATACTTAACTATTATTTTCCAGCTTAACCTTATTAAAACATCGTTGACTATGTTTTGACTCCGAATGACTATGCTTAAAAATTGTTTGACTATGGTTTATTACAATTGTCAATGTTCAACACGTCTAACCATTGTTGGCATTGTTAAGCATGGGTTGACTTTTTCTTTTAAAGGTTGATTATGGTGACTATGGTTGACAAAAGATAACCATGTGTGACCATGATTTACCTAGGTTGCCCATGGTTGAACATGATTAAACATGGTTGATGATGGCTAATCATGATGAATATATTAAACTATGGTCATGGTTGACCATGGTGACTATAGTTAACTACGGTCAATAATAGTTAACCATATTGACAATAGTTGATGATGGTTGACTGTGGATAGACTATGTTTGCCTATGGATCCCTATTGACATAATATTAAGGTTTATATATGTCAAGGTTTAATATATAATATTTAATAATAGGATTTATAATCTTAAGGTTTATTTTATTGGGTTTAATACTGAGTTTATAATATAGGATGTTTAATATATAGGGTTTAATATATAATATTGAGATTTGTAATATTACGGTTTAATATATAAGATTTATAATAATAAGATCATATATTAAGGTTAGCATTATATATTACGAGTTACTTCTACTATCACACCAATCATTTTCGGTTTGGCGTACCAAGGTGCTATAAGTATACATGTTAACTAGAGAATAGAAATCAAAACTATGAGCATATGGCTATGAATACAAAAATCATGCTTTTCTTATACACAAATATATAATAGATGAAATGGACATAATTTATGTTTTTATCACCCAAATTACAGTATTTTATGCTATTTTGCATATGTTTTCTTCACAAAATTAAAGTTCAATTTTATTGCAGAGTATATGAATCTAAATAATATTCATTGATAATATTGATTTTAAAATATTATTAAAATTAAAATTACTTTTAAATCATAGAGAAATATTTTAAATTGTTTATCATTGGAAGAAATGATTCCATGTCATGTCTCTCATGTGATTTGCAGGTTTTCATCCTCAGTCTTGAGGTTTCAATCTAGAATTTTTTCTGTATGTATGAGTTGTAGTTGTGTCATGTTTGATCTGAAAATGGTGTCGATAACTTGTATGGAGTTCAAGAACCTACCACTCAGTTTTAATTAAAATGATCTAGCTTGAACTTGACGTTTTGTGGAATTTTGGCTTGAAAGTGGTGTATGTTTTTTTTACTGTTTATGTGTCTTAAGTTTATTTTTTCTTGCTGTAATTTAACATGTATAACAGAAACGTAATTTAGAAATAAAAACATTCAACACAACAAAAATATAATATAGGATTTCACCCGAAATCTCGTGGGCTACTCTCCTTTGAGTCTTGTCAACTAGACTCAACTCTTTGAGATTAAAGTAACTGTTCTTTTACAAGTTTCATGTTTAACACCAATGAGTAAAAAAATTATTCAAAGGGCTGATAATACCATTTAAAATCCCTCTAATGGCTTTCCAAATTCTGCAAACAGCTTTAGGCTCTTGTTAAGACATTTCCTTCTGTCGGTGCACTAATCTTCTCTGAGCTTCTAAATGACCCAAAATCCCTCATAATTATGTTTAAATTACTGAAACCACTACTTTTATATCCTAAAAAAATCAGACACCAAATTTCAACTGATAAATTTCTTAAATCAAGCACAACATCCCCAAAATAGGCTATCCTCCACGGTTCGCCCAGGGCTGCCCAAAACTTCCCATCAACTTATCGAGCTGAAGAAGTTCTCAAAATGTTCTAAAATCACTTCCATTGGTTCCAAAATGTCTGAAATAGCCACGTTCGACTATTTTTTCATCAGAAACAGCCTCCGACTGCTCCAGTTTCGCCTCCATACACTGTCGGCACCCCTTGCACTTAGGTAAAAGAAAACCTCTTTGTTGATTTTTTGATCTCTAGAAGTTATCCAAACTTTCTGAACCTCTGTCATTAGATTCAAAACCAAATTTTAAGTCAATAATTACCACTGGTTCGCTGCAAATGGTCTCTAGCTCCCCTGGCTAGGCCCTACACTGTTGCTGGCAAAAGTAGGCAAAAATGGCGTATGGAACTTAAATGAAACTTTTCGGCCTCCTAATGCTTTCTACAGACTCTGAAAACCATTTCATCAAATTCATAACATCTGAATTATCCAATTTAGCCTATTGGAACTCTGGAAAAGGACTCTAACTCCCCTGGTTAGGCCTCACTGAATTTGTCTCATGGTGGCCCTGATGGCACCTTCATCTTCCTTGAAGAAAAATCCTCTGAATATCACCTCCATTCGACCTGAAACCTATCCAAAAGTGTTTAGGAGGTCGCAGAGACCCAAAATTGACCACAATTTCATCCAATTTGGTTCAATAATGAGAGAGTTATGACCAAAACAAATTTGCCCCAATTTCCTCCACTAAATGTGGGGCAACTGCGAGTTAACTCCACTAAAACTGGAAGTCTGCCTAAATTTGGGAGCACCTCCAGAATATCCACCGTATTAAACTCCACTTAACTGAAGCTTAATTAAATAATAAACCTAAGATTAGGTTCATTAAACACTCTTAACATTAAGCTCCCACACTGGACATATGATGAGGTTCCATGGGAGAAGGGTTGGCCCCTCCGTGCTCCGTCGGACCCACTCGGCATTCAAAGTGCAATAACTTCTTCATACAGTGTCCATTTTTCGAACCATTTGCAGTGCCAGAATCAGGAAGACGAGACCTATGCAACCATCTTAGTTTCAACCCAATCCTGTAATTTTTAATTTTGAGCTAATCTGTAGGTCCTTGCTCCAGTTCTTATCACACCTCCCAAATGAGATTTTTTTGGACCCCAAAAGCTCTCTTGGACTACTCAAACTGATCTGTACAGAAAATAAAAATACTGACCCTCTTCTCTTCAGCCTCCAAACACTTGACTTGCATGGCTAGTGACTTTGAACCACAACTAGAAAGAAATTCACACTTCCCTTCCTCGATGCTTGTCCTCCTGTCAAGAGTTGTCTTTCTTGCAGTCTCTCTGAAAATTTATGGCGAGAAATTTGTAGTAGTAAACTATACATCTCTGCCTTGATCAATGATCCAAGGTGGCTCAAACATAAGTCGTGCAACATGCGACATCAACAACAAGTCGTAATAAAATGTGTTATACAATTGACACAAAATCAATGTAAAAAGTGTGCAACACAATCGACACAAGTCGACAAACATGTGCGACACAATCAACACAAGTCAATAAACAACATGATACATCTTGAAAAACACATGTGGATGCATTAATGTACAATGAACCTATTTACAGTTCTCTATTTACACATACAACTTCCATGCACATGTACACCTTCAACTCTTCCTTTCAAGTGCCAACAAGTACATAATCCCAAAAACATGTGGGTGACTATAAGAGCTGAACTAAAAGATATTTCTGCAATATAACTGAGTATCATAGTCATCTTTTACACTTCCACGGAAAAATTTTGCAACAACAAAGAAATTACTTCAACTGAACCACATTTATATGCAATCTTGCATCAAAATTTTCAACAGAAATACATGCATACAACCAAAATGTGCATATGTAAAAAGGAGTATTTCTTACTTTGTTAAGAATTCCATCCACTTCTTTCCAAGCCACCTCCATGGCAAATTTTGCTGCTGCAACACTTCTTCATGTGAATCTTCCATTTTCACATTGATAATGGAATCTATATTTCCACTTGCACCAATATTTCTGTCCTCTTGCTACATGTGCTTTGGACGACTAGTTGGATGCAAAGTTCAACAATGGGAGACAACATGTCCCCTCTTTTGGAAAAATGTGCAAAACTTATGCACTTTCTTTGAAATTTTTCTTTGCCCCATTTGCTTCCTGTATGCTTTCTTCCTCATCCAGCATCTCGAAACAACATGGTTAAATCCACCACAATATGTACAACAAATATTTCTTCTATTTAAGCATGCAAAATTATCATGCCTTGCAGAAACACAATCAAATTGATCATGAGAAGATTTATACCTCTTGTACTGCTTTGGTTGTTCATCCTTTTTTCCTCCTTGAGGAGATGAACTAGTAGAGGCTACAGCTTTCATTTGCAGACTAACATCATCGTTCTTGTCTTGAAAATTGTCTAAACTTGCATGCTTTCCATAAGCTGCATGTCTACCCTCTTCTTACTACAACAAAGCTTTAAAGCAAGGGAAATCATATTTGAAACAAATTTTACATATTTGCATCTTAGAACTTGGAATAAAAGTTCTATTTCAAATAGCCTCACATGCCTTCATGGCTTTGGAGTCTTCGCCATTAAATTGCACATAACCAAGACCAAGATTCTTGGGTTGTTCCTCAACCGTAACAAGTTCAACCATGCCTTGTGCATGCTTACCTAACCCTTTGCCTTCATAGCCCATTTTAATCATTAACTTGGACCCTATACCTCTCGTGTGCTTTTCGAAAGAACCAATACATCTTTCTAATGAGGAAACTAAAGATAAAATAGAATGGATTACCTCTTCCTCACGCATTTTCTCGGTCAAAGCCTCTTGGGATTGATGGAGTTGCCTCTCCATATCATGAAATATTTAGAGAATTTCTTCCTTCTCTTCCTTCATGTTGAGATTCAACAATATGATGAGCTTAGTGAAAAGAGTCGCCATCACTAAGTGGGCCCGTAGGCTATTTTTGGCGCAAGTCTATTTTAAACTATCTCTATTTTTAGACATGATGATCATATTTCAGAAGTTGCAGGATGCTATTTGTGGATGGTTGATCAAGTTGAAAAAAATAGATGAAATTCTATTTTTAGAATACTGGGCGAAGTCAATTTATAGATTGTCAATCTAAAAATAGATGCATGTCGATTATTATTAGCTCTTAATAATAATCAGACTATAAACAGCAACTTATTCTCTTGGAGCACTTCACTTCAGTGCACAGATGTGGCACATCAGCTTACTGAGGGAATTATGCAATTCCCAAGGGTTTACTAGAGCTAATGCATGGAGGACTCAGCTAGAACTCAAGTGGTAGAGTTATGGCACAATTGGAAGAAGTAGTTATGGAGTTGTATTCAGTTTAACTCAGTTAGACTCAATTGAGCTAGTTGTATCTATTCTAACTAATTGATACACTAGTGAGAGTGGAGTGAATTAATTAGTTAATTAATTCACAAATAATAACTCATTAATCAACTGAAAAATATAGCAGTTAACTACAGTGCATGGCAGTTTCAGTGGAGACCAGTGGAGAGATAGGTGAAAGGGCAAGATAGACTATCTGTTGTGACTATAGTGATGCATTGATTGCATCACGCACACATTGGAGATGCCAATGATGATTGTGTAGTCAAGGATGGAGTAATTTTAATTCATTCAGAGCTATTCTTCAACAGATATTGCGCAGTGGAGGCAGGCTAGCAGGAGGCAGAGATTGGTGCATGGATTTGCAAGATTGGTCCTGATTAGTGTATGACGATTGTACTGCACTGAGAGCTTGTGATAAGATTTCTATGTTTTTATGAGATTGTCATATGATCTCCATGTTACATAATATATAGTTGGGGTTTTCAGCTTTAGGCTTTCCCAGTTAAAAACTGTGTTATGTGCGATTGATTATTTTTGTTTATGCTTCACATGTGTGTGCAATTAATTTTTCCGCAAAAGATTAACAAGTGGAATAGATTTAGTATCTTGCATAAAGTTAAATAGTGTGAGATCAGGTGGATCTTGGAAATATGCATGCTTAGTGCATATAATTTCTACATGGTATCGGAGCATTGTTTATTGAAGATTTCAATTGTGAAGTGAGTTTGTGCTGGTGGAAAATTTGAATTTTATATAGAAGATTATTGGTGCATAATTCGAGTATAGATTGAAATGTATTTCAATGGGTTGAGATTGCAGCATTCCCTTGATGGGAGCTCAAATTACATAGCCTGGAAGAACGGGATGGAGGCGGTGCTGGAGGATAATGGACTGAAGGAGTTCATCAATAGTGATGTTCCTAAGCCGGGATCTAGTGATGCTGCATTACTTGATGCATGGAAAAAGAAGACTGCAAAGACGAGGAGGATTTTGTTGGAAGGTGTGAAGGACCATATTGTGTCTAGCCTTCATGGGAAAGCCACTCCATTCTTAATGTGGAAGGCTTTAACAGACTTGTTCCAAAGCAAAAGTGACCAGAGGAAGTTGGCGCTTAAAGACAAGCTCAGAAAAATAAAAATGGAGAAAGGCGACAATATTCCAAAATACCTCACGAATTTTGTCCACTGAAAGGATGAACTGGGAAGTGTGGGGGTTACTGTTGATGATGAACACTTTGTGAGCTTGGATCTCCTTGGGCTTCTGAAGAGTTTGCATAGCTACAAAGAATTTGTCAATGGACGGGAGAAACTCTCGGGATGGGAGCGACTTTGGTTGGATCTTGTGCAGGACGAGATAAGGCGGGGTACCAGGGATTGATCTTCATCAAAGAATGAAGATGAAGAGAATTACGCTTTGGCTACCAAAGAAAGGAAAGGGAAGGGGAAGAAAAATCCTTCAAAATCCGGTGCTAAAGGTAAGAAGCAGGACTTGTCCAAAGTGAAGTGTTTTCACTGTCACGAGCATGGACATTTCGCCACTAACTGTCCACAGAAGAAGAATAATAAGAATGCTGCTGGATCTGTAGCTGGAGAGGCCTTAGTCTCGCAATTTGAGCTGGATTTTTCCTTGATCGCATGCTTGGTTTCAAGCTACATGGGATCGGTGTGGTATCTTGACAGTGGTGCATCTTTCCATATGACGGGAGACAAAGAGTTGTTTAGTGACTTGGAGGAGAAGGACCTCCAGATGCATATAGAGATGGGAGATGATGGTCGGTACAGTGCGACTGGCATTGGGACCATTACGTTTGAGAGGGAGTCTGGTAATCTATTCTTGTTGCAGAATTTTATGCATGTTCCAGGTCTGAAGAAGAACTTGGTCTCAGTCGCAACGCTGGAAGACAAGGGTTGTGATGTTGTTTTCAATGAGGTAAAAGCCTTCCTTTGACATAAAAAAATGGTTCAAACCAATAAGATAGGGGTTCGAATTAAGAATCTCTACAAGCTGGATGTAGATGGCTACGCTGCAATGGTGGGAAAAGCAAAAGAAGTGGTGAGTCGGGATGAGGGCGAATTATGGAACAAGAGATTGGGCCATATTCACCATGGTGCTTTGAATATTTTGCAGCAAATTTCTACTAGACTTCCTAAGGGTACTCTTGCGTAGTCAAAACAGTGCAAGGGATGTACTATGGGTAAGTTTGTGAAGACTAGCTTTCATGAGAAGGAGAACCGTTCTTTGGTGATCCTGGAGAGAATTCACACAGACATGTGTGGACCATTCTCGGTTGCTTCAACAGCAAAACACAGGTATTATGTGATATTTGTTAATGAATTTTCTCATAGATGTTGGATCTTCTTCATGCAGAAGAAGAGTGAAACGTTCTCAAAGTTGTATGAGTTCAAAGCATTGGTGGAGAAGGAGTTGGGGAAGCAAGTGAAAGCTCTACGGAGCGATAGTGGTGGTGAATACATCTCGGGCGAATTCAAAGACTTCTGTAGCAAAGAAGGAATTCTAAGCAAACTCATAGTGCCTCATAACCCACAGCAGAATGGGGTCACGGAGAGAAAGGACAGAACGATCGTGGGTGCTGCATGACCAGGGCCTATCGATGCACTTGTGGGCGGAAGCATGCAACACTGCGGTTTATGTGCAAAACCGTTGTCCTCATAGAGTACTTGGCATGAGTACACCCAAAGAATCTTTTACTGGTAAGAAGCCTGATATTTCTCATTTGAAGATTTTTGGCTCAGCTGTTTACATTCATGTGACGAAGGATGCCAGGAAGAAGTTGGAGCTGACTACAGAAGTTGGGATATTTGTGGGGTACATAGAAACACCCCATAACTATCGTGTGTATTTTCTAGACAGTCTGATGACTGTTGTGCGACGGGATATAAAATTCAATGAGGTGAAAGCCATGAAGTTGTCGCTTGAGAGGGAGCTACACTTGCATGCGGAGGAGGAACTTCTTGTTCCCAAAGATGAGCCTCTGGATATGGATCAGCCACCGGAGGAGATTCATGGAGTGGAAGAGTCCACTCATGCATAACCAAACATCATACAAGGAAGAAAGAGTACCACAGAAGCTGAGAGACTGAAGCTTGATGCGGCACAGAATGTAGGAGTTCCTACATCACAGTGCAGACAGAGACAATCACCTGACCGATTTACTAGATACATGGCTCTTATGAGCAAGTGTATTGTGACAGAGTCATCTTATTTTGAAGAAGCAGTGCAGGAGCCCACATGGGTAGATGCCATGGTGGAGGAGTATGACTCCATTGTCAGAAACAGTGCTTGGGAGGTTGTTCCAAGGTCGGTGGGAAAATAAGTTGTAGGATCAAGATGGATCTACATGGTAAAGAAAGCTACTGATGGGAGTGTCGAGAAGTATAAGGCAAGATTTTTTTCCCGGGGCTTCTCACAGATTGAGGGGATTAACTATGAAGAAACCTTTGCACCTGTCTCATGGTATTCTTCCATACGGACCATCCTTGCTCTCTCAGTGCAGATGGGTTGGCACATTCATCAGATGGATGTGAAGACTTTGTTCCTTAATGGGATCATTGAGGAAGAGGTGTACATTGAGAAACCTGAAGGATTTGAGATCTTCAGCAGCGAGTCGCATGTGTACAGTCTCAAAAGAGCATTGTATGGGCTGAAACAAGCACCTCGTGCTTGGTACACTCGAATCGACAACTATTTCACTGGATGCAAACCTATACCAGATTGTGGTGGAGGGTAAGATTTTAATCATTGTACTTTATCTTGATGATTTAATACTAACAAAAGATGAGCAGTTGATACACTCATGCAAGGCAGATCTTGCAAAGGAGTTTTAGATGAAGGATTTGGGCCTCCTTCATTATTTCCTTGGATTGGAAATATGGCAGCGGGAAGGTGAACTGTTTGTGTCTCAAGGCAAGTATGCCCGCAAGATACTGCAGAAGTTTCACATGCAAGGCTACAAGCCTATCGACACTCCTCTTCCAGGAAATTGGAAGAAAGAGGATGCTACATCAGCAGAGGTAGTGGATGCCACTGTTTATCAACAGTTGGTGGGTTCACTCATGTATTTAGTCAATACAAGACCGGACATATGCTATGCGGTGAACCAGCTTTCACAAGTGATGGTTAAGCCTACCAAGCTCTTTTGGAAGGCAGGCAAGCATGTCCTGATATATCTCAGGGGCACATATGAGTATGGTTTATGGTACAAACAGACGGATGAGGTGAAGTTGCATGGCTTCACGAATGCAGATTGGGAAGGAAGCCCAACAGACAGAAAGAGCACATTAGGAGGGATTTTCAGTATCAGATCTACGACAGTTTCTTGGTACAACAGGAAACAAATATTTGTGGCATTCAGTTCAGCAGAAGTAGAATTCATGGCAGCAATTCAAGCTGCATGTGAGGCTATCTGGATGAGGAAGATCCTGGTTGGTTTGTTCGATTCACATTTAGATCCCACAGTGATACATTGTGATAATAAGAGTTGCATTAAAGTCTCGGTTAATCATGTGTTTCATGATAGATCTAAACATATTGATATCAGGTATCATCATATCATAGATTGTGTGCAACGGAAGATCATGTTGCTTCAGTACATTCCTACGGAGGATCAGGATGCAAATATTCTGACGAATCCGCTCACCAGGAGAAAATTCGAATACCATAGAGGTAGGATTAGGGTGAAGTATAATCCCTATCTTGTTGAGAGGGAGTGTTTAGATTCAACAAGATGATGAGCTTAGTGAAAAGATTCGCCTTCACTAAGTGGGCCCGCAGGCTATTTTTGGTGCAAGTCTATTTTTAGACTATGTCTATTTTTAGACATGATGATCATATTTCAGAAGTTGCAGGATGTTATTTGTGGATGGTTGATCAAGTTGAAAAAAATAGATGAAATTATATTTTTAGAATATTGGGCGAAATCTATTTATAGATCGTCAATCTAAAAATAGATGCATGTCGATTATTATTAGCTCTTAATAATAATCAGACTCTAAACAACAACTTATTCTCTTGGAGAACTTCAGTTCAATGCACAGATGTGGCACATCAGCTGACTCATGGAATTACGCAATTCCCAAGGTTTTACTGGAGCTAATGCATGGAGGACTCAGTTAAAACTCAAGTGGTAGAGTTATGACACAATTGGAAGAAGTAGTTATGGAGTTGTAATCAGTTTAACTCAGTTAGACACAGTTGAGCTAGTTGTATCTAGTCTAACTGATTGATACACTAGTGAGAGTGGAGTGAATTTATTAGTTAATTAATTCAAAAATAATAACTCATTAATCAACTGAACAGTACAACAATTAACTATAGTGCATGGCAGTTTCAATGGAGACCAGTGGAGAGATAGGTGAAAGGGAAAGATAGACTATCTGTTGTGACTATAGTGAAGCATTGATTGCATCACACACACATTGGAGATGCCAATGAGGATTGCACAGTCAAGGATGGAGTAATTTTAATTCATTCAGAACTATTCTTCAGCAGAGATTGCGCAGTGGAGGCAGGCTAGCAAGAGGCAGATATCAGTGCATGGATTTGCAAGATTGGTCCTGATTAGTGTATGACGATTGTACTGTACTGAGGGCTTGTGATAAGCTTTGTATGTTTGTATGAGATTTTCATATGATCTCCATGTTACATAATATATAGTTGGGGTTTTCAGCTTCAAGCTTTCCCAGTTAAAAACTGTGTTATGTGTGATTGATTATTATTTTTTATGCTTCACATGTGTGTGCAATTAATATTTCCGCAAAAGATTAACAAGTGGAATAGATTCAGTATCTTGCATAAATTTAAATAGTGTGAGGTCAGGTGGATCTTGGACATATGCATGCTTAGTGCATATAATTTATACACTTCATGGCAAACAATTGTTCACAAAGTTTAGTACTTTCTCTTTTATCCTTAAACAAAATTTGCACCATGTCCTTCAATATAATAAAGTTATGCTTCATATCATCATTGAAGAATATTGTGAATGAGGAAACTTCACTTGTAGAAGTTGTCATTATGATTTCAATGAAGAAATTAACTTCAGCAAAGTTTTCAAAGCTTTTCAAAAAAAATGACAAATATTTTTTAACCAAATTGTTGTAGAGACAAACTCTTATTCAAGCAGCCAAACAACAAACAACTCCAAGAGCTTCTTAACAAACAATCGTCAAGAGGGTTTGTTTTCCAAGGGTGAATTTGAGGTCCTTTGGGGTAAGGAATATGCCTAAATGCCTTTTATTCCTTTTTTTTTCTCTCCAATACTTAGCTAATCAGTAGCTATCCCCAAATCTCAAGCAATCTCAAACAACAATCAGTTTGCAAACAGTAAAACAGTCAATATTTTACATTGTTTAAACACCTTTCAAGCTATACAATCAAGCAACCAAGTGTTTTGTCAAGAAAGAAACTATGCTATGATACCAACTTGATCTGAAAATGGTGTGGATCACTTGTATGGAGTTCAAGAACCTACCACTCAGTTTTAATTAAAATGATCTAGCTTGAACTTGACGTTTTGCAAAATTTTGGCTTGAAAGTGGTGTATGTTTTTTTTATTGTTTATGTGTCTTAATTTTATTTGTTATTTATGTAATTTAACATGTATAACAGCAACATAATTTAGCAATAAAACCATTAAACACAACAACAATATAATATAGGAGTTCACCCGAAATCTCATGGGCTACGTCTCCTTTGAGCTTGTCAACTAGACTCGAATCTTTGGGATTAAAGTAATTATTATTTTACTATTTTCATGCTTAACACCAATGAATACAAAAATGATTCAAAGGGCTTAGAATACCATTTAACATCCCTCTAATGGCTATCCAAATTCTGCAAACAGCTTTAGGCTCCTGCTAACACATTTCCTTTTGTTGGTGCACTAAGTTTCTCTGAGCTTTTAAATGGCACAAACTCCCCTAGAATTATATTTAAATCATTGAAACCACTACTTCTGTATCCAAAAAACATCATACACCAAATTTCAACTAATAAATTTCTGAAATCAAGGACAACATCCCCAAAATAAGCTATCCTCCACGATTTTCCCAGGGCTGCCCAAAACTTCCCATCAACTTCTTGAGCTGAAGAAGTTCTCAAAATGTTCTGAAATCACTTCCATTGGTTCCAAAATTTTTGAAATATCCAATTTATACTATTTTTTCATCAGAAACGGCCTTCGGCGGCTCTAGTTTTTCCTCCATACACTGTCAGCACCCCCTGGCACTTGGGTCAAAGAAAACCTCTCTGTTGATTTTTCGACCTCTATAAGTTATCCAAACCTTCTGAAACCTCTTTCATTAGATTCATAATTAAATTTTCAGTCAAAAATGACCACTAGTTCGCTGCAAATGGTCTCTAACTCCCCTGGCTAGGCCCTACACTGTTGCTGGAAAAAGCAGGAAAAAATGGCCTCTGGAACTTAAATCAAACTTTTAGGCTTTCTAATGCTCTCTAAAGGCTCTTAAAACCATTTCATC
Organism: Pinus albicaulis; assembly: GCA_034641835.2. Classification (NCBI taxonomy): domain Eukaryota; kingdom Viridiplantae; phylum Streptophyta; class Pinopsida; order Pinales; family Pinaceae; genus Pinus; species Pinus albicaulis. The sequence goes on along the minus strand of CM076572.1, from coordinate 195,607,111 downwards.
AGATTCATAACACCTAAATTATCCAATTTATCCTATTGGAACTCTGGAAAAGGACTCTAACTCCCCTGGTTAGGCCTCAAACTGAATTTGTCTCATGGTGGCCCTCATGGCTCCTTCATCTTCCCTGAAGCAAACGCCTCTTAATATCACCTACATTCGACCCAAAAATTGTTCCAAAGTGTTCATAAGGTTGAAGAGACCCAAAATTGACCAAAATTTCATCAAATTTGGTTGAATAATGAGAGATTTATGACCAAAACAACTTTGCCCCAATTTCCTCCACTAAATGTGGGGCAACTGCCAGTTAACTCCACTAAAAGTGGAAGTCCGCCTAAATTTGGGAGAACCTCCAGAATATCTGCCATATTAAACTCCACTTAACTGAAGCTTAATTAAATATTAAACCTAAGATTAGGCTCCTTAAGCACTCTTAACATTAATCTCCCACACTGGTCATATGATGAGGTTCCATGGGAGGAGGGCTGGCCCCTCCGTGCTCTGCCAGACCCACTCGGCATTCAAAGTGCAATAAATTCTTCATACGGTGTCTATTTTTTGAACCGTTTGAGGTGCTAGAATGAGGAAGATGAGACCTATGCAACCATATTAGTTTCAACCCAATCCCATAATTTTTAATTTTGAGTTAATCCTTAGGTCCTTGATCCAGTTCTGATCAATGTTTGAGTCATAGATCCACTCTCGTAGGATATATATTTGTTGAATTCAATGATCTACTTCTTGTATATGTAATTGATTTATATTATCAATAAAAATATATCTGGTTTGTGTGTTGTGTGTGAATAATCCATGCTCTATATGGTTTCTAACGTGGAGTCAGAGCCAGTGAGGGCCGAGATATGATTGAAATAATGCCAAATTTATTTGGCAGTTGTGGTTGAGATCATGTAGAGTACATGTGTCAAAATATAGGATTAGGTGAGCATTGATAAACTTGCAAGCCAGAAAACGCATGTTGCAAATTTAACTGACATGTGATCTATGTTGACTGGTACCACAGTATATTGGAAGCCCACTAGCATCGAGTGACATTGCCATTTTCTTTATTTGTGGTGTCCACGATGAATGAATGTGTTTAAGATGTTGAATAATGTAACTAGCTTCGGTCTTCATAATTTTCATTTGGCTCATGTGATGATGTAATTTATATGTATCTATCAAAACAAGAAGAAAAATGGGTTTTTCTTGTAAAGAACGGGTTTCATGCTTGTCATTTTGTCATTAGTTAAAGCATCCATTAAATGATCCTATTTTATTTCATGAGTTACGAATCCTTGTCATATTGTAAAATACCCTTTTGGGAATTTGTATGAAGGAAAGGAAAATTATTTTGAATTTAGAAAAGTCTAGAAGGCTCCAAGACAAAGTTAGCTAGCCAAGGAAAAGTAGGCCTAGAGAGGGCTAATGGAGCCTCTTGGAAAGGGTATATAAAGATGGATATTTGACCTATTTACAGACACATCAAGCATACATCTTTGGGTTCGATCTACAATTGGAGAGGAGTGTGAAACTCCTAGAAAAGCAAGGAGAAGGCCAGTGAAGGAAGGAATAAGCCCTAGAAGAATTCAAAAATCGAATTTTTTTCTTCTAACTTTCACACGTTCGAGTACTATAAGGTTTCTAGGGTTACCTCAGGTATGAAATTGCAAATAAAGGTGCATATTGTTTGAGTAAGGACACAAAGCTAGAAGATCTATTCTCTTGATGGGATGTTTCTTCGCTATCCTTGCATGAGCCTGGTCTTATTTTGAAGGAGGAATATTGACTGGTTGTATTGGATCTTGGTATTAGGCCTGGTCTAGGTTTTTGTTCTTGGAATTTTTATTTGAATTGATTCTATAAGAAGAGAAGTTATTTCTAGGTTTTTCCCTTGGAGGGGTTTTTCCCTGGCTTGGATCCTATATCTTGTGTTCATGTTTCTATTATTGTGATCTTCATGTTTTTGGAATTTATTTTATGATAAGAACATAAGAATAATAATGAAGAAGAACATAATGTAACAAATAACTGCCAAGTAAGGAAAAATGAAATTAACATGTTGCCCTAATTTATTTTCCAACATGGTATCAGAGTTAAGAAAAAAGGCATAGGAAACTAGAAGATCATTATTTTTTGGAACCAAGAGCTTTTATTTCTAGAAAAAAGGAACTATTTACATTCATCCTAAAGGTTGAGAAAACTATGTCAAAATTTGATTTGTTTTATGGGCTAATTTTTTGTAATCTACAATGAAACCAGACCTCTGAAATAAGAAATAAAGTATGAAAATAAGGCCAGAGGTTTTGGGACTATTTGTATTATTGTTGAGAGTAAAAGAAGATTTGAATAAAAATATATTAATTCTGAATCATTGATACTCTAATTATAGCGAGAATTTAAGTCTATGGATTCCGAAGTGAATATAGTGGCGGAAAAAAATTCAACATGCAACATCTTAAAAAGAGAGGAAGTCATATTATGAGGATCATCCAAAGCTGAAAATGTTTCTTTTCCTGGTGAGACAGGTCAAGGCATGTACCTTGATTTTTAGAGACTAGTATCACCCCTAGAATCCAGGAAAGTGAAGCAAATTGAAGAGGATACAAGACCACAGGTTGAAGAAGCTTTTTAAGCCTAGTATCAAGACTATTACAATAACAAAAATAATCCCTAGCAAGAGGGTTGAGGTTGCAGAGTAATAAAACAAGTATGAATCACATGAAATTGGTACCAGGTCTACTGTTGAAGGAACCAAAATAAGATAAGTATTTAAGTAAGGAGTTGTAATAGAAGCCTTACTTTGAGGGCCCAAGCCTTAAGAATTGATTTTGAAGTACCAATATATATATATATATATATATAGAGAGAGAGAGAGAGAGAGAGAGAGAGAGAGAGAGAATACCTATTAACAAGCGAATTAAAGAGAAGGAATCTGCAATGTTTTGAAGAAGGATAACACTGAGTTAGTGTTATGAAACCAACTTCAAAAATAGAAGAAAAGAGAGATCAACGCCTTAGAAATAATCCACTTCGAGGGGGAAACCTCTAATAAATTACATAAATGAACAATTCTTGGATGATACGAATGACAACACCTCCTTCTATATATAGGAGTCCATGGGGCCACAATGTAATCCTAGCTGACCTAATAATAATAATGTAAGGGCACAATAATAGCAATATGGGGGTTACAGGGGTACAAAAATAACAATAAGGGGGTTAAACTAGCAACAATAAGGGACTATACTAGTAATATACAGACCTAACATGCTCCTCTCCTTCAAAAAACCGTTGTCCTAGATGCTTGAGTAGATCTGGGTGCTTCTGTATGAATTCTCATCCTCCCATGTAGAATCTTCAGTGGGTAAGTTCTTCCACTTGATGAGATACTCTAAAATTGATCGATTTCGTAGCTTCTGATTTCTTGTTTCTGTGACTGCTTCAGGTTCCAATATGTTTTTTCATTCCTCATCAAGTTTTGGCAATATGGTTTGAACTAGAAGTTTGTCCCCTATAACCTTCTTTAAGCATGAAACATGGAAAACTGGATGCACTCGCGAAGAATCAGAAAGCTTCAATTTGTATGCCATAGTACCAATCTTTTGAAACACCTTGTAAATACCACAATACTTTGGTGATAATTTATTATCCTTCTTAGCTTGCTTGAGGGACATTTGTTTGTATGGTTGTAGCGTAAAAATATCCAGTCTCCTACATCAAAACTTCTCTCACTACGATGTTGATCTGCATGTTGTTGCATTCGATTTTGTGCCAAATTTAGGTTATCCTTTAAGAGTTGGAGAACTTCTTGTTAATGCTCGATGTGATCTTCCACTTCTTGAACCCTAGATTTTTTCCTTAAAGAATATGTGATAAATGGTGGATGATATCCATAAAGTGCCATAAATGGGGTAATTTTTGATGCAGTATGGAAGGAAGTGTTATACCACCATTCAGTGAGAGGTAACCACTTGACCCATTGTGCTTGCTTATCAGATACAAAACAACGAAGATATCCTTCCAAACATTTATTCACTATCTCTGTTTGACCATCGGATTGAGGATGATAAGATGAGCTATGAGCTAGTTGAGTACCCAAATAAGAAAATAATTTTATCCAAAAATTTCCTGTCAAAATGGGATCTCTGTCACTTATAATAATCTTCGGGTTTCCATGTAGCTTTTGAATTGTTTCCATAAATGCAGTAGCAATTGTACTTGCTTTAAATGGATGAGATAATGCACCAAAGTGTGCATACTTGGTTAGTCTATCAACTACCACCGTGATGACACTCCTTCCTTCGAACTTACGTAAACTTGTGATAAAATCAATTTAAATCTCCTACCAACGTTGACTTGGAATGGATAAAAGTTGTAGAAGACCCAGGGTCTTAATAGTCTCAACTTTATTTTGCTGGCAAACCAAACATTTCGCCACAAACTTTTGAATATCAGATTTAAGGCTATCCCAAAAAAATTCTTTCTTCACCCTATGGTAAGTTTTTAAAAATCTCGAGTGTCCTCCTAAAGGAGAAGTGTGCAATTCCAAAATAATATTTTGTTTTAGTTGGGAATTCTTGCAAATATATAAGCGATCTTTGTACCATAAGTAATCATTTTTCCAACTAAATGTATCATATGTAATAGGATCTTGCTGCAAATTTTGAATGAGTGTCTAGAATTCTTTTTCCTTCTTCCATTCGTCCCTTGCATCTATTGAGATTCAACAAGATGATGAGCTTAGTGAAAAGAGTCGCCTTCACTAAGTGGGCCCGCAGGCTATTTTTGGCACAAGTCTATTTTTAGACTATGTCTATTTTTAGACATGATGATCATATTTTAGAAGTTGCAGGATGCTATTTGTGGATGGTTGATCAAGTTGGAAAAATATATGAAATTCTATTTTTAGAATATTGGGCAAAGTCTATTTATAGATCGGCAATCTAGAAATAGATGCATGTCAATTATTATTAGCTCTTAATAATAATCAAACTATAAACAACAACTTATTCTCTTGGAGCATTTCAGTTCACTGCACAGATGTGGCACAACAGCTGACAGAAGGAATTACACTATTCCTAAGGGTTTACTGGAGCTAATGCATGGAGCACTCAGTTAGAACTCAAGTGGTAGAGTTAAGACACAGTTGGAAGAAGTAGTTATGGAGTTGTATTTAGTTTAACTGAGTTAGACTCAGTTGAGCTAGTTGTATATAGTCTAACTGATTGATACACTAGTGAGAGTGGAGTGAATTAATTAGTTAATTAATAAATAATAACTTATTAATCAACTGAACAATACAGCATTTAACTACAGTGCATGGCAGTTTCAGTGGAGACCAGTGGAGAGATAGGTGAAAGGGCAAGATAGAATATCAGATGTGACTATAGTGATGCATTGATTGCATCACACACTCAGTGAATATTCAAATGAGGATTGTGCAGTCAAAGATGGAGTAATTCAAATTCATTCAGAGCCATTCTTCAGTAGATATTGCGCAGTGGAGGCAAGCTAGCAGGTGGCAAAGATCGGTGCATGGATTTGCAAAATTAGGCATGATTAGTGTATGACGATTGTACTGTGCTAAGAGCTTGTGATAAGCCTTGTATGTTTGTATGAGATTGTCATATGATCTCCACGTTACATAATATATAGTTGGGGTTTTTAGCTTCAGGCTTTCCTGGTTATAAACTGTGTTATGTGCGATTGATTATTTTTGTTTATGCTTCACATGTGTGTGCAATTAATTTTTCCGCAAAAGATTAACAAGTGGAATAGATTCAGTATCTTGCATAAAGTTAAATAGTGTGAGATCAAGTGGATCTTGGACATATTCATGCTTAGTGCATATAATACCTACATGGTATCAAAGCATTGTTGATTGAAGATTGCAATTGTGAAGTGAGTTTGTGCTGGTGGACAATTCGAATTTGCTACAAAATATTCTTGGTGCAGAAATCGAGTATACATTGAAATTTCTTTCAACGGGTTGAGATTGGAGTATGCCCTTGATGGGAGCTCGAATTACATAGCCTGGAAGGACAGGATGGAGGCAATTTTGGAGGATAATGGGCTAAAGGAGTTCATCGATAGCGATGTTCCTAAGCCGAGATCTAGCGATGCTGCATTACTTGATGCATGGCAAAATAAGACTGCAAAGACGAGGAGGATTCTGTTGGAAGGTGTGAAGTACCACATTGTGTCCAGCCTTCACGGGAAATCCACTCCATTGTTAATGTGGAAGGCTTTGATAGACTTGTTCCAAAGCAGAAGTGACCAGAGGAAGTTGGCGCTTAAAGACAAGCTCAAAAAAATAAAAATGGAGAAAGGAGACAGTATTCCAAAATACCTCACGAAGTTTTTCCACTACATGGATGAGCTGGGAAGTGTGGGGTTTACTGTTGATAAATAAGACTCGGTGAGCTTGGCTCTCCTTAGGCTTCTTAAGAGTTCGCATAGATATGGAGACTTTGTCAATGGACAGGAGAAACTGCAAGGATGGGAGCGACTTTGGTCAGATCTTGTGCAGGAGGAGATAAGGCGGGGTACCAGGGATTGATCTTCATCGAAGAATGAAGATGAAGACAATTGTGCTTTGGCTGCCAAAGAAAGGAAAGGGAAGGTGAAGAAAAATCCTTCTAAATCCGGTGCGAAAGGCAAGAAGCAGGACTTGTCCAAAGTGAAGTGTTTTCACTGTCACGAGCATGGACATTTCGCCACTAATTATCCACAGAAGAAAAATAATAAGCAGGCTGCTAGATCTACAGCTAGAGAGGTCTTAGCCTCGCAATTTGAGCTATATTTTTCCTTGATCGCATGCTTGGTTTCAAGCTGCATGGGATCGGTGTGGTATCTTGACAGTGGTGCGTCTTTCCATATGACGGAGACAAAGAGTTGTTTAGTGACTTGGAGGAGAAGGACCTCTAGATGCATATAGAGATGGGCGATGATGGTCGGTATAGTGCGACAGGCATTGGGACCTTTACCTTTGAGAGGGAGTCTGGTAATCCATTCTTGTTGAAGAATGTCATGCATGTTCCAGGTCTGAAGAAGAACTTGGTCTCAGTTGCAATGCTGGAAGACAGGGTTATGATGTTGTTTTCAGTGAGGGAAAAGCCTTCCTTTGACATAAAATAACGGGTCAAACCAAGAAGATAGGGGTTCAAATTAAGAATCTCTACAAGTTGGAGGTAGATGGTTGCGCTGCAATGGCGGGAAAAGCAGAAGAAGTGGTGAGCCGGGATGAGGGCGAATTATGGCACAGGATATTGGGCCATCTTCACCATGGCGCTTTGAAAATTTTGCAGAAAATTTCTACTGGACTTCCCAAGGGTACTCTTGCGCAGTCAGATCAGTGCAAAGGATGAAGGAGAACCATGCTTCGGTGATCCTGGAGAGAATTCACACAGATGTGTGTGGACCATTCTCGGTTTCTTCAACAACAAAACACAGGTATTATGTGATATTTTTTTATGATTATTCTTGTAGATGCTAGATCTTCTTCATGCAGGAGAAGAGTGAAACGTTCTCAAACTTTTGTGAGTTCAAGGCATTGGTGGAGAAGGAGTCGAGGAAATCTCTAAGGAGCAATAATGGTGGTGAATACATCTCGGGCGAATTCAAAGACTTCTGTAGAAAATAAGGAATTATAAGAGAACTCATAGCGCCTCATAAGCCACAGGAGAATGGGGTTGTGGAGAGAAAGAACAGAATGATCGTGGGTGTTGCACGAGTGATGCTGCATGACCAGGGCCTACCGATGCACTTGTGGGCAGAAGCATGCAACACTACGGTTTATGTGCAAAACCATTGTCCTCATAGAGTACTTGGCATGAGTACACTCGAGGAAGCTTTTACTGGTAAGAAGCCTGATATTTCTCATTTGAATATTTTTGGCTCACTTGTTTACATTCATGTGACGAAGGACACCAGGAAGAAGCTGGAGCCGACTGCAGAAGTTGGGATATTTGTGGGTTACATAGAAACACCCCATAACTATCGTGTGTATTTTCCAAACAATCAAATGATTGTTATGCAATGGGATATAAAATTCAATGAGGTGAAAGCCATGAAGTTGTCGCTTGAGAGGGAGCTACACTTGCATGTGGAAGAGGAACTTCTTGTTCCCAAAGATGACCCTCTGGATTTGGATCAGCCACAGGAGGAGATTCATGGAGTGGAGGAGTCCACTCATGCAGAACCAAACATCAGACAAGGCAGGAAGCATACTACAGAAGCTGAGAGACTGAAGCTTGATGCGGCAGAAAATGTAGGAGTCCCTACATCACAGCGCAGACAGAGACATTCACCTAATCGATATACTGGATACATGGCTCTTATGAGCAAGTGTATTGTGACAGAGCCATATTCTTTTGAAGCAGCAGCGCAAGAGCCCACATGGGTAGATGCCATGGTGGAGGAGTATGACTCCATTGTTAGAAACAGTGCTTGGGAGATTGTTCCAAGGCCGGTGGGAAAATCAGTTGTAGGATCAAGATGGATCTACAAGGTAAAGCAAGATGCTGATGGGAGTGTTGAGAAGTATAAGGTAAGATTTGTTGCCCGAGCTGCTCACAGATTAAGGGGATTGACTATGAAGAAACAGTTTCACCTGTCATATGGTATTCTTCCATACAGACCATGCTTGCTCTCTCAGCGCAGATGGGTTGGCACATTCATCAGATGGGCGTGAAGACTGCATTCCTTAATGGGATCATTAAGGAAGAGGTGTACATTGAGCAGCCTGAAGGATTTGAGATCTTCAGCAGTGAGTCGCATGTGTGCAGGCTCAAAAGAGCGTTGTATGGGCTAAAACAAGCACCCCATGCTTGGTACACTCAGATCGAGGCATGTTGATTATTATTAGCTCTTAATAAGAAGCAGACTCTAAACATCAACTTATTCTCTTGGAGCACTTCATTTCAGTGCATAGATGTGGCACAACAGCTAACAAAAGGAATTACATTATTCCTAAGGGTTTATTAGAGCTAATGCATGGAGGACTCAGTTAGAACTCAAGTGGTAGAGTTATGACACAGTTGGAAGAAGTAGTTATGGAGTTGTATTTAGTTTAACTCAGTTAGACACAGTTGAGCTAGTTGTATCTAGTCTAACTGATTAATACACTAGTGAGAGTGGAGTGAATTAATTATTTAATTAATTCACAAATAATAACTCATTAATAAACTAAACAATATAGCAGTTAACTATAGTGCATGGAAGTTTCAGTGGAGACCAGTGGAGAGATAGGTGAAAGAGCAAGATAGACTATCAAATGTGACTATAGTGATGCATTGATTGCATCTCACACTCAGTGGAGATGCCAATGAGGATTGCACAGTCAAGGATGGAGTAATTCAAATTCATTCAAAGCCATTCTTCAGCAGATATTGCGCATTGGAGGCAGGCTAGCAGGTGGCAAATATCGGTGCATGGATTTGCAAGATTAGGCCTGATTAGTGTATGACGATTGTACTGTACTGAGTGCTTGTGATAAGCTTTGTATGTTTGTATGAGATTGTCATATGATCTCCATGTTACATAATATATATTTGGGGTTTTTAGCTTCAGGCTTTCCCAGTTAAAAACTATGTTATGTGTGATTGATAATTTTTGTTTATGCTTCACATGTGTGTGCAATTAATTTTTCCGCAAAAGATTGACAAGTGGAATAGATTCAGTATCTTGCATAAAGTTAAACAGTGTGATATCGGGTGGATCTTGGACATATGCATGCTTAGTGCATATAATACCTACAGCGTCGGTTATCCAATCTGGTTGGATAATAGAAATGGCACAAAGCAATGCTTCCACCTCTTCATCCTTTCTTGAGAGTGCATCTGCAGCAACATTTAGCTTTCCTTTTTTCTAGATGATTTCAAAGTCATAATCCAACATCTTTGTGACCCATTTTTTCTACTCTTCTGAAGATAGTCTTTGTTCCAAAAAGTGTTTAAGACTATCATGACCATTATTTACCTTGAAGAGTCTTGCCATTAGGTAAGGTCTCCATTTATTTAGGGCATATAGTATTTCCAACATTTCCTTCTCATAAATAGCCTTTTGTAAATAATTTTCTTTGATTGGGTGACTCTCAAAATAAATGGGTCTTCCTTCTTGCATTAAAATAGCACCAATTCCATTTCCTGAGGCATCACATTCCACAATAAAGGTTTTTGTGAAGTCTGGCATAGTTAAGACTGGTGTTAGGCACATTGCTTCTTTAAGATGTTCAAAGGCCTTAGTTGCTTCAAGAGTCCATGAAAATGCATCTTTCTTTAATAATGTTTTTAGAGGTGCTACTATTCTCCCATAATTCTTAACAAAATTGTGATAATATCGTGTTAACCCGAGAAATCCACCCAACTTCTTTATGGTTGTGGGGACTTTCCATTCCTTAATGGCTTTAATTTTGTTACCTTGACACCCTCATGAGATACAATATGACCCAGATATTCCACCTCTTGTACTCCAAAGAAACATTTGGATGTTTTTGCATATAATTATTTCTCCTCCTATAGTTTGAGCACCCTGTCAACACGTTGAACATGATCCTTCCAAGACCTGTTGTAGATTAGTATATCATCAAAAAATACTAGCCAAATTTTTCTAAGGAAGGGTTCGAAAATGGAATTTATCAACCCTTAAAATGTAGAAGGTGCATTGGTAAGGCCAAAAGGCATGACCAAAAATTCATAATGACCCTCATGAGTTTGAAATGTTGTTTTTGGAATATCTTCAGTCTTCATTCTAATTTGATGATATCCTGAATGAAGATCCAACTTAGTAAAATAAATTGCTCCATGTAATTCATCCAATAATTCATCAATCACAGGAATGGGAAATTTATCTTTAATGGTGAGCTTATTGAGCTCCCTATAATCTAGACACATGCGCCATGATCCATCCTTCTTGTGTACCAATACTACAGGAGCAGAGAAAGAACTTTGACTAGGTTGAATTATACCCGCCTCTAACATTTCTGCAATCATACTTTCAATTTCGCTCTTTTGGAAGTAAGGATATCTATAAGGCCTGATGTTTGGAGGAACACTTCCTGGAATCAAATGAATAGCATGATCATGATCACGAATATGTGGGAGTCCTTTGGGAGTTTCAAACACCTTGGAATGATTGTCCAATACTTGTTGGAGATCTGCAGAAATAGATGATTTTGATGTTGGAATTTCTAGTGAGCATAATTATGCAATTACGCCTCGTTGTTATTTCTTTAGAAGCTTTGTCATGACATTAGAGCTTATTATCCTTCCTGGCTTCCCTGCAACACCTCGTAATTCAACTTCCTTTCCTTCTGAAAAAAATTTCAAGAAAAGTTCTTGAAAATTAAAAGCCACCATCCCCAAAGATTGTAACCATTGTACTCCTAGTACAATATCAGCACCTCCCATAGGAATGGAAAGCATTGGACTAGTCAATACATATTCCCCCATGGTTAGCTTGATATTATGGCATTTTCCAGAGCAATTTATAGTTCCTCCATTTGCAACCATCACTTGACATTTGGGTGTTGGGTATAGGAAACAATTTAATTCCTTGGCTACCTTATAATGAATAAAATTATGGGTGCTACCTGAATCAATCAACACTATTACCCTTTTCTTCTTGATATGTCCTTCTATCTTGAGATTTTGAGGAGTGGTAATTCCTGCCAGTGCATTACACGATATGGTCGGATTCATTTCTTCCTCTTCTAGGGCTGGTTCCTGGTGTATATCCTCTTCTTTTGAATTTTATTGTTCATTTACCTAATCCTCTTCACAATCTATGTAAAATAATTTCTTCTCATCACAGCTATGACCTTTAGTGTATTTGCTATCACAACTGTAGCAAAGCCCTTTTTCTCTTTTTTTCTTCCAATTTTTGTGGTGTCAACCTTGGAAGTTGTGGAAGTCTAGGATTAGCAACACTTCCATCTTTATAGATGTGAGTGGTAGGCTTCCTTGTCACCATAATTTTACATTCAATTTTTCTTGCCAACCTGAATGCATTCTCCAATGAATTAGGTTCCCAAACGTGAACTTCATGTTGTACGTTATCCTTTAAAGTCCCTATGAAGACATCAATCATGTGTTCCTCTGGAATATCAGTTACCCTTATATTTAATTTTTGGAAGTCCTCAATGTGCTCCACCACTGAACCCTTTTGTTTGAGATTTATCAATTGGCTAAAGAACATGTTTCTCTTTGTATCCTAATAATGTGATATCATTTCGTCTATAAAAATTGACCAAGTGATAAAAATTTTACGGGAGAAAAGCCATCAATACAATACAAATGTATTTTGTTCTAAATGTAAAGTTGCAATGCGTACCTTTTGTGCGTTTTTCACATTATGGAGATCAAAATATTGCTCCATATGTAATATCCATGTTACGGGATCCTTGCCATCAAACTTCCAAATATTCATCTTTTGAATATGGTGGTTCTTTAATCCAACATTAGATTTTATGAAATCATAATTAACATTTATTTTGTTCTCTTAATGATTTTCCTCTATTATCTTTTCGCCATTAGGAATCATTTCTTGTATCAACTTTGACAAACCTTCCTTCAAACCTTCCATTTTTTCTTCCATACCATTTTTCAAACCATCAATTTTTTCTTCCATACCATTCTCCAAACCATCCATCATAGCTTTCATGCTTTTCTTCAAAACATCCATTTCATTTTTTGTTGCTCTTTGCGAGAGAAAAATTTGGTGCACTTGCTCTTGTAATTTTGATATGTCATGTTCCATTTCTTCATCTTCATGAGCCATAGTAAAGCCTTCTAAAGACTTAATGGGTGTTGAATTATTTTTAGGAGGCATTTTAAAACCCAATACTAATATCTATTCTATAATATGCCCTTGGAATCAATTCAAATTGATTCTTCAAACAAGACTTATGTAATTCAGAAAAAAAAAAAAAAATACACATATTTTTCTTTCTTTTGAGGAGCTTTATATTTAAATTGAATTATCTCTATGATTTCAGATCTTCAATATCTAAAATTCAGCACTATAGTAGCACTCTAAATATTTTTTTGAATGCCACAGGTCTAACCTGATTTGGATTCTTCAAGGCAAAGTTATGCCCAATCTCCCACAATGACCTAATTATGGATTGGTTCAGTAGAGAAAAGTTGTATAACGTGCCATGTATCATTTTTTCCTCCTTTGACTATGAAATTGATAAAAAAGAAACTACAGTCCATTTACTTGAGGACACTTTTTACAGAATTCCAATCCGACGCTCAGGGAGAGAGTTATGATGATTTTCCCACGATCACCTCTTTGAGATGAAATTCGGAATCTTGAAACAATGCTAACTTCCACAGATCATATCTCCAACAATATTATGAACCAAGATCTAAAATTTTTACAGGACGTTCCAAAGGATTTCGGTTTCTTTCTATAAAAATTTTAGCTTCTGAAACTTCGCAGAAAACAATTTATAGTGAAAATCCCATGATAACCTATTTTAGGTGAAATTTGGGAGCCTAAAAAATTCCTAACTTCCACAAATTATATCTCTGGAAATATTATGAACCAAGATCTAAAAATTTTAAATGAATTTCCTTAGGATTTTGGCTTCACTTTCTAAAAATTTCAGCTTCTAAACCTTTGTAGAAAAAAATTTATAGCGAAAATTCCATGATGACCTCTTTGGAGCAGCAAAACCCTAGAATCCAAAGCTCTAATACCAAATGTTATTAAAAAAGCTCCAAAAATAGAAGAAAATATAGATCAACACCTTATAATAAGATAATTAGAGGGGGAAACCTCCAATACATTACATAAATGAAAAATTCTTGGATGATACAAATGACAAAACCTCCCTTCTATATATAGGAGTCCAGGGGGCCACAATGTAATCCTAGCCAACCTAACAACAATAATGTAAGGGCACAATAATAACAATATGGGGGTTATAGGGGTACAACAATAACAATAAGGTGGTTACACTAACAATAATAAGGGACTATACTAGTAATATAGGGACCTAATAGTTAGAAGGAATCTACTGGTAATTACAGTGTAACCTAACCAACAGAAAAAAGGAGCAACAAATTGGGATCATGGACAATGGCATTTTTTACGTGTATCGGGATCATTTGAGTTAAGGCAATAATTGAAAAAAATCTTGAAGGAAATTTTGGTAGAAATATCGTGTCAAAAGTGGAAGTGATCATGGAATAAAAAGGTAGGTATAATAGGTTTAGGTAAAGATGAATGAATGAAGGGTTCTCATAGAATTTGGAATGTTATGTTTTTAATATAGGGTTTGTACGCTTCACTTCATTGAAGGTTGTTGGTATCTAGGATTTTAAACCCTAGATGGAGAACCCTATTCAATGTAAAAAGCCAAATTCTAACTTGTTTGTTCCCTCATAAAAACCCTATCTCTTGATATATAGGGCTTCCAATAATAATATAGTATATTAGAAGCCTTAGTGAGGGTGGAATTGCATGTAATCTAGGATATCACATCAAAACCGTAGGGATGATATTTCCAAGGGAAATATAAATGAATCTAGGGTATGTTTCTAATAACCCTGTGAGTATACCCTCTATGAAATCCATGGAAATCCTAGATCATCATCAGACTCTTATAGTTGTATATTTTTCTTTGTTGTACTTGTTAGTGAATATTGAAAGTGCATATTGAAGGAAGAAAAATGAAAAGGATGGCTAAGAAAAATAGTTGTTCTGCCTGTTAATGATGAGAGGATGGAATAAGGGAACATTAAGAACCCTGAAGGAATTGATTAAAGGAGTAAGCATGCATCACTATGTTTTCTAGAAGAATTTTTTTTAGTATGGCATTATAGATAGAAGCATGTAATAGTAGCATATTTAGAGTCTACTTGATTGAATGTATTTTCATCTAGTCTTTCGAGAATGAGAAATTTGAAACCTTTTTGCATATTGTTGATCCATACATTTTCTAACATAATGTTAGATGTATCATTTTTCTAATATGGTAAGAACCATCATTTTCAGAGGTTCTTGAAAGAATTATGACAATGATTACTATATATTTCACATTGTATGGAATCAATACTCTTAAAAGGATGAAGGAATCCAATTGGTCAAATTGTAAGTCTCATTGTGGAATATATATAGCTTGATGATTGTGTGGAAGATTAAGCTTGCATGTTTAAAGTAAATTTTGGTAGGATTCATATAATCTTGTAAGAATGTTTGTCATAAATCATGCATGGTGAATATTTCATTTGGTTATATGATGCTTGATAGGATGAATTTGACTTACACTAGAATGGATGGAATAGTAAGACTTTCTCGTTAGAACAATAATCAACATCTAGTATAATCTCCCGAAGAAAATGGTAACTTGGTAATCAAGTTCGATCCTTGGGCACTATGATACTTGAAGGAAGATTCAGGAGGAGATGTACCTTGAGGATTTTTTTGATGATAAATGTTTCACAATGAATTAATTTTGATATTATTAATTATTGTTGGTTATCTGGTTAATATATTGTTTTGATACCTAGAAGTATGTTGCAAGAACATATGATGAAAGTTGAGGAAATTTCAACTGTATGAAAGGAATGTATGAAGAATGTTGATGGAAGCTCAATATATGGTACTTGGAAACTGAGAAGTAAATATGTGCCCATATTTGGATTTAAAGTTAGTAGTGTGAGAAGATAAAATAAATTTTAAAGGAGATCACTTTCATCAAAAATCTATGATCAACTTGAAGTCTGGAAAGGACCAATATTATTTCTTCCTTAACTTTGAAAATATGAAAGTGTTGTGCAAGATTTATGACCTAGAACCTGTCACAAGATTAAGGGAAGAATATGGCTGTATGATAACAAGAAGGAAGTAAACTCAATAAAATGAGATGAGGAGGAAAGAGGGGGGCATGTTGTAACTGGAATTTTTATAAGGAAAAGCTAGAGATATTGGGGATATGACTTCCCAACTAGAAAGGAAATTAGGAATCTCCTCTATATTTTAGAGGGAATGAAGGATTATCCTTGAATAGGAGCAAGGATCTATTCTCAAGTTAAAAGGATAATATGGATATCCTCTCTAGTTGAGAGGGAGTGATGTTGGACATCACATGTGCATTATTTTCTTCATGTGTCATGCAATTTACCAGGATTAAAATTTGTAAGTCTCGTGGAAGGCCTTGAAGAATGAATGGTGGATAAATGGAAAAGAACATATGGTTTCCTTGAGGATAGAACATCCAGGTCAACACTCTTTAAGTATAGGACAAGTTTCCAAGACAAGAGTGGTTGAAGAGGACCAATAGACTTTGAGGATTCAAGAATGGAAATCCAAGATAAGAATAGTCCTAAGAGGACATACCTTGTAGACATCCAGATGGGTTATATGAATTATAGAGGCAGTGTGGTATCACGAGAAAATCCTCCCATCATAATGCTCTTGAATGAAGTAGATCTCTTGTAGTTAGGCCTCAAAGACAAGGATGGTTGATCATAATGTAGATGATTATAGTTGGCTTATCAATTGGACTCTTCTTATGAGAAATTTTCAAAGGAAATAATGCCCTTGTACAAGTTGGAAAATTATGTATTCCTTGATAGTTAAGAGGGATTGTTGAAGAATGTAACTACTTTATGTCTTCATAATTGTCATTTTACTCGTGTCATGATGTAATTTCTATGTATCTATCAAAAGGAGCAATAAAATGATTTTTTTTGTAAGCATGGGTTTCATGCTTAAGTCATTTTTCATTATATCAAGCATCCATTGAATGATCCTAGGATTTTCATGAGTTAATAATCCTTCATATATTGTAAAATACACTTTCTGGCATTTGTATGAAGGAAATAAAAAATAATTTGAATTTATAAAATTCTAGAACGCTCCCAAGACCAATTCAGCCAACCAAGGAGAATTCAATCTAGAGAGGGCTAATGGAGCCTCATGGAAAGGCTATATAATGATGGATCTTTGACCCATTGCAACACACATCAAGCATGCATCTTTGGGTTTGATATACAATTGGATAAGAGTGTGAAATTCCTATAAAATAAAGTAGAAGGCTAACAAAGGAAGGAAGAAGCCCTAGAGGAATTCATATATCTGAAATATGTCTTCCACCTTTCACACATGGTACTCAGGGTGTCTAAGGCTACCTCAGGTCTGAAATTGTAATGGAAGTAGCAGATTGTTTAAGTAAATATGGAAAGCTAGAAGAGCCATTATATTGAAGGGATGTTGCTTCACTATCCTTTGAAGAGTCTTGTCTTGTTTTGTAGGAGGAATATTGTCTAGATGGCTTAGCTCTTGGTGGTAGGCTTTCTCTATATTTTTGGTTTTAGAAGTCTCCTTCGAATTGATTCTATAAGAAGAGATGTTCATTATGGAATCTCCCCTTGGAGGGGTTTTGCCTTGGCTTGGAGCCTATATCTTGTGTTCCTATTTGTATGATTGTTATCTTCATGATTTTGGAATTTATTTGATGAGAATCACATAAGAATGATAATGAAGAAGAACATAATTTCATAAATAACTGTCAAGTAAGGAAAAATGAAATTAACACGATGCCCTAGTTTATTTTCCATAATAAGGCCACTAATTTTTTGTTATATGCTACTTTTGGAAATATATTTCTATATATATATTTTTTTTTTGGTACACACGTCTTTGAGAGCTATAAGTTTGGTTGATAAATATGGGAATTTTCGTTTGAATAAAGCTATTTCATATTATTGTCTTTCAGATTTTCAATGTATCTTGACTAGAGAAGTGGATCCAGTGAAAGAATGATGCAACCCTAATTGTCAGCCTACCATCTTAGAAGCTGCAAGAAGACATATTGGAAAAGGATTAGCTTTGCATAAGGCATGTTGATGGATATTCACCCTGGAGAACCCAAAACTCTCATGATCTCACTTTGAGTTTGAGTTCTCTTGGCTACCCACAGATAACAAAATTTCTCTATAATATATAGTATCATCGGCATTTTAATCCAATATTTTTGTCATTTTTCAGGCCTTTAAATGCCACAGTGTGAAAAATACAAATTACTATCATTTCTTGGGAGAAGAAGCAAATAAACACTCTCCGAAAAAATCTCTGATCTAAAATATGAAAGACGTAACATGGATTCTCTGCCTTTAGATAAATTTAATGGCATCAATTTTCATACATGGAAAGTTAAAGTTAAAATTCACCTTATTAATAGTAGTTTGTGGAGTATAGTAAAAAGAACCGAAAAATCTCTTACTAATGCCAAGCTCTCAGTTGAATGGGAAAAGCGATAATACAAGGCTAAGGCTATAATTGGATTGGGTCTTTCAAAACATTAGTTGGATTCTATTGATTTGGAAAAATAATATAATGAAATTTGGGAGAAATTAAGTATGCTATTTGGGGAAAAGGCCATTATCACAAATTTCTCTTTAAAACTACAATTCTATCGTCTCAAAATGCATGATGAGACACATATATCTAATCATATAAATGAATTAATGTTTCTCTGTAGGAAATTAACTAAAATTGATGCCAATGTAGATGCAAATGATGCTAAAGCAATTCAATTAAATAGTTTATCTCCTAAGTATAGCAACACTTTATTCAAATTAAGTAAAATGCCCTCTCAATCATTAGAATGAATGTTTTCATCACTTTTAGTTGAGGAAGAAAGGGAAAATAAAAAATGTTCAGATGTTGGTGGTCAGAATTCGCTTACACTATTTTCTAAAGGAAAGATGAAGAACACCAAAGGTTCAACATAATCCTTCTACTGTCACAAAACTTGACATAGAACCTAGAATTGTAAAACTCATGAAAGAGATATTTTGAATGGAAGAGAAACTGAAAATGTAGCCAACTTGAATGAATTGTCAGAATCATATAGTGATGAGGAGACACCAGAACCACCTCTCAAAATTTTCTAAAGTAAAAGGGACTTAATATTTTTTTTTGTGCTTGTTTGTGTGTCCAAGTTTGTGGTGTGAGTTGAAGTTGTAGTGTGCTATTATATCGTGTAAAAAATAAATAATGTAGAACCATAAAGAGAAAACCAAATTTTTAACATATTAATGTGATTTTTCATGCTCTGAGAGAATTAGTTATAGGTAGTTCTTAATAAGTTCAAGTTGGTGTGACCTGTTGTGCTCTGTCAGCATTAGAAAAGGTTATTTTATATAAGGACAAGCTGTATAATTGATTGTTGAAGACATTTTTTACCCATAATGTTATCCAAGATAACTGATGAAGGTTGCGGAGGGTTGTGGATACAACATATGGTGGTAGTTACATAGGATGATTCAGTATCAGTACAGACCCATTGTGCTTCGGGAGGTTGAGAAACATCAATTCTGAAAAGTACGTCAACGATAGTCTGAAGTGATTATGTCTTAAATGGATCAAGTGGGAAGCTCAAATTTATGGTGAAGAAAATAACAAAAATTGTGAGATTTCAAAGTGGATATGAGTGCTAGTGATTAACATATCATAAAAATATGATAGAGATCAGTATTGTTGTTATAATGTGTGTTTTCTATATTTGTTATATGCAAGCTTTAAGGGAGGGTATCAGAAGTAATGCTTCCATGTCATGTGCGTCATGTGATTTGTAGGTTGTCATCGTGAGTCCTGGGGTGTCAATCTAAAAGTTTTGTTTCATGTGTGTGAGTTGTAGTTGTGTCAAGTCCAAATTATAAATCCACTTTCTTAGGATACAGATTCGTTGAAATCAATTATTCAATTCTTATATAAGTAATTTATTTATGTGATTGATAAAAATATGTATGATTTTTGTATTGTGTGTGAACCATGCAAGCTATGTAAGGTTTGTAACATTTTATCTTTTCCCCTTTTAAAACTAACCATAAAACATTTTAGATAACTTTCATAAACAACTATAAATTTTATGATTTTGATTTTACCCATTGTTAATTAATAAATTTTATTAAATCATAAAGGAAAAAATAATTCGCAATTGATTTTAGTTGTGAAACAGCTGATGGTGTTCTCTATCTTATATTATTGGGCATACTTGATTCAGTTCAAGTAAAATGTTCCATGATTAACTTGTAATACAATTTTTTATTTTACACCATCCATGATAATTGACCATATTTCATATATTAATATAGAATGAATATAAACATCAATTTATATCTTGACTCAATAAACACATTTAATTATTTACTTAACATAGCTTTATCTTTTTAATAATTTATACATCACCACTTGTGATCTCACCATGATTCCAAAGATGCTTTGTATTTTTTAAATTAGTTTCTAGCTATTGTGGTAGCACTAAATCTAAAGTAGACTTTAAATTATTTGGTAGAACTTTGGATTCTCTCTCTCCACTATTTTATATATTATGCCTTGTTGTTTCATTATCGAGAGTTGGCACGTGGTGTTATCAGCAGATTGGAAATTTCATTGCTGCAACTTAATATTTCCATGGGCAGGTCAATGATATTGTAGGAAATTAATATAGATCTTGCATTATATAATCTATGAATTATGAATAATTATATGAATATTTTAATTTTTGGTTTTGAAATCTGGTTTATATTTTCATTAGTGGAATACTTTAATATTTATAATAGTTTGTGGGTTTTAATTTTATATAGAAATTATTTGTAAATGAATTCTTAAACTAGAAAAATAAACAATGGGGAGAATATAAAACAAATATACACGAAGCTTTTCCTCTAGATCTTAAAATCAGGAATATCAGATTGATTTTTCATTATGTTCCTTTCAATGTTACAATACATATATTTACATGTCGGGGAATTCATAAACCTCAATCCACTAACCCTGGATTATAACATAATTGTAGTTCCTTTGACTGGATCTACAAAATACTATGGGCGGAAAACCATCATGCCAAAAACCATGCACAAAACACAGGCAAAAAACCATGGGTAGGTCTGCCCACCATCTTTGGGTCCACCCCCCATCCTTGAATATGCCCAACTATTATTGAGACTATTTTTGGAAAGAATATAAAACACACTCAAGATAATTATTTTTTGTAATTAGTTAGAGTATTTGGAAGGAAAAGAAGTAGATTTTTCATTTATAACCATAAATAATTCGCAGTACTCTACAAGTTAGGGTTTTCATTATGCGGATAATATTAATCTATTTATTTATAAAGGAGATTACAAAATGGTCAAAAATCAAATTAGTGTATTGTGGTGTATTAAGGGGTTGGATTTTTTTCTTTATCAAATCCACCTACATAGGTATTGGGTGGTTTTGTTTCTGGGTTGTAAAATTTGGTATACAAGTGTTTAGGATAAGGCCTATTAAATATAAAGTTCCCCAAAAATAAAATTCATTCTTTTTTCTCTATATGGTGACTTCATCACATTGAAACCCTAGTTACCTAAGGTTTTATGAGATTGTTTCAATCCTATGAACATAATCGGTTTGAGTAACTCTAATATCTATACTTTCATTTGTTTATGTTTAAGTCAGAATAAAAATATTGGATGTAGATTTAGTTGACTAGGTAAAAGTTGTGTTAATGGAAGAAGAAAAAATAAAAAAATAGACATAACCCATTTCATATATAGTTCCACTTTTTCCCTACCATTTCATGACATGAATCCAAAAAAATCATGCATAGATAACCCTACCAGTTTTTTCACTAGTGCCTATATATTTATTTTTGGTTTTGATTCTTTCTTATTAAGGAATTTTTTTTTGTATTTGTAGGCTTATGTTTTAATGAAAAGCTTTTGGAAATCTAGGGCTTCCTTGGAATTGTTTAGAAGTTTTTAATATGTTGATTCTTACCATTATTTGGTCTTAATTTGTTTCAAACACC
This sequence comes from Pinus albicaulis, assembly GCA_034641835.2. Classification (NCBI taxonomy): domain Eukaryota; kingdom Viridiplantae; phylum Streptophyta; class Pinopsida; order Pinales; family Pinaceae; genus Pinus; species Pinus albicaulis. The sequence continues at coordinate 195,585,303 of CM076572.1, read as the reverse complement.
ACCATATATGATCTCACTTATAATGTTGATGCTGGCAACAAGGTTGATATTGGTGTGATCCATAAATTTTGTCCTAAAAAAATATTCAAGATTGTTATGATAATTCATGATAATGATTTTAAGACAAAATAGTAGTGATCTTGTTCGTAGGGTTTTGGTTAAATGGTGATGAGGCGAGCTGTTATAGCACTCATCACAAGTTTAATTCCCTTTCCCGATGGGGGTGATGTATCTGGACATGTTATGAAAATGGAGTAAAAAAAAAAAAAATGAAAAAAAATTAAAAGTACTACCAAACTTTAAAAAAAAAAATAATAGTGAAAAAAAATTAAAAGTACTACCAAACTTACAAAAAAAATAATAATAGTGAGCTAGAATATATAAATTTGGATGCAATTCAAAACCTAATCACATCAAATATGTTTTTTTTTTAAATGTTTTTTCTTGACACTAATCATATACACGAAATGCAAGTCATAATATAATTAATTCCAAATATTCTTAAATTTATTTAATTTTATAGTTATTTTCTCAGATGGGTTTGGATGCAATTCAAGACCTAGGTGCTTTGGTTGTTGATCACACCAAATATGTTCTTTCTTGACACTAATCATACACACGGAATGCAAGTCATCGTATAATCAATTCCAAATCGAGACACAAAACTTTCTAGTGCCATAATTGTTCTATATGAGTTTTATTATTTCATGATATTGTAATCGACTTTATAAAAGGTGAAGGTGTTTGAAATTATTTCTATATTGAGATAAGAATTCACATGCACGATTATCTAAATTGGACCTTTAGCATGTTGATAAATGAATTTATATTAGTCATTCTACTGTCATTGATATCTACATTAACTTGCATGTGCTCGAATAATTCGTTGAACTTGGTACTTGGCATAATATTTTGATTGTAGCTATGCTTTCACATGATGTATCACACGCTCTCTTTTTCTTATAAAGGAAAAAAAATATGTTCATACATGTTTTTTTTTAAGCACTTTTGAGGTGTTTGGATTAGATTTCTTTGAAAATCTATTTGATGTGAGGAATTTTTTTAGGTATTAAGTTAAAAGTGTAATACCAGTGAAATTAGATGTATTTTTTCTAATACACAAATTTATTTGGTACAAGAAAAACTTGTGGAGTAGAAATATGAAATCATGATGTCCGTAAGATGGTTTACATGGGAACTAGCAAAGGTTTTGGAATTTTTATTGAAAATATTAAAATTTGAATTACTTAGTGATAGTATTGTCAATTATCCTCTTAAATGTAAGTTCATATTTTTTTTATGATGGTTGTATTTTAGAAAACTAATTTCACAAATTTTGTTATGTATAATTTTAATGTAGATATTGGTTCTATGACTTAACAATTGAAATAACTTTTATAATAGAATAGAACCTTCAAAATTATGGAATGAAATTATTGTTTAATGTTTTTACAAAAGACAATAATATTTTAAGGCCAACTTTCAGTGACACTTTCCTCTACCTATATATTCATTTTTTTCAAAGATAGCTACATATTTTGGGTCTGAATTATGTGTACTTCTTGCAAAGAAACAACAATTTTTCTTAGAGTATGAAAAATATTTTCATATTATATAAAATAGATTGAATATTGATCTTAAATATTCACAAATCCACTTGGAAAATTAGTCTTTATATTTATTTAAATAAAAACTACCACATATGTTTTAAAATAATACAAAAAAGGTAATTTTATGCTTAAAACTAATTTTTATACTATTGAAATAGAAAAGATAGAGACCATTTTGTTGTTGTATTAGCTACAATTTTTCACACGGATATCCAAAACAATTGTAAAGAGATTATAGTTCAAACATATAAGATAATTATATGTTTCACATAATGACATTGTACTTAAAAGTTAGTTATACCACTTGGTGGATTCATGATGATCATCCATAAAATTTTCCATACCTTTTATTACTTTTATTTCTTTCCTTTGATATGTTTACCATGTTCAATGTACTAAATGCATTATATTAAAATATGAAAACATGCATTCCATGCATTCAATAATATTATTTTTTTCACTAAACATTGATCAAGGGAATTTTTATCCAAACACCTTAGATATTTTTGTACCATAAAGAAATAAAATTAATATGCACATGGTTGCAATATATTTTATATATGTCACTTGATCACATCTATCCTTTAGAGACTCATTTTATACCTTTTTTCATTAATAAGTTCATCTTTTGAACATTCCAAATCACACATAATTCACATCCACATTAGTTATCATGTACTCCACTCCAATTTCTTTGAGCATGTACTACCAAGCTAGGCTTTCCATTTATTTTTATACGAAACTATCATTACTAAAACAATAAGATAACTTTAAATTTCCTATCCATATGTAAATATATCAATTAAATTTCAATATGTATTATCACCGCCAACCAATTCAAATATATTCCAATAATATTCATCATTTCCATGCACTCCATTTTCTAAATAGAGATTGCATGTAGTCTATTTACACATGTGACTACCTTAGAATACATCTTGCATCACTAAGTTAACCTTAAAATTATTTTAAACTCACATTTATTACCAAATATACCTTTTTGGACGCATGTGTAAGAACTAAAATGAATATTCCTAAGCATTCACACACACCATGCATACAAACCATGTATTTAATAATTTCATCAATTCTATATATATATATATATATATATATATATATATATATATATATATATATATATATATATATATATATATATATATATATATTCACTTGGATTTTTTTTGGAATTTGGTACCATTTTTGGAATAAATCCAACTTTCATCTCATACAAAAGGAAGGTTGTTGATAGTATGCTAGTTCTCAGTATAGACTCACTTAAGAGTGAAAAACAATTATTTGTTCTAAAGCATCAACATGTCAAATTACAAGACTTGAACATGGGTGGGGATGGTAACAACTATTTCTCCTGAACACCCAAGCTAAACTTAATTGAATATATATATATATATATACACACACACACACACACACACACACACACACACACAAGGACACACAACTCTCACATGTGCCATATGATTCATAAAAATATATTTTAAATTGAATTTCAAGCACTCTTTTAAACAATTAAATGCATTCACATGAAAAGTATCATAAGCATAATCGACCCTCTCTCACATATAATTTAAAATAAAGAGGTCTCTGTTGCACACTTTTCATATGAGAATCCCATGTAGTATGGAATCAGTAGCTAATTCGTAGCATTACCTATAACATAGCAAGTGTTGTTTCCTATTTTACTTACAATTTAGTCATCCATATAATTTCCAAATATCAAATTTTATCTTGACAAATTCTTACCTAAATTCCCTCTCACCATTTAAGTATATCAAAATAATGCCTATATGAATACCAACCATTTACTATATGTTATCTAATTTATCAACACCATACTAAGGGTTTTTTCATTTCCCTTTACCAACCTATTGGTATACACTTTATTTTGCATGGCCTCTTCTTCACCATCATATATCTAACATTCTCGTTGGTTTCTCTAGCCATACTATAAATATTCTCTTTCTCAGATAACTATCATCAACGATTGTTATCCATCATAAAACTAGTATTAATGGACTAATATGAGTCTACATGTTTGATATATATATTATTAGCATATTTATATGCATAAGGAATTTCACTATTCTCATTCATGTCCATATCAGTGCACATACAGTGTATCTATTTAAATTCTTGTGTTTTATTATGCCTATGTTTTTGAATTAATTAGTATACAATAGCTTTTAAAAATTTAATGAAGCGTCAAATTAATAAAAAAAACTTGAGAGATTCCCCATTATGATCCTAACCACATCACTTGGCCTTATTCCCTTATCAATTAGTGCCACATTTTTTTTATTATGTGACCTTCAACAATCAACTCTCTACTACATTTCCTAGAAGGATCGAGTATTTTGGCCTTCTAGTTGTACTTATCCATACATTTTAGTAGAAAAATAATTGTAATCATATCCCAATATCCTAGCAAAGATCTACCACAGATTCCACAAAACTTATGACATTTCTTATGACAAAATATTTTATCTACATATACCATTTTTTTTATAGCATCTTTGGAACTTATGCCACATAGCCTCACTATTGTAATCCTTTCTCGACATCCTTTCCTTCAATTATTTACCTCTAGTCCATGTAAGTTGAATATTTAAATCCATGTTTTGAAATTTTTATTTTAATAGTCTGCTACAATACAACTTTGTAACACACACACATAGTCCTAAGTGTCTTTAAGGATATAGGGCTATAAAAAATTTCACTTATTTTACTAAACATAAACCCCATTTCTATGATTGCCATCATCTTATACTTGCTAATATATATATATATATATATATATATATATATAAGGCATTAAGTTAGAATTGGTTGAAAAATCATTTTTTGTGCCATGTTAATGTGGACATACAATTAGCACATGGTAGATGGGGAGACACCACAAGATTGATTTTTTGTCAACAAAAAAAACACCTAACCCTACCATGTTAATCACCAATATCGACATGAGTTTCTTTCATAGATAATACCAATGTTATTATTAATTAGGTATAATACATAGAACCCTTTTTTCTAATAAAATTCTTACCATTTTCCCAAAATAAATTCTATTTTTTCCTCAAAATATTTATTCATTTTCCAATTGTGATCCAAGAGGATCTCGATCAGTACAGATCGACAGAGTTCCAAGTACAATCGACATCCAGTTCAGTCTCCAATCCGCTAGTTTTGTTAGTGTCGCCCGAAGAAAACGTCCTTAAAATTGATCATGGTCAGGTTCATGGCTTGTAAAGGTTTAATTTGATGTATAAGGTTCATGGTGATGTAATGGTCCTAGACCCAACACCTAAGTGCTAAGACCTAATCATAAATCCTAAGGTCTAATCCTAGCACTATGCACCTAAAACCTAAGAATTAAGCCTAAAACCTAAACAAATAAACATTGAAACGTATCTCTAAACCTAAGTCTATTCCTAGCGCAAAGGTTCCTTGGTACAAAACCTAAGGAAAAAGATAAAACCCACTCACGGACTATGGAATAAAACAAATAAAATAAAACAGCGCTAACCGCTGCATAGACCATGTCAGAGTTTAAAACATGTGATATGTTTAAAGACCGCGGCGGGTTAAGTCAAAGCCACCAGTTGTAAACCGCGCAAAGACTGTCAGGATATTAACTATGTGAACGCGGTGGCAGATAAGGGTAAGCCGAACCGTTGGGATGAAGACCGCGACCATAAGACAAGACCTTAACCACCAGAAAACAAAACCTGTCACATGATGGAAGTTAAAACCTTCACCCGGTTAGTTAGCCCGAATGGCTAAGATTTTTATGATATGGTTTATATTTGGGTTTTCACAATTTATATCAGTGGTAAGGTTAAGGTCCTTTATCCTAGGTATTCAATAGGAGATAGGGTTCGAGACCCTCATCTCTAATTTTTCTTAACCACTTGCTAAATGGAGTAAACAGAGATTCGAATGTAGCTTATTTAAACCATGAAAAATTCATTCAAAGGGACATATTGTATATTTTGAGTTCAGTTTCAACACGACATAGACATTTTTTTTTGCAGCATTTCTCATCCATCATGTGTCGGAATTGAGCGCAGAGACAGGCATCGAAAGGCGAGAGAGCGTACTTTCTATTTACAGTGTTCAGAAGTGCCTGCAATCACAATCATTATGTTTCATTTCTGTGTAAATAAACTCCTCAAGATCAATCCTAATAAAAACGTACGCCCACTTGAAAGCATACCCGGAGATGTAGTCCACTAGGGATGAACTCCGTAATAAAATGTTTGCTTCTTCTTATCTCTATTTTATGTTGTGATTTACTCATTTATTTTCTTCTCGTTTATGTCATCTTTCACTTAAAATTTTTCTTCAGTTAACAGTCAATCTAAAGGAAAAACTAGTCAAACTGCTTAAGCACTTTATTCAATCACATTCAGTTCATATTTGGTATCAGAGTAGGTTGTGCTTTGTAGTTTGTTTTTTAGTGGATGTTAACCAAGTTGGGATTGCAACGTGGAAAAGGCCAGCTTGAGGAATTCGATCCAAAGATCAAAAAGTGAAAAGTCATTCATCAATCAACGATGACAGGGACTGAGACCGTTGAGACTCCTAAAGCTACTAAAAATAAACCCATGGATGAGAATCAAATCCAGCAGATGTTTCTAAATATGTAGCAAATGTTGGCAGAATTATATGAAGACAAGAAGGCAAGAGATGCATCCTCATCGTCGAAGGCATCAAAGAAAGAAAAGTGTAAAGGTAAGGCAGATAAATCTCCTTCTCCTCCATCATCTCCATCATCTTCTTCTTCCTCTTCTACTTATAGTTCTAAATCAGAAAAAGAAAAGAAACCTAAGAGTCCACTTTTGAAACTTGATATTAAGTTCGAATTACCTGTGTATTATGGTGATATAAACCCTGAGAAACTAGATAATTGGGTAAAACAGCCAGAATTCTATTATCGTATTCAAAATATTACTAATGATAAGACAAAGATCCAATTAGCTACTCTTAGAATGGGGGGTACTACTTTGATCTGGTGGGAAAGTAAGACACAGATAGATTTAAAGCGTAAAGGAAAAGTTATCACCTCATGGAATAGGTTTATTAAAGATATAAAGAAACAATTCTATCTGTTGGGTCACACACAACAGGCTGTTATTGATTGGTAGTGCTTGCGACAAGGTACGGGATAAAATGTTCAAGATTTCACATAGGAATTCAGAAAGAAAGCGTTAGCACTTGGTATTTCTTTGGACACAAAAGAAACTTTGTTGAAGTATATTGGCAATTTGCATTCATATTTGCAGCATACATTATTAATGTTCAATCCTAATGATTTTGATGAAGTTTGTGTTCAAGCTATTCATGTCGAATCAGGTGGTAGACCTTTCAAGTTTACACCAAAGACATCCAAGCAGATGGAAACCGAAGACAAAAAAAAGAAGGACAAGTCAAAGGGAAAGAAGACTACCACAGCTCAGAAGGAAGATGAACGACCTACCTGTACACATTGCCAAAGGATCAGCCATGATGAAGCTAGGTGTTGGAAACTTCATCCGGAACTCAAGCCAAAGAATTTCTAAATAAAGAAGGGTGAAAAGAAGGCTGAAAGAGAAATCTAAAAAGGCTTGGAATTGGGATCGAATTCAGGTGATGAAGGAAAAATCACTACTATGGTTACAACAGGTAAAATTTCTGAAGCTAGTACTTCTGCTTCATCAAATATCACACAGTTGAATGAAGGAAAAAGAATCGAGTTATTTAATATAAGGGTAATTTCAAAGCATATAGATACATTGTTCAATACGAGATCACAATAAAATTTGATTTCTGAGTCATTGGTTAAACAATTGGGTTTGAAAACACATACTCATCCAAAACCATATCCTTTAGGATGGTTAAAGGAACAATCTCAAATTCATGTTACCAAACAGTGTCGGTTAAAATTTTCAATCACAACTAACTATATCGACAAAGTGGATCTAGATGTGATATTGTTAGACATATGTGGAATTGTCTTAGGAAGCCCTTATCTATATGATCGTGATGCAATATTTTATAGGAAAGAGCATGTGTATCATCTCAAGAAATATGGGATTAAATACATCATTCGAGCACATAAAACTTAAAATCACTTGAATTTAATCAATGCTAATCAGATGAAGCACTTAATAAGTTCAAGTAAGAGATACATACTCATGTCGATAAAAGAGAAACATAAGGATCTTATTTATACTTGTTCAGGTTGTGAAATTTAGTATGAAGGTAATTTGGTTAAAAACATAGATTCATTTCAAGATCTAGTTAAAGAACCAAAACATCTACTTCATAAAAAGGAAATGTCACATGAGATGCAGTTGATGTCTGATGCCCCTAATAATGGAATGTATCACAATTCAGTTATAGAGCATAAAGAAATAAAGCAACAAATTCCAGAGAATATTGGGAAAGAATTAATATTACCCAGTTCATCTCCATAAAATTCACCCATAATTTTGGCTCATAAGAAAAACGGGACATGGGGAATAAGTGTTGATTTTAAAGTTGATTCATTATAGAAAAATTTCACACCATTGATAGATCATCAACAACAATATCAAGTTAGATGTTAAAGGTTATGAAATGGAAATAGTGATTCACATAGATTATCAGTTGCTTCAATACTTTCAGTCATATACTAAGGTGCAACAATCTCACTACAGTTGGATGGGATTTCTTCAGCAAATTCACTTAGTAATTAAGGACAAGGAACATGTAACAAGTAAATTAGTTGATATGTTTTCTTTGAATGCTTCAGTAGTACTGCATAAAATTTCATTGGTTCATGAAAGTTATGTAGAACAGTATAGAACTGATGATGATTTCAAATATGCTTATGAATCACTAACTCATGATGCTCAGATAGAAAGAGTGCAGGTTATTTGGGAAGTTTATCTTTCTCAGATCGCAGGATATTTCGGCGTAAGCAAGACTACGGCACAAAGTCAAAAGTATTATTACTGGCCTCATATGTATGAAACAATTATGAAGTACATAAAGGGATGTGTAATGTGTTCAACAAGCAAGCCATGAAATCAAAATATTGGTTTGCACATGCCATTTCTGGTTCCTTTGCAACCATGGGGCAGCATGGATTTGGTTCAAGGACAGACAGAAATGGTGAAGAGGACCTGGATACATATTCTTCGAGGTAACTGCAGTAAAAATTCTAAGTTGTGGGATGAATTTTTAACTTATGTGCATCAAGCTTACAATCAAGCCTTACATTTTGCTGTGCCACGACAAGCATTGAGTCAAGTCAGGATCAAATTGCACTATGATAAGCATCAGTTTCAGGTCGACGATCAAGTATGGTTGTATGTCATCAAAGTCAAGATGAAACTGAGAGAGTTGTATTCTCACTTATTGTCTTCTTAAAATCAAGATTTTGTGGTCCAAAAGCTTTCAAGTGGAGAGGATTGATCCAAGAGGATCTTGATCAGTACAGATCGACAAAGATCCAAGTACAATCGACGTCCATTTTAGTCTCCAATCCGCTAGTTTCGTCTGTGTCGCCCGAAGAAAACGTCCTTAAAATTGATCATGGTCAGGTTCATGGCTTGTAAAGGTTTAATTTGATGTATAAGGTTCATGGTGATGTAATGGTCTTAGACCTAACACCTAATTGCTAAGACCTAATCATAAATCCTAAGGTTTAATCCTAGCACTATGCATCTAAAACATAAGAATTAAGCCTTAAAACTAAACAAATAAACATTGAAACCTATCTCTAAACCTAAGTCTATTCTTAGCGAAAACGTTCCTTGGTACAAAACCTAAGGAAAAATATAAAACCCACTCACAGACTATGGAATAAAAAAAAAAAAAAAAAACAGCGCTAACTGTTGCATAGACCGTGTCGAAGTTTAAAACATGTGATAGGTTTAAAGACCCGACGGGTTAAGTCAAAGCCACTAGTTGTAAACCGTGCAAAGACCGTCCGGATATTAACTAAGTGAACATGGTCGCAGATAAGGGTAATCCAAACCACCGAGATGAAGACCGTGACCATCGGACAAGACCTTAACCGCCGGAAAAGAAAACCTGTCACATGCTGGAAGTTAAAACCTCTGCCTGGTTAGCTAGCCCGAATGGCTAAGATTTTTATGATATGGTTTATATTTGGGTTTTCACAATTTATATCAGCGCTAAGGTTAAGGTCCTTTACCCTAGGTATTCAATAGAAGATAGGGTTCAAGACCCTCATCTCTAATTTTTCTCAACCACTTGCTAAATGGAGTAACAAAGATTCGAGTGCAGCTTATTTAAACCATGGAAAATTCATTCAAAGGGACATATTGTGTATTTTGAGTTCAGTTTCAGCAGGACATAGGCAATTTTGTTTGCAGCATTGCTCAGCCTTCGTGTGTCGGAATTGAGCGCAGAGATAGGCATCGAAAAGACGAGAGAGAGTAATTTATGTTTACCGAGTTCAGAAGTGCTAGCGAGCACATTCATTATATTTAATTTATGTGTAAATAAATTCCTCAAGATCAATCCTAATAAAAACGGACGCCCACTTGAAAGCATACCCGGAAATGTAGTCCACCAGGAACGAACTCCGTAATCAACTATTTGCTTCTTCTTCTCTCTGTTTTATGATGTGATTTACTCATTTATTTGTTGCTGATTTATATCGTCTTTCAATTAAATTTTTTCTTCAGTTAACAGTCAATCTAAAGGATAAACTAATCAAATTGCTTAAGCACTTTATTCGATCACATTCAAATCAAATTGTGTCCAATTTTCTAAATAAATAATATTTTATTATCTACCATTTATTTAAAAAAAACTGACACCCCACTCTAATCATGAAATTGAGATTCAAAAATAATATTTACTTCTACCATAATTAATATTTTTTCATAATTTCCCTCCACACTATTTACTAGTGCATGAACTCAAAAATGCAATATATATTTATGATAAATATATTGATATTTCCACGAAAAGGAATATCATCCCTTAATGTAGCACTTTTCAATCCTCTCACATATAGAGTTTCCCACATTCTACGTGGTGTCATAAATATATTATAAATTATATTTATCTTATTCCCAAGGATTTATAAATTTCATTCACATACATACATTTTAAGCTTGATTTTACACCTTCATTTTTTTAGATTCTTATTTGATGATAACAAGTCTGCACCTTTGAATTTTCATTCTTAATTTTATCATATTTTTCGTTTTTCGTTGATAAGGATTTCAATAATTTCATTTCATATATATTCCACTATACTACAAGATGATTAAAATTCGACATCTACTTAACACTGCAATTTTAAAAGACACGTTCCTTTTATTATTTATGTTATAACATTTTATCACCATATTTATTATTTTTTTAATTATACACTACAATAATTGAGATCCATAATATAAATTAAGAAAAATTAACATGAAAAAATAAACTTAGACAAGAACAATGTTTTCTTTTACCATTGTACAATTTTTAAAGTAAATATTATTACCTCCAAAAATTTTATAAATAAAAATATACAATTTTTTTTATAAAAAGAAATATATAACTATAAAATTAATTCAATTTTTAAATTTCATTTGCTTCAAAATTAAAATTCATTGTAATGGCATGATATAATTCATCAACTTATATCAATTATTTGTAAATAATATAATTATATTAAAATTAAAATTAGTATAACTATAAAAATTAAATAATTATAAATATTTATAGGCATTAATATATGAGAGTCATCAATTTTTTTTAAGATTAATAAAAATCATTAAAAAATAATTAAATTATAATTTTATTTTTTTTAAGTTAATGTTTTATTTATTTAGCAAAAAAGATATACATACAAAGTAGCTAAAAATAAGTGATCTCACACTTGATAAGGCCAAAGACGTGAAAGACAAGTAACACAAAGAGAACACATGTGGTCATGCTAGTTATCTGACGTGATGAAAGTTGACTATTCCAAGCTTGGATATTCGGGGTTGTTTTTGGAGAGGGTGAAGGGCGGAAGGTGCATTGGACACGCCCTTCGAAGTGATCCGTCCACGAATCTAGCTTTTCCACCTTTTCTGAAAATAGTTTTAGGGCACACCAGACCACCACCATGCGTTCTTAAACCTGGCACTCGAAGTAGTGCATCCTATCCAAAGTGGTAACCAGTGCAATGTGCTCCTCCCTTGTGAAAATTTATTTTAAATTATTATTATTAGTATTATCCTTTGTGAAATTTTATTTTAAATTTTTATTATTAGTATTATTAGTTATAAAAATAATTAATATATCATTTAAGGATATATGCATTTAAAAAAACATGTAACAATATTCTTGACCATGAAAATTCACCCCCACCTTATCATGAAAATTATTAATCGATAAATTGGTTTGTTATGACACTATGAGCCAATAACATGGATTATTAAAAAAAGATGTCCAAAAAGCCATAATTCAATTCATTTGAACTTTTTTCAAATAATTTTTTTTTCAATTAATCAATTTAATTAAAAGATATAAAAAAAAAACATAACTATTTTTAAAATAAGTCTTAACCTATAATGGAGAAAATTCTATGAAGGTTAAATTTCTAATATTCATCTAATAGTTGTTGTTAATTAAATTAATCTTCTAGAATCCCTTTTCCAAAATACACTTATTCTAGAATATTTTGTGGAAATTAAATCTCTATCATACACTAAATAATTATTGACAATTAAATTAAAATTTTGGAAGCCTTCTCCAAAAAAAATATTCCTATCCATATTATTAATATATATTATGATATTTTATAAAATTCATATTTTAATTTCAGGTTTAAATCTTATATTAATTACAACTCTTATCATACTTATCATTAAAAAAATATATATATGTGTTTATATTTATAGTATTAATTTATTGATTTTAAATTTATATTAATAACATATTTTGTGAAAAAAATATTTCAGTAAAAATCACATCCAAATAAATTTGGTCGATGCGTTTCGAACCAGCCAATGTGGTTCATCATCAGGACAAGATGAAAAATCTGATCAAGAAACCCCTTTAAATAGAAAGAAAAGCTCTCACTAGCCGTTTGTAAAATAATGGCTAGTTTGACTCAAATATTTCAAATAATTATAAAAAATAAAAATAATAGAAAAAATCAAATATTTAAAGTTTATAATTAGGATTCTTATATAATTTTATTTATTTTAATAAAAATAATATTTAATAATCATATATATATTTTTATTATAATTATAATTATTTATTTGTTATATGTCTTAATTTTATATATTTATTTTATTAATAATAATTAAATGTGATGTGATTCACATCTTCATAAAAAATTTATCTTTTTGATAATTAATCTTAAAAAATAATAAATAAGTAAATAAGTAAAAGTATCAATAAAATAAATAAATAAATAAAAATAAAATAAAAAGAATAAATTAATTAAATAAATAAATAGACAAATAAAGATCAAAATAAAATAAATAAATAAAATTTTTAATTGGAAAAAATAAATAAAATTTTTAATTGAAAAAAAATAAATAAAAATAAATAAAAATAAAAATGAACAATTAATTAATATTTTTTAGGAATGAAGGGCCGGAATCCAACATCTGCTAATCATCCACCCATCATCTCTGTTTAGGTTAACTAGCCTTTTTTCAATTTCCAAGGCTTCTCTCAACTTGTGGTGGTAGAAATGGTCAATCCTCGCAATAACCTCAGCATCTTCAATGCAAATGTGATGATTTTTCCTCTCAGCATGCTCCGTTAGCGCAGAGGAGCATGATCTACTATGCTTCAGGTCCGCAACAAGTTCCTGAATTCTTTGACTAATTGATTGACCAGTTTCACCAATGTAAGGGGTCCCACAAGAACACGGAATCAAGTAAACACCCTTGCCATCCTTCGGGCAAACCGGGTCCTTAACCGATATAAGCGAACTCCGAATGGTGCGAGAGGGCTTAAAGGTTGAGGAAACATTATATTTCTTGAGAATCCTGGCGATTTTATTCGTAGTACCTTGGATAAATGGAAGGTGAACACCCCCTAATCGATCACAGGGCTCTTTCTTACCCTTAGGACCTTTCTCCGCTTTTTGAAAAGCCTTAAGACATTGACTCATGTTGTAACTATTTCACCTTCAAAATGGTGTTCATCAGAGATTCTAAAGGCTCTAGTGGCTAGGGTGATGAGAACACCAAGTTTCTGAGCAGGGAAATGGTGAGAACTATCATGTAAATATTGCTCGGTGTGCGTCTTCTTTCTAAAGACCTAATGAGAGAAAGAACCATCTTCATTTCTAGAAATGAGGACATCAAGAAAATGCAAGCTATCATTATCTTCGAAATCCATGGTGAACTTGATGAAGTCCGATTGATTATTAAGATGTTGGAAGAAAAGGTCCAATTTCTCCTTACCATGAGGCCATACAACGCAGGTGTCATCAACAAACCTTTTCCAAAGCTTAGGTTGAAAAAGAGAAGAGGAGAGGGCCCTAGATTCAAAGTCTTCAATGAACAGATTAGCTACCACATGGGAAAGGGGGGCGCCCATGGCCACACCACAAGTCTGTTCAAAGAATTCACCCTCGAAACTAAAGAAGGTCTAGGTAAGACAAATTTCAACAAGATGAGCAGTGTCAGGATCCGTGACTCGAGAAACGACATCGATCGCTTCCCTAATGGGGATGCAAGTATACAAGGACACAACATCAAAACTCACAAACCTATCTTCACGATCCAACTCCAAGTCTTTCAATTCATTAATGAAAGAGCAAGCATCATTAACAAAGGAGGAGGTCCGACCTACAAGTGGTTTAAGCTTAGAGGCTAGAAATTTAGCGAGAAGATAAGTCAGACCACCTATTGTGTTGACAATAGGGCGAAGGGGAACTCCATCCTTATGAACCTTAGGAAGTCCATAAATCCTCGGAGTGAGGGGGTTAGTTTCAATAAGATTTTTACTTAAAGATCCAACCGAGTTACTCGATTTAATAGCCAAAGCAACCGCTTTTGAGACCTTTTTAAGGGGATTTTTGTCCAACTTCTTGTAGCTCCACTATTAAGAAGGTGATCCAACATCTTATTACGATAATCCTCTTTGTTTAAAATAACCGTAGCACCTCCCTTATCAACCTTAAGAACAACAATGTCACGGTTATTATTTAAGGATCTTAGAGCCTCAAACTCTAGCTTGCTGATGTTGCTCTTAGGGGGCTTAGCTTTTCTAAGGATCATGGCACAATATTGCCTAATAGTGTCCTTAGTAGCATCAGGTAAATCCTTAATTCCGTATTCAATATCACAAATTATGTCATGAATAGGGATCTTCCTAGGAGCAAGAGAAAAATTAAGACCCTTCTCTAATAAACTGAAGACATGTTGATCAAAGGAAAAATTGGAGAGATTAATAACATTCCTATTCAAGGGTTAAGAGACAAATTTGAAGTTACTATTATAATAGTTAAAATTATTAATGTTGAGTTTATTAAAGTCATTGTTATTATGGTTACTATTCTCATTAATATTAAAGTTATTGAAATCATTTATATTAATATTAGATTTATTATAGTTGTCAATATAATTACTATTATTATTCATATTATTAAAACTATGATCACTCTCATTATTATTACTATTATATTTATAATCTTCATGATAATTAACAGAATGTGAAATCGAAGGTTCAAAGCTAGAAGCCAACGGAGGATCAATAGAAACCGAATCCAAACCTCTCGAGACATCACCCGCGATAGAGAAATCATCATTCAATCGAACACTTGAGGCGGGAGGAACTCCAATACTCTTAAACGCAGAAGAGGAGGCCAAATAGGAAGCAGAATTCCGAACTTCATCAAGACTACTCATTGCTGAATGACCACCCAAATCTGCTACCCGAGACTACTCGTTGTGTGTGCATATATGATGATGGGAATTATTATTAACTTCCATTAAGTCGAATATGGTCCATCATATCTTAAGAAGGTGGTATATGATGATGGGAATTATTATTAACTTCCATTAAGACGAATATGGCCCATCATATCTTAAGAAGGTGGTATATGATGATGGGAATTATTATTAACTTCCATTAAGATGAGTATGGCCCATAATATCTTAAGAAGGTGGATTTTTTATTATTTTATTTGTATGCCCAAAAGGCATTAAGACAATCATTCCAAGAATATCATATTTTTGTTGAATTAAAAGGTCAAGAAGGCTGGTAATGTGACAAATATTTTGAATATAAAATCGAATGTGAATATAAGATGGATAATGTAAGAGGAAGTGTGTTTCATCTTCAACCCTCTTAGAATATCAAGGGTGGAAAACTCTTTCATCCCATGATATTTTGGGAATTGATAGACTCACTATGAAGTTCATGAGGATTTGTTCTTATTTTAGTAATATTCATTTTCTTCTTAACATTACTCGATATAGATAGATACTTTGGATTTTCAATATTGGGGTCAATCACCTCTTCATAATATTTTATTTTTATTTTTCCCTTTACCTCTTTATCATTAAATAGTTTATGCATAAATTTTGAAGCAATAGTATTTTTAATATTATCCCAATTGTGTCAAGGCATATTGGCTAATGATTATGAGGCCCCAATTCTTAAAATGACACCGAAGGGGGGTCCCTTCTAGGTAGAGAACCCTCCTCTACCCTTCAATCCGAAGGAGAGGGAGGGAAAAGCAAAAAATCTCCTCTTTTATCCCCCAATGATCAAGCCAGAACTAGGCATCCTTTACGTCATTCATGCTTGAGTATAAAGTGATGGTTTTGACTAAATTTAGAAGAAATTTTATGAGACGTTTTAGTTCCTATATTTTTTAATTCCTTCTTATACATAAGATATATAATCATAGTCATGCTTTCAACAGGGGGAAATATTGCTTCAATAAAGAGGATATGATAAGGGGAATTTCCTTTAATATTGAGATTGTAGGTTATAAATTGAGTTTGGATCTATTCTATCTCCTTCCAGTCTCTAGACACACAAAAACCAAAAAAATCATGCAAGTAAAATAACAAGATTTTTGAGAGTTTGAAAGAGTAGTTCATTTTTATCCCATATCCAAATATATACTGACATACAATTGTTTTCAAGCCCATTATAAGCTTTCCACCATTTTTTTATCATGTTCTGAATGTTATAATTCCAATTGAGCTTTTGATCGATATTTATTCCAATATATTTGTATGAAGGAAATTCCTCCAAATAATTATTGTCATCTATGAAAGTACAATATGCCATCTTTTTGGATTTAATGATCATGATTCTCTTTTCTTTCATTATTAATGGTCATACCCACCTTGGAGTAGAAATTTTGAAGGGTTCTGAGATGTTTTCTAAGATGATAGTCACTCCTCATCAAGATAAAAATATCATCACCATAAAGGAGAAGAGTCATGACTATACTAGTCAGTGTGGGTGAGTGTGGTCCAAACAGAATCTACATCTTCCAAGGACTCTCCTAGTTTATCAATGTATATGCCAAGAATGATAGGGGATAAGGGAAAATCACTCTTCACCAAGATAAAACTATCATCACAATAAAGGAGAAGGGTCGTGACTATACTAGTGAGTGTGGTATCAACACAGACTACATCTTCCATACACTCTTCTAGCATGTCAATGTATATGCAAAAAAGGAGAGGATATAAGGGACACTTTGCTTGACTTTGATATTGCATTTGATTTTTCCTATCCAACTCTCAATGGTCCTAAGTTTGAAAATATCATTCTCATAAATCCTTGTCACAAAAAAGCTAAAACTTGAGAGAAACCATTATCTCTTAGAGCGTCTTCCATAGAATTGTCCAAAGAACAATGTCAAAATATTTTCTCAAACCAATAAATAATAGACGAAATCATTTTTATTATTGTGACATTCTCCTTCATTGATCTTAGGAGTAGTGAGGTGGTCCACATTTGAATGATATCTCTTACCTCTTTTACGGTGACTTTCATGCTAGCAGCTAATTTTGTTTTGCAAAATAATTCCACTCAACTTAACTAAATTGTTTTCAATCATAATACTCTTATAATTATAGAAAATAAATTTATCTTCACTTTTAAAAACTAACACAATCAAACTTTACATCTAAAATATTAAGAATAATATATTAAAAATTCAATTTTTATATTTTAATTAGTAAAAAAAAATTATAATATATCTTCAACCAATATCAATATATATATATATATAGGTAATTTTCCACTATCTAACCATAACCTAAAATTTATAATGGTGTGAACTCATCCGCAATCTACCTCCGAAAAAAATTAAAAAATAAATAACGCCCTACAAATTCTAAGTGCCTACCCAATTCCAAATTGAAAAACGAATTTCGACATTGCCCAGAAATGGATGCTGGTCAGAAAAAAATTCCGACACCGGCTACCAAGCCTGGCAATTTCAAAAAGGAGTTTTCGGCAGCTTTCTTTCTGACAGATCTGACTCATCTCCCACCTCTATTCAATACCCAGCTCTGCGCCGAAAAATTTCAAATTTCAAATGTTATGTTCCCGCTTTCAAAATAAATGGTTGTGCAAGGTGTTTTTCTGGCATCCTAAGAATCCTATTCTAGAAAAACTTGAGGTCCCCCCCCAAAAGGTTGTAGTAACCCAGCCGAAAACCAGCATGTTGCATGGGCTCTGCCTCCCCCAACACTCTTGCCGTTATTTTTATTTCTGTGGCAGATTGCTGCGGCGTCTTATTGTTGACAGAATAGTGGAGCAGAGTTTGGGCCACTTACATGGGAAGTTTTTATCAGGTACACAGCTGAGAATGTAATAGATGTAAAAATGTACTGGTATATATGATATATCAGTGTTTTTTTTTCTTCTGAAAAAAAAAGGAGGGCTTTCAGGGTGGTCCTGGTCAACCCTGTTTTCAAAGTTTTCATCATTCAAGAGATTGTGAATAGACCGGTGAAAATTTTCGTAATCATGTCCAAATTTCATATGCAAGGTTAAGATTGTAAATTTTCATTTATTTGAATTCATTGTTGTGCAAAGTTCCACTTGGGTTAAGTCTTGCCAAAGACAGGGACATGGTATTCTCTCTGTAGATTGGGAGGATTCTGGGAGGCACACTACAAAGATTGTATTTTTCAATCAAAAGTTTTTATATAAAACCAAGATTTAGAACAGTGAAATCCTTTAGAATTCGGGCAGCCTATCCAGATTCTTTTGTTGGTTAAGCTGCGATCTCTAAAACAAATTTGGTATCAGAGTAATTTGCAGATTCTTTAAACAACCCTTATGGGTAGCTGGCAGACAGAGATACATGTATCATGGACCAAGATGATTTTGCAGGAACTGTGGAGAGTATTGCATCGAAACAAGGAAATTAGATAGCTTAATATAAAAGCTATTCTTGTTGAGTCTGCTAAACTAATACATATCATACAAGCATGAAATGATTCATGCCAATAGAGAAGCTATTTTAGCCAATTATACTAAAAGATATAATGCAAGACTATTTAATCAATATAAAAAATATATTTGATCAACTGAAACAGAGAACAGAGTTTCTAGTCTAAATGTGGTAGGTTGGGCAATCTCACCATAAATAAGAATGTGGAAGAATGTGGAATCTTCAGCATTCCTTCCCACAATAATAGAACAGAAAATTCACATCAAATTTTGGTTATGAATGGAAAATTTGTTCATCCCAAACGGAGCGATGGAGATTGAAGAAAAAAATCTCCCTCATTCAGATCAGATGGCACGAAGTAAGAAGGACAAAGTGCATTTGATTACAAAACAATCAGATGGCACGAAGTAAGAAGGACAAAGTGCATTTGATTACAAAACAATGTATTTTAGAATTATTTGCCAGGGAATATACGTAAAATATATCACTTGCTATTCTGGAACAAGCAATATGTTGTAACTGTAATTTTTTTTGTAATTTTAGAATTATCTGCCAATGAATATATGTAAAATATATCACTTGTCCGTTATCCTGGAACAAGCAATATGCTGCAATTTTATTTTATTTTTGTAATATTCACAAAATCATCACGTTTAAATTTGCTTGTATTATGTAATTGCTATGGGCTAAGGTAACAACCTCTATCTCTTTTTTCTGAAATAAATATACATACAAAACCAACACAATGAATAACTATAGCAGTTTATACATTTTCAAACAATGATGAGATTTATAATATCATTTCCATTTTACTATTTACTATTTTGATGACACTATCGATTAAGTATATCCATTACAATGGAGCTCTTCTAAAAATTTATACTCTCATCCAAAACGAATGAATAGTGAATTGTTAAATTGAACTTCGCAAAAATCGGCATAAATATTTAACCAAAAGCCTGCCTGTCTATGCTCATATAGACTTCAGTTTATAGATATACTAATTATTAAGTTAAATAAAATTAAATTTTCAAATGATTATATATATATATATATATATATATATATATATATATATATATATATATCGTTTAATTTCATATTTTTCTAAAAATGTAGTAATAAATATATAAAATATATTTAATGTTTTAGAAGTTTTAAAACATTTGGATTT
Organism: Pinus albicaulis; assembly: GCA_034641835.2. Taxonomy (NCBI): domain Eukaryota; kingdom Viridiplantae; phylum Streptophyta; class Pinopsida; order Pinales; family Pinaceae; genus Pinus; species Pinus albicaulis. Next base: position 195,565,118 of record CM076572.1, on the reverse strand, counting down.
TGAAGATTATACAATATAAATTTATGATTTTGAAAAATCTTTATTGAATTTGATATATAATTACAACTATCAAAATTAAGTAGATGATAAATGCCATACATCAATTTGTAATTAGTCTAAAAAGCATAGATCATGATACATCTCACATTATTCATATTAAAAAAAAAAAAAATAATGAAATTATGATTTTATTTTAAATTTATTAGCATTATTATCAATTAAAAAAAGAAGCAATATAGCCATTTCTAACGGCTAGTTTAGCCATCTCTACATCTATTTAAACTTAATGATGAACCATAATGGTTGGTTTGAAACGGGTTGACAATGTTCCATTGCATGTAATTATTATCGAAAGATATTTTACAAAAGTAATATATGAATTAAACATATGAATCTTTAAGAAAACATGTAACAAGAAAAACATACTAAAACAACAATAAGCAATAAAAATTTAAAGCCACTAGTGGGAAGACATTTTTTTAATTAAAATTCAAAGGAAAAAAAAGCATAAGCGCCTTTGAGATAAATTTGAACCCTTTATCTTGAATACTAATACAAATATTCCATGGAGATTAATGCCCTACCATCCACCTAATATATATTGGTAACTTATTTAAATTTTTTGAAATATACTTATATGTGTAATTACATTTTACACCTTTCTAACTTTATACCTAATAAAATCTTTAAATAAATCATCCTTCTAGGCAATTATCAAATCTATACCTTAAAAATGAGAAACTAAAAAATAATAATTGATTCAATGAACAACCAGGCAGAGCAAAGATGTTACAAGTATAAATACAATTAGACCAAGGTGGATTATATCACAAGCAAAGATGTTACAATTATAAATACAATTGGACCAAGGTGGATTATATCACAACATTCTTGACTAGAAATGCAATTAATTGTGCTTTCCTCATAGGTTAGTTGTAATTAGTCCCAATTTTCCTCTACAAAACTTAGATCTTCTAGAAACATAATTGTATGAGCAGAATAAATGAGTAGTGGGTTGGAAAATATCATAATTGTGCATGAAACTTATGCATGATTGTATTCACTCTGCCCACGTGCCTTGAAGTTTTTTTTTAATCTCCTCAAGAGTATATAAGAAAGGAGCCAAAGCTAAGAGGTCAAAGTCTACATAAAATTCATCCTTGTACTATTAAATTGGAGTAAGAGTGTTTGTTCTATATTTTTTTTTAGTTGTTCAGTTTTGGGAATCAACATTAGTGTGATCAAAACATTCGCAAGAGCCACCTTGGCTAGCTTACTATGATATTATTCTAGAATTTATCTTTGTCACCACTTCCTTTCTATAAATATCAATATACATTTTACATCTTTCTCCCATCAAAATATATATGTTTATGAATTTATATTGCATTTTTAATGGTATTTTGTTGATCTAATTAAGATTGAGCTACTTGCTTAGGGTTTTATTCATGCAAATATTATATTTATTGTTTTATGAAATACTGACAATGTTTTTTTTTATTGTATGATTGTGTAGATATTAATGAAGTAACGCGGTTGCAACTAGATCTAGTGACAATCATTGGAAATTGGAGAACTGATAGGATTCAAGTATGTCCCTTTCTTCCTTTCATTTACTCTTGAAATCTTGATTGTGGAGCATAATTATCTTCTTGATTCAAAGGTTTGGTTTATTTAGTTGGGTTTGGATCTTAGTTCCTGACAGAGGGTGTGGGGCAACTCCCCAACTCACTCGCCCCGCCACAACCCACACACTTTTATCACCAGGTAGTTTAGAGAAACTAGTGATAATACTTTGGAGCTCCATTTGGAGAAGGTTTGAGGGTAGCACCTTGAAGTGAATTTTTTGGAAAGTTTTCTTATAAAACATTGTAATTTTGTAGTCAATCTAGATTGCTCATCATTAGATTGTATACCTAACAATAGAATTTATATGAGGGGTTTTTTTCCTTAGAAGGTGACCCCCTTTTTATGAGGGAATCGCACTGCAGTTGTGTAGTATTGAAAAAACATTCTAATTTAGAGATAGGACATCACGAGAGAATGAAGAGAATATTGTAGTGGATGTGTTTTAGGTTGTACCCCTTCATTTTTCTAGACATAATAAAAGGAAGGATTGTTTTTTTCTCCATGGACATAGCCCAAATCAAGAAAACCACATATATTGATGTTTCCTTTGTATTGTGTCATTATTTTTTTTTTTGCATTCATTTGGATTTATTACTCTATGATATTATTCCTAACAGCTAGCATCAAAGGCAAAGGATTATCTTACTTATAAAACTCCTTTATATGGAGGGTTCCTAGTTCAAGTAGGAGTAATGGTGTAGGAAGGTTTTAGGATCAAGAAATTTAATGGACAAAACAACTAGCTATGAAAGATTGTAATATTAGAAATTGAAATTTATAAAAATAAACAAAGACACAAACAAGGAAGAAGCAACATTAAACAAATTCTAGGCATACATAGAAAAAACACACAAGAAAATGTGCCAACAATTGAGTCATTTTATTAATGCATAAGTCTTAGTACATGAATGGAAAGAAATGGTAAAACTTTGGTCTGATATTCTAGCTAGGAAAAACGTAGGTGATACAACTCGACTTAGGAACAAATATAGGCTCCCAAACTAAACTATGAACTGGCACACTAATTTTGTTGTTGGCTATTGAATGGAATCGATTATTATGCTCTAAAAAATATCGAGAATGAGCTAAAACGTTGTAGACGTCTTCCTCACAAGAAACCCAGAAAAGCCAAGAAATTTTTTGGGTTGAATCCAACATCACTTGGGACACCAAAAGAGTGTGAATTTCCCTCTCTGTAAAACAACATGCCCTACTGGGAAATGATCTACTGAATACAAGTTGAATCCACCCCAGAAAACCTCCTAGAACTTCTAAAAATATCCTCCGAGAAATACCTCTTATCTTTGGCTCTTATCCATGGGAGATTCGCTAGGGGAGCAATATCATACCACGTGGGTTCATATTGTGGGATATATATTGAGGAAAAAATGACATAATATATTGGGGGTTATATAGGGGGTAAAGGGTTTTTATATTGACAAGTATAAAAAATGGAGCTCAAAATTAATGAAAAATATAAAGGGGTGTAAAAAATGTTAATGAAAAAATGGATACCTACAATATCTAGTGAAATTGGGGGTTTTTTTAATTGGGAAGGTGTATTGGTTTTGTATTGGTAGGGGGTTAAATAATGTGATTTTTATAGGTATTTTCCAATATGTAGTCAAATTAAGGGTATTGTTTAATATGCCATGAACGCACATGATATGTTAAAGGTTCATTGAGTGAAGCCCCCATGCTCTTATCTCTCCTCGATTTTCCTCTAAACCCTTGCAAATTCACCTCCAAGAACTCTTGCACACTTGCTAGGGAAGAGTAGATTTGGCAACAATGATTCCCTCTTAATCACCCGTTCAAATTAACAAGGAACTCACCTTTTGGTCGCTAGATTATCTGCAAAATACCTGGCACAAATTTTGACTATTGTTGGCTCTTCTTAGTCCTGTGAAATTCTCCTCCTACGCCTTGGGAAAAATATGCACCAACTATTAAATGTTTTGCATTAAAGCTCCTAGAAAAGGACCGAATGGACTCATCTCTACTCTCCTAGGCTGACAATCAAAGTTCATTGAAGGTAGAGTGGAATTCTCACTCAAGAAATCCTTGTGCTAAAAATCAAGCGTTGTCTTGGCTTAGCAAATCAAGAGAACTAGTGATTAAATTTAAATGATCCAAGGTATCCCAAACAAGAGCCTCCTTGCTCTATTTATAATTTTTGGCCTCTCTCTCCCTTGGTGCGCCCCACTCTTTACTAGGTCACCCCCTTTCCTTTTCTCTGTTTGGCTCCACAAGTGCGCATCTCCTTTTTCTCTCTCTCTTGTGCCCCCCACACGCCAAGCTCCTCAAGCCAAAATCATCTCTGTTACACTGAAATTTGTCACCATGACGTTTTAGTACTTCCTTGGAAGTCTACAGCATCAAAGTTCCTAAAGTCAAGACTTGAAATTGAGAGAAAAGCTCATAGAAGTCTTAAAAACACTGGTACCGCAATTTCTCTTAACATTGCCTGCGGTGCCGTACTTTTTTGCTCTAAATCATGCGGAGCTAAACGCACTTTTTATTCATTAAAGGTGCGAACCCCTGTAAAAGGTAAAATGAAGGCAGAAAGTAACATTTAGAAGCCCAACAGTCAAATCTGGAAGCTTCTAGAAGCAGTTCAAGGTCGAAGGTTCGCTCCTATCATATATGTTCATTCCTCCATTATGGGAGCCTACCCCTTAATTTATGGAGCCCAATCCCTTCAAAAGAGCATTCTATCCCTTCTTATGTGGAACCATAAACTCCTCTCTTTTCCTATAAATTGAAGCCATAATGCAACCTTAAGGGAGACTTTGGGGACTTTGGAGACCTTCGAGAGTTAGGAGATTAGACTTAGAGAATTTTTGAGTAGAAATGCTGTGAAAACTCAGTCTCTCATAGCTGATCATTATATGGGAATGATTACACACCCATGTTCTTTTAGCTGAGAGAGTGCAAGGCTTGTCAGAGTAAAGGAAACGCCTGTTCCGGACCCCAGGAAGGTCTATATAACATCAAGGCAGACACGGTTGGAAGGGTCTTCTTTATTTAAGTTAATACAAATGAATATTGTTTTCTCAATGAGTTTTTTAGTTAAATAGCTTATTTATCATGTTTTATCAATAAGTTATTTAATTAATTATCTCATTTCTTAAATTCCTTGATCATTAACATGGATTTGTGATTTGTGAATTAGTATATGTTGCAGGTGCTTTTGATTCTTTTCCATATCTTTGATTGCAGGTTCGAGGTGACTTCATGGAGCGACGGGGAAGAAGAATTCAGCTAGCATTGGATCACAGGTAGGTCCTTTCTTCATCATAACAAATTCTTAATTACATATAATCTAGAGAAAGCACTTTGCATTTGTCCTGTTTGTTGCTAGGTGTCTGTGGGACACTTGGGAGGTCTGTCTTGTTCACAAGAACGACTAATCCATCCAAAAAAATGGCGACTCCACTGGGGAATGGATCTTGAACTTTGATTTCTTTTATTTTTGACTTGTGATTTTTTTTAATTTTTATTTTGATTGATTTATACTGGCTTGGGTAGTTTATCCCTGTAGAATCCCTGAGAAATGATTTAGAGTTTTTTATTTTTTCCTTTGGTTTTCTGGTGTCCACTCTTTTCTTTTGGAGACAGTGCGGGCAGCTCCGCACTTTTCTTGTATACACAGTGCGGGACCGCACTGGTTTGCACTGAATCCTGCGGACCTTGTGAAAATTTTGGAAAATATTAAAATCCTCTTTTCTGGATTAGTTTGTTAGATTCTCAGTGAATACTCAGACTTGTATCTTCTGTCAGAAAGCTTTGATTAAGAGTTTATTTCAGTATTTTTAGTTTTGAATGATTTTCTGAAAGATCTGCATGTTATACTGATTTTTGCTTTGTCTTTATCCCGCTCAAATATTAGAAACCTTGGTATACCTTTAGATCACTGGTATTTCCTTGCTTTCTTGCTGAGTCTGACATCATAGCAGAAATTGTTTTATGAGATCTAGATCCCATTTTTCTCATTTGCAAATCTTTAAAAAACTTTTGTTGATAAGTTTGGAATTTCACTTTATAAACCAAAATTGGGTGTTTTTTGAGTTCTTGTTGATCCAAGCAAAGAATTTATTAGTTAGATAAAAAGCTAAGCAAGACATCCTCAAAAAATTTAAAATTTTAATTCAGATTTAGTCTTTGGAATTTTTAGATCTCAAAATTAGTGTTTTTAGTTTTGAGTTTTATTACTAGAAATTATAATGTTCTTTTGAAGAAAAAATTTGCTTGTAGTTTCGATCTTGAATGATAAAGTGATTTATTATTGAGCAATAGATCATTTTGAGATCTCATGAAATTAGATTTCTTTTCATTTATTCTTGTTTGAAGGAAAGGATTGTTTTAAAAGATTGCATTTCTCAACTCTTCCTTTAGATAGAATTCATTGAAAGAAAAATAATTGTTTCTCATAATAGATGCATTTTTAGTGTGTTTTGAGTTGGGTCACTACATATCATCAGTTTCACTTTCGCACCTATTGTCCTAAGCAGCAGCCTATTAAAATCAATGCTTAAATTAAAATCAATCTAGTAATTTTTATATTTCTTGGGTTCTTTTCGCCAATATAGCTTAGGCTAGTGTCTTGGAGTAGGGAGTAATTAACTCTCCAAGACAATTAAAACAAACAAATAGTCGATCTTGCGGTAAGAAAAATCCAATAGTCGCTTGTATGCTCTAGGAAGCTCCTCTTAAAGGAGTCAAGCACGAGGTCATATCTGAACCAGTGGGATAATCAATTCTATCTCATTGGGAATGATAGCAGATGTGCGCGTATTAACAACAGTAAACCTCAGATAGACCATTCTCGAGGAGCCTGGGGTCACTTGTTGGTATACCTTGGATTATATCAAGGAGCCTTCAAGGGGATTGAGCTTTGTTACTCTGCCCTTGCGCATATGTTGGATCGTAGACTGTTCCCCCAGGTATATTAGTTCCTGTTGGTAACCATAGTGGCCATAATCTTTACGATTTTTTCCTACGGTGACGGTGGAGGAAAGATCCCACTGTACCTGGAGTAGGCATTGACTAGACTCACTTGGACTCTCCGGAGGGTTATCTTCACTCGAGATGGTTTAAGTGGAGAAACTTGCACTGGTATGTTTCATTAAGTAGGTTGTCAGGGTAACTGTTCCAACCGCCCTTTCTACATTAAAAAAACTACGATGTTGGATTTCATCACCAACTAGTGTTTTTAGTGTGGGAAGTTATTGTTTGTGTGTGGTTTGATCTCCTAGATTTTTAGGCGTGTGATTCATTTGTTTGTTTCTTTAGCGACTCTATGAGTTTTTATTGAAATTTTCTTTGATTGCGTGTGATTAATAATTTTTAATCATGGCTGAATTACCAAGACAATCGCATAGACTCCAGGGGAAGCCCCCTGAGTATACACCAAGACAACTTGAAGGGCTGCGAGCTCTATTATTGCCTAGTGTCAGTAGAATTAGATCAACATAAACAAGAGAATCATCTATAGTTATTCATCCTGATTATCAATCACAAACAACATAACATATTCAAGAGCCAATTTCAATTTTCGAAGTTACTGGTAGTATTTCTCCTTCCAGTGAATTAGCTAAAGAACCTGAAATTTATGAGCCTGACACTGAACCTGCTGTATTGGAACCATCTTCAAGATTTGTTACTCTGACTTCTAGTGATCCTGGTTCACCTAGGGTAAGACAAAGCATTACTGAAAATATTCCTTCTGACCTCATATCTATTGAAGAAATTTTTAGTCCAGACGAAGACATAACTCTTCCCGAAACCCAAGAAAATTTGAATCTTAGGGAGCATGAATCAATATTCTACAGTCCTTTTAGAACTGACACTTGGTATTTATCATTGACATAATTTTTAGAAAACCCGGGTCTTAGTTATGCACCACCCTGAATTCCTTTTCATCCTACACCAAGAGGTTATTATTCTTCATCAACTATGTCAGGTGAGTCATATATGTTTTCCCAATCTCCGAAAACATTTTTATATGGTGGTCCTTCTGTTCCTTCGGGGTACCAGTCACTCTGGTACTTTCTCAGGAGCAACTCCTCAACCAACTGAATAAGTTTTATCATCTGGTACAACTGGAACTAAAACTGAAACGTTGAACACAGAGAAAATTTTTATGATGTCTGGTAATATTCCAAATCCTCAACCTCAAGGTAGTCAGTTACCGCCTGGAGGGGCAACCTCAAGGCAATTTTTTACTAGGACAAACTGTAGAAAAATATTACTTACCTGGAGAACAACCTCAAGGACAGTACATACCTCAAGCTTATCAACCTCAGGGATAGTACATACCCCAAGGTCAACCCCAGGCTCAATATATTCCTCATGGTCAATATCAACCCCAGATTCAGTACATGCCTCAAGGTTATCAACCTCAAGGTCAATACCCAACTCAAGGTTTCCAACCTCCTTCCGGTCAACCATTATTACAAGGAGCTAGAAATTTACCAGTTAATTATCAACCCTACGTTCAACCAGGTTATGGTCCTTCATATACACAACCTTCTATGGGTCAATACCCCGAAATGAATATGGTGTGGGATCCATCTCAAATTCAACGGACTATGCAACCTAATGAGCAGATACCTAATCAACCTGGAAAGTCCATAGGTTTTGCTCCAACCCAGCAACCTGTCCAGCCTATCATTCAAGTCCCTGCACCTGTTTCTGTTCAACAGCTTGAGCCTATTACACCTCAGACTCCGCCTCATACTTTTGCTGCTGCTGCAACTTATGTTCAACCTACCACACCTATTTCTGGAGTATCTGTAGCTTCGGTTTCTTCTATCCATGCATCAGTGAAAATTCCTCAAGTATCTGTCCCATAGTCAGGACCTACAATTCAGACTACGGTCCAGATGCCTATAGGAAAACCTGGTACTAGTACGGTTATTGTTAGTCAACCACAATTTACTTATCAACCATACCAGGGACAGTATCAATCTGGACAGGCTACACAAAATCCAGTATATCAGTGTCAGTCGTACCCTGGGTATACTTATCAAGTACCTCAACAACCCCAGTATGGTCCGGTTAATCCTGGTTATCCAGGAGGTTTCACGATTCCAAATGCACATCCAATTCCAGGGTATCCTGGATATCCTCCTCCTGGCATTGGTTTGATCACACAAGGTTATCAAGACCCTAGCCATCAGTTACCATTTATAGAAACTTTAGATTTAATGGATCTATCGCGCCTTGCGAATGATCCCATTTTTATCTTCCATATTGGCTGCTAATGCCTAACAAGTTGCCCAGTGATATTCTAAAGTTTGAGGGTAAGTCAGGAGAGGATCCATCTAATCACGTTATGACTTATCACCTTTGGTGTGCATCTAATTCACTAATCGATGATTCGGTTCGATTGCATCTTTTTCAGAGAACTCTCATTGGTCTAGCTGCCAAATTTTACATTGAGTTACCACGCGGCTCTTTTAATAATTTTAATGCACTAGCTACTTCTTTCTTAACCCATTTTCAATTGCCTATCAGATACGACAATGGCACAAAATTGTTGACTTCATTAAAACAGTCTACGTCTACGTACATATCTAATCACATTCATGAATGGAGACGTAGAAGGCGTTCAGTGAAAGTCTTTATTCCAGATCAAATTTTGGTTGAATGGTTTATTAAATCATTATTGCCCAAAATTACTGAAGATGTGGCCAAAGGAGGCATTGTTACTGAAGATAAAATCATTGCTCAGGCTCAGTACCTTGACCTTGTATATACTCAGTCAGGTACTCTGTATGATAAAATCCCAGATTTACCAAGACCTGGTCAATTAAATACAACTCCATCTGGCTCTCATGTCGCTGATGGTGTAATTGTTTTTGTTAGCACTGGTAAAAGTAAAAAGAAATCTTCCAAGACGACTTCTCCTATTATCACTTTACCCGATTCACCAAAATTAGATTCTTCCATTGAAACTTCCACCGATATTCACGTTGTAGAATCCTCTACAACCAATCCTAAAACTAGTGGTAAGAAGAAAGGTAATAATAAAAAGAAAAAATCTTCAAAAGATAAAAACGATACAACTGAACCAACTGACGAAAAACGCAAACCTCGATTTCCTTGTTTGATATGTGACGAATATCATTTTACAAAAGAGCGCCCGCATAGAGCCGAGGTATCGAAATTCATTAAGGGTTTGCCTATACCTACTGTCTTGAAGGATCCTTTTCCTGCTCAAGATAGTAACATGGCTGGATCTTCCTCAAATGCGCTAGAGAATATCTTGATGGTTGCGACGCGATCGCAAGATTATGGTAGTAAAAGTCCTAGTAAAGAAGCAAAAACATCTAATTCAACATCAACTACATTTCCCTCAATTTCTGATCTGTTACAGATCGAGAAACAAAATCCTGACTTAGTAATTAAATCGCTTGCTAAAGGTGTACTTCGTAAATCAGCTTTCAATCCACATGCGAGAGCTCCTCAGAATTACAATATTGTTGAAGATTTGGCAATTTCCCCTTTAGCAATGTCGGCTTTGGAAGTGTTGCAATCATGCCCAGCCTAAAGAAAATTACTTTTGTTAGCCTTAGGAGCCGTAGATATCCAGGATTCGAACCTCATGATCTTCGATTTAGAGAATTTTACACCCCGCCTACCCCATCAAATGGCTTTGTAGATTCCGGTAATAGTAAAAAACAAACGTATCTTTCGTACTGTTATTGATGAAGGGGATTCTACATGTATTATGTCGTTAAAATGTTGGAAGTCCCTTGTTTCTCCAACAATTAACCAATCGCCAACTATTCTCAAAGCTTTTGATTGAAGAGATTTTCAGCCATATGGTATTTTACAAGATCTACCGATAGAGGTCGAAGGTAAACTGGTAAATCTAGATGTGGAAGTGGTTGATGCCCATCTGGATTACAACCTTCTCCTGGGTCGCAGTTGGTCTTACGGCATGACTGTTGTTGTATCATCGATCTTTCGTCTTATCATGTTTCCTCATAAAGGAAATATCATTAAAATAGATCAACTCTCATATTATTCATCCGACCCAACCTCTACTGATAGTATCCAACATATCGAAAAATTAACTATCCCTTATAAGGATGTCGGAGTAGGATTGCTTAAAGATTCGGCTTTACTGGGAACTTTTTCCCTCCCTGCTCCCAACGTACAACCTCCTATTGCTAATATCAATATGATTACATCAACTACTATTTCCTTTGATGATCCTTCGATAGTACCTTTAGAATCAGAATTTGATTCTTTTGATGGCCCGATGCCTTTGAGTCCTTTTGAGTTAGCATATCAGAATGTACAGTCATTTTCTGATACTCGTTCGACTGAATATGATCCAGTGAATGTGATCAATGAGGAGTCATTTTCAATATCGAGCTTTGCTTCAACATCAATTTCGGATCCTGGTCAACATATATTCAATACTGATGAACATATTCGTGAATTCTTGTTTGTCAATGAGTTACCATGGGAAGATCTTCATCATAGGTCTTTGTTTTACCTAATCTTGATCATTTTGAGAAATATTTTTCCTCCATTTTTAGTACTGATTATGTCAAAGACCCTCAGAATCCTCTCTCACATTTCGATTCTGAATTGAATTTAGAAAATATTTCTACAACGGTTCCTCTTGACATTTCAGTAAAACCTGGAATTGTTGAAAACATTCATATAGGTGCTTCTTGTATGACTGATGAAATCCAAGCATATAAAGAACTATTTTAGGAATTCTGTGACATTTTCACCTGGTCAGATGAAGAAATGCCAGGAATCGATCCATTGATTTTTGTTCATGAAATTAAGACATACCCGGATGCTAAACCTGTTAGACAGAGATTACGATAGATACATCCGAGAGAAGTTGTCGCTATTAAAGCCGAAGTTGAAAAATTACTTCGTGTAGGTTTTATTTATCCAATCCCGTTAACGGATTGGGTATCTAATATTGTTCCGGTCAATAAAAAATAAGGAAAAATACGAGTGTGTATCGATTATAGGGATATAAATCGAGCTTGTCCAAAGGATAATTATCCAACCCCTTACATCGATCAAATTATTGACGATTGTGCTAGAAGTGAAATATTTTCGTTCATGGATGGATTTTCTGGCTACAATCAAATCAACATACTCCCTGTAGATCAACTAAAACAACTTTCATTTGTCCATGGGGAACTTTTGCTTATCGCAAACTACCTTTTTGCCTTAAAAATGCTGGCGCCACTTTTCAAAGAGCCATGTCTTATGCATTTCACGACATTAAGCACATTGTGCAGCCCTACCTCGATGATTTTCCTGCTCATTCTTCCCGCAGAGCAGATCATATTACTCATTTACGAGCCATTTTTATACGATGTAGGCATTATAAGATTTGTCTGAATCCTCACAAATGTGTTTTCTGTGTACAATCCAGATGATTATTGGGATTTATTGTCTCAAAGGTAGGCATTCATGTCGATCCATCGAAGGTTGAGGCAATCATCAATTTACCTCCTCCTTCTTCTCTTCGCCAACTCCAAAGTTTGTAAGGGAAAATAAACTTTTTACGACGATTCATTCCTAACTACGCCGAGTTAATGAAAGGTTTCACTAGGTTGTTGAAACAGAATATTCCTTTCTTTTGGGACGAGATCACTGATTGATATTTTGATGCTCTTAAACATGCGTTGACCCATGCACCGTTACTTTATCCTTCCAACTACAACTAGGATTACTTTTTATATCTCGCCACTTCCGATTCCACGATAGGGATGGTTCTAGTTCAGGAAGATGAATTCCATGGTGAACATGTGATTTACTATCTTAGTCACAACTTACATCTGACTGAAATCAAGTATTCACATGTGGATAAATTGGCATTGGCAGCCATTCAAGCTATCCAACGTTTTCGTCATTACATACTTTTATGCAAAACGACAGTGATTTCTGATTGTAACCCAATGATGTATATTTTGACCAAACAATTGCAAGGGGGAAAATACTCAAAATGGATTGTTATCCTACAGGAGTTTGATTTGGAATTTGAAAATTCCAAATCAAATAAATCATTGATCTTTGCTAAATTTATGTGATTTCCCATGTACTGAAACAGAAACTGTGGCGGAACAACCAATCGCAGACGAATCCTTGTTTCTTATTAGTACCATTGATCCTTGGTATGGAGATATTATTGTTTATCTTCAGACCCAATCTTTTCGGCCCCAAATTTCATGGTCACAATGACGTAAAATCCATTTTCAGTCTCAACAATATCATATTGTTGGCGACACACTATATTGTCGCAGTGCAGACTCTGTTTTTTTATGTTGTCTGACCCATGAAGAAGCCGAAAAGGTTTTAAATGACTGTCACTCTGGAGCATGTGGCAGTCATATGTCAGGGTACGCCACAGCCCAAAATATTTTTCGCGCAGGTTATTTCTGGCCGTCCTTATTTAAAGATTATATTTATGCAGTCCGAAAATGTCATAATTGTCAAATATTCAATCGAAAAATGTGTGCACCACTTGCTCCTCTTCACCCTATAATTGTTGTTGGTCCTTTTTCAAAATGGGGCATTGACTTCATTACATGTAACCCTCACTCAACCGAGGGGCATGGGTATATTATTCTAGCAGTAGATTATTTTACCAAATGGACCATGGCGATGCCTACATTTGCGGCAGATGGAAAAACTGCATCTACTTTTGTGTTCAATCATGTGATTACTCATTTCAGTGTTCCCCAAGCGATATTTACTGATCATGGGAGCCATTTTAGAAACATCATGATGATTGAACTGACTGATCAACTTGGCTTGTGCCATGACAGTTTTACACCATATTACCCGCAGGCCAATGGTATGGTTGAAGCTATCAATAAAGTTTTATTCAGCATGATCAAATGAATCATTGGAATTCATAAGTCGAATTGGCATACCATTTTCTTTTCAGCACTTTGGGCATATCGAACTTCAGCAAAAACATCGACAGGTTTTACCCCTTTTCAACTAGTTTACGGTTTAGAAGTGGTATTACCCATTGAATGCGAGATACCGTCACTCCAACTAGCCATAGAGTTACTACCAGCCACTTCTGAAGAGGAGAAACGTTTTTTTAACTTAGCTCAATTAGATGAGAATCGGCGCACCGCTGCATTAGCTACCGAGACTCATGCGAAAATAATGAAAGCTCAATATGATAGGAAGGTTACACCTCGGATTTTTTCAGAAGGAGACCTAGTCTTGGTTTATGATCAAGCTAACGATAAGCTAGGGGTTGGAAAATTCGAACCCATGTGGCATGGTCCTTATATTGTCAAGCGATAGCTTGCAAAAAGGGCTTATGAATTGATTGATTTTGACGGGGTCTCTTTAAGCAAACCCAGAAATGGGCTTTATCTGAAGAGATATTACGCTTGATTCTTGTGTGGAGATCTTTCCTATATATTAGTTATTTTTAGCTGGTGTGCTGTAGATTAGAAACGTGTGCCTAGTTTAAGTGCGCTTTTACTACTATTCCCGCTTATCTGGATTACTCTTGATATTTCAGATGTTGACATATTTTCAAACATACATTGGTTTTGTTGATGGCGCTTGTCGTAGTACACGGAATATCTCTTCCACAGCTTGGGTTATTTATTCACCCACTGACGAGTTAATATCTATACATGGGGTAAGCCTCGGTCAAACGACAAACAATATTGCATAATATAGTGCAGTTATTGAATTATTGTCTGAATCCATTTCATTTGGAATTCGGAGTTTGATCGTTAGGTTAGATTCTGAACTTGTTGTATTACAATTAAATCAAGTATATCCAATTAGAAACTCAGTGTTGTTAAGATTATTTTTAAGAGTTCGTCTCTTGGAACGAGAGTTCGATTATATTGAGTATCAACACATTCCAAGAAATTTAAATACATTAGCAGATGCAATAGCTTCTAGTGTGATTAACAGACATTTGCGATAATAAAAATTGTAAATCAAAATTCGATAACATGTTGGACAGGTAACTGAAAATAGTAGTATATCATAGCATAAAGCAGTGTTTCAAAAAATGGTACATCGTCCTCAATCATATGTTTAAAATGCCTTATGATCAGGAAAAAAGTGATACAAAAAATGATAAGAGTCTATACAATCGATCATCCACTATCCGTGGTAATGATCATAATAGTACACTACTGCTTGTGCCACTCTACTCAGAAATTTTCTGAATGGTCTAGGAACACCAATGACATATCTCTATAATCGAAGAGGAATGTCATCTATAGTAGTCTCTGGGATGTCCAGAGTCAGTCGCTCCAAATGGTGTTCCAAATCAGTCAGGATCTTTGTTGTCTGATCCTGTGGTGGTGGTGGTGCTGCAGCTGCATCCCTTTACCTCCAGTCAAAGGGGCAGAGAGTGGTTGGTCGACATGGACCCACATCTGCATTTGAAATTTTTGTTATCAGGTTTGGACGAATTAAAATAAAAAATAAAAAATAGAAATTAGAACATGTCAAAGAGATTTTTTACCTGACTCATCCCACTGAGCTCCTGGAGGAAGTGGCATATCTCGGTCGCCACAGAAATCTATGCCCGCATAAGGAAAATCCTCTATCACAAAAAGTTGGTGTGCTAACCAACGAAAATAAGTCAAGGGAAATCGAACAATCTCCCCACCCTCGCTATGACGGGCCATCAAAGCAACCCATCGAACCATCCGAGGCTCTTGAGGTCTCCTAGCATCAACAAAAATATGTTGCGGAGCTAACAGAGGAATCCTCTCTAAAGCAAAGGTAACCACGATAGATCCATATCCATATTTATTTAACTTCCCGTTTTTTACTCTAGTTAGTTGGCCTTTGACATTAGCCAACACTGCCTCGCACCAGTTGAATATAGTGCCTCGGAAGCAATCTACTGCAGTCCGCATTTGAGATCTAGTAGCCACATGCAAAGCTGCACTTCCGCACAACTTGGTAATGGTAAATGCAATGACTTTTAACTCGGGACGGATGATAGTTTTAATATCAATCCGTTAGTCTCTAGGATTGGCTTCATCATTACAGAACTCTAATTGCAGGCTAGTGACGGACTGGCCACCTGGCCTAGCCCTAAATAGAGAAAGTGGCTCGCCTCTCTTAGACAAACCAGTCAAAAAATATATGTCCTCCATCTCAATTTCGAGTTGGTTGCCTCTGATCACGAAACGCTGGTCCTGAACGTCCCACTTGTTTACCAACCAAGTGAGAAGATCTACTTGAGCTCTCATGCCACTGCTAGCCTAGAATTTGAATAGCCCGCATGCTCTTAAAACTTGCAATGTAGGTTGATGAATCATTTTTGCTTCATCTACCTCCTCATGTTCACGTTCCCGCCAAATGAGCATTGTAAATATCATACAATGAGCAAAATGAAAGATTAGAATCATTTTAAAACAAAAAATTTAGGTAATTTGGGAGGAAATTATGTTTTAATTTCATTATGGCGCCCCCGCACTTTACGTTCAGAGACAGTGCGTAGCTCCACACGGGCTCTGTGCTAAAAGTGCAGGGCCCCAACATTTTCCTTTGTAAGAAAATGTCGGGGTCTGCAGGTATTATGTGTCTTACTTGCGGACCCCCGAGGGAGGAATTTTGAACCTATTTCCTCTCAAAAAATGAAATTTAAAGCCTAAATTAAGGAAATGAACAGATGAAAAGAAAGGAAAAGAGGATGTGGATTACCTGGAGCAGACGGTTTTCGATTTCAATGGTCGGTTTGTCCGGAATCTTCTCCAAAGCTTTTTTTGCTAAAACCTCTAAAATTTTCACTCCAAACTCAAATGGTAAAAATGAATTTGGAAAACACCTTTTTATAAGTTTTTTTCGAATAAATGAAATTTCAATTTGTTTATTTTTCACTTTAAAAAGATGGTTTTTCAAAATAATTTTATTATTGAAGCAGGTACGTTTAATTTTTTGAGTTTTTGTGCAGAATACTTGATTTTTCGAGCGAAATGGTCATTTTTGATGAAGAGTATACTTTTATCACTTTTTCGGACTTTAACATTTACGAAAAACTGAAACCATGGAGTCCTCTTTTCAGCCCTTTTTAGACTCTCTCAAAATGAAAATATTGTCGATTACTTGACTATTCGAACTCGTTAAAGGAAATGAACAGTCGTCCCTTCAGTATAAGTTTACCCCTTTTTCGGACTGAAATGGACTATTTATGAAAAAGGTATACGTTGACTAATCATGGTCAACAGAGTTCTCTCCTGCATTATTTTATCCTTTTTTGGGCCTGAGAGACTAAAATTATGAAAAAGTACACCCATGGAGTTTTCTTAAGTTTTTTCTTCCGACTCCCTAAAAATGAAAAACACCGAGTTTCTCCTATACTGGACTCGTTAAAATTTAATAGTAAAGGACTTGTCAATTACAAACAGGAACTGACCACTCCTGGGTTCGATTTTAAACTAAGTTAGACTCATCAGAAGGATGAGCTTATAAACAAGAAAATGTTATCCTCCTCAAGCTTGTCAAAAGTAAAGAGGTACTTGCCAAAAATGGTGGGGGAAAAGAGAGAAAATGAATTCATTTGTTACACTTTGATTTATAAAAGCAGTATACCACTCTTGAACACGACACTTTTTATCACACTTCTACCTGGGTTGGGAAAATCCCTTGCCTATCAGTTAATCAAACCAATTGAAGGTCTTCAACCGGTTTCTGGGTATTAGCTTAGGGCAACTGACACCAAACCATCTGTAGTGTCGTTATGTGTTCAAGAGGACAATCAAACAAACCATTCATCTGCAAACATTTGTATCCATTCGTGTTGACCATCCCTGAGTCAGTCCTTGCAAAAAATTTCCTCAAAACTTGATCTATGGTTTCGTGTCGTGAGCTTTCTTACGACGGATCACTTTCTATCGACGACATCTCATCATCTAGGAAGCTGATCTAGAATCTATCAGTACCTTGGAATCTGCACGCAAGGCGGGTTCTCTTTTCTTCCCAGATCACTTATTCACATTTTATGAATTGTACTGAGTAATTTGAGAGCCATTGCCATTATTGGTGGTTTCTCTCACACTTGTTAACAGTTCACATCATTGACTAGTAATCAAGTGGATTCTACCATGTTCGACTTCAACACATTTAAATCACATGGGTAGAATCGTACTAGTTCGAGAAGCAGAAATCAAGACCCTGGATCTATTTTCCACCATCCAGGATGCGAGGAGTTTTATTATTCATTATGCGGTAGACTATCAATACAGATGGTTGCGTCGATGCTATATCTACAATATTAATGTAATATTAAAATCATTTCTGTATCAGAAAAAGTTTAGTTAGTTTTGATCTGAGTAGCAGAATGCCCTATCGATTGATGATATATATATATATATATATATATGATTTGCATTGAATGTTTTTACAAGGTTCCGACTGGGGTGTCCATAGGTTAATCCTTGAAACGATGAAGCACATCACTCTTTGAATGCTCTTAGACTTCGCACTTTAGGGGGCAATTTGTTACACTGAAATTTGTCACCATGACGTTTTAGTACTCCCTTGGAAGTCTACAACATCAAAGTTCCTAAATTCAAGCCTTGAAATTGAGAGAGAAGCTCATAAAAGTCTTAAAAACACTTGTACCGCACTTTCTCTTAACATTTCCTGCAGTGCCACCCTTTTTTGCTCTAAATCATGCGGAGCTAAACACACTTTTTATTCATTAAAGGTGCGGACCCCTATAAAAGGTAAAATGAAGGCGGAAAGTAACATTTAGAAGCCTAGCAGTCAAATCTGGAAGCTTCTAGAAGCATTTATCTGGTCGAAGGTTCGCTCCTATCATGTATGTTCATTCCTCCATTATGGGAGCCTACCCCTTGATTTATGGAGCCCAATACCTTCAAAAGAGTATTCTATCCCTTCTTATGTGGAACCATAACCTCCTCTCTTTTCCTATAAATTGAAGCCATAGTGCAGCCTCAAGGGATACTTTGGGGACTTTGGAGACTTTGGAGAGTTAGGAGATTAGACTTAGAGAATTTTTGAGGACAAATGTTGTGAAAACTCAGACTCTCATAGTTGATCATTATATGGGAATGATTACAAACCCATGTGCTTTTAGCTAAGAGAGTGAAAGGCTTGTCAGAGTAAAGGAAACGCCTGTTTCAGACACCAGGAAGGCCTGTATGACATCAAGGCAGACACGGTTGTAAGGCTCTTCTTTATTTAAGTTAATACAAATGAATATTGTTTTCTCAATGAGTTTTTTAGTTAAATAGCTTATTTATCATGTTTTATCAATAAGTTATTTAATTAATTATCTCATTTCTTAAATTCCTTGATCATTAACATGGATTTGTGATTTGTGAATTAGTATATGTTGCAGGTGCTTATGATTCTTTTCCATGTCTTTTCTTGCAGGTTCGAGGTGACTTCTTGGAGTGACGGGGAAGAAGAATTCAGCTAGCATTGGATCACATGTAGGTTATTTCTTCATCATAGCAAACTCTTAATTACATATAATCTAGAGAAAGAAGTTTGCATCTGTCCTGTTTGTTGCTAGCTGTCCGTAGGACACTTGGGAGGTCTGTCTTATCCGCAAGAACGACTAATCTGTCCAACAATCCCCAAAACTTGAACTACAAAATTGTGTTATTCCTAACACCTCCCTACTAAGCTTCATTAATCTCAAATGAAAAATAAAAATTGGGGATATTATATTCCTCCTCACCAAAAAAAATTTATCCTCAACCAATGCATAAACAAGCACCCTCTCTAGCTTTTGATCCCCATTGTCAGTGCAAACTATGTCAGGGTCCCAGATGTGCCATCAAATCGTCCCTGACCTATGCATTATCCTCTCATGAAGGAATCCCTCAATACTAAGATACCAATCCATCTTGTCTAGAATGAAGCTCCCCTTGCTCCCCTCACTATCATGTTAGGTATATGTACCAGAAACCCTGGGCATACTATCAATGAGTATGACATCATGATAATGTAGCACTTTTTCCAACCCCTCATGAAGCTTCCCTACCAAGTATTCCATCTCATACACTCTAAGAGTAAAATCCTAAAGACACCACCCAATCCCTGCAGAGATAAAGTCTCGCTGGCTTGAGCTTCTATTGATATCTTCATGTTAACTAACTAGTGATGTTGATGAAGTCCCCCATGGCATAAGTGAATCACTAAAGCCCAATGGAAGATCTAAATTATATCCCCCTATAGTAGCCATCTCATCCCTAAGGATAGCTCAGTTTTCAAGTACTGTGATGCATGTATCCTACACTAGTCTTAAAAGGGTGCCACAATGTTGTCGTTGCGCCGCTCAAACTCTAACAGATTTCCCATCGAGCCAACACTCATTAGAGAAATGTTGAGATCTAAAATGGGCTTCCTAAGGAACATTATAAAATAATAGTGAAAATAATAAAATAAAATTAGATTACATCATCATATTTTAGAAGGAAAAAATGAAAAAACTACTTTTTCAATTCGTATTTTAAACCTATCTCCCTATAGTTTTACTCAAGTTTCGAGTAGGAGAATTCATTGGATGAAAAATTTAATTCCTCATCCAACGAGTACCCATGTTGCATACTTTTGATGGACCCTTCTACATGAAAAATGAGAAATACATGAAAAAGGTGATTGCAAACACATTTTTCATGTATCTCTCATTTTTTTGAAGTAGGGCTCCATCGAAAGTATGAAACATGGGTACTCCTTGGATGATGAATTAAATTCTAAATCCAGTGGGTTCTCTCGCTCGAAATTTGAGTAAAACCGTAGGGAGATAAGTTGAAAATACGAGTTGAAAAAGTAGTTTTTTTAATTATTTTTTTAATTTTTTTAATTTTTACATATTTTTCCAAAAATGGTGAATCATCCCCTATGGTTGAAATAGTCATCTTGAATCATATTGGTTCTTATAAATTTCATTTTAGTTGTAAGGATTTTTTAGGCCCATTTTAGACCTCAAAATTTCTCTAATGGTATCCTCCTCTTCTGAAACTTGGTAACAACATATCAATGAAGGGCAAGCTCATCTTTCCTAGGTATCTCCATGATTTCAATAATTTCCCATCCATCTCTAATCCTGTTCGTTAGCAACCACTAACAAAACTTGCCTCACCGTACAATGGAGGCCTCACAAGGGCTTCAATACAGGAGCAATACCATAGCACATGGGTTCATATTGGGGGATATATAATGAGGAAACAATGACATAATATATTGGGGGATATATAGGGGATAAGGGGTTCTTATATTGGCGGGTATAAAAAATGAAGTTCAAAGATAATGAAAAAATATAAAGGGGTATAAAAATGTTATTATGAAAATGGATACCTACAATATATAGTGAAATTTGGGGATTTTTAATTTGGGAATGTGTATCAAGTTTATATTGGTAAGGGGTTAAATAATGTGATTTTTAGGCCCGGGTATTTTCCAATATGTACTCAAATTAAGGGTATTGTTTAATATGTTATGATCGCACGTGATATGTTAGAGGCTTATTGAGTGAAGCCCCCGTGGGAGGCCTCAAAAATCTCCCATATTTCAACCACCAATTGAGATAGATCACCCTCTGACATGACCCCGCTTATCACGAAATGGAGTGATTTGTCAGCCAAATGAAACCCTTGATCCCACTAGATCCGTTGTGACATAGTCTTAATGAATTTTGGAACTCTCCTATTCCACAACTTTTCTCCCTACATGTAATCAATAAAAAGACTCATCATATCATGAATCAACTTGGTGTACTCAAAATTGTCGTACACCTAGCATACCACATCGTGAAATCTGTGATCCCACCTCCTTAAATCACACCTCAATACTGCTTAGAGTCTAAACATATGCCTAGAGACAAGGTATACCATCCACTACACATCATGCTCATATAATGCCTTGGGATTCCTCGCCCAAAGTGAATCATGCAACTCTCCTGCTATCACCTCCCCAAGTGCGAACCTAGGGGTCGAACATATGTTACCTCAACTGTAAATCACACTATCCCTAATATTGTATATGTCAGCTCATGCATCCACCAAATGTCTCAATTGGAGAGTCTTTGTCTTGCCCATGACACACTGTGTCTCATCCAACTGCCCAAGGTGAGCCTCCCATGTCCTGATGCCTATACTGAGAGCATCAAGGGGCAACGACCAAATACTCTACAACTGTAAGCAACATTAAAGAGTGATGGGTGGGTAGGTCCCTAAGGGTAAGATCAAAAGTCTAAAATGGTATTGAAGAGTAATCCTATGGACATCCAGTCTGCAATGATATTGAAGAGAAATCTTATGGACGTCCCTCTCTCTTCCTTGTATCTATTGATAACCCAATCAAAGACCTGTCCTTGTACACCACTGAATTACCCTATTGATTGTTATATCACCATGTACTGTCAAGTGTCCCATATGCACCAATGCATATGTCACTCCACTAACAAACCCAATGTGGTGTGAGTGACTCCCCTTACTCCTAGATATAAACCCATGCACCACGACACGTCACCATTCACCACCGTAATCACATGCAAACCAATTCTCAACATTGTATAATCCTACACGCCACTAGATGCCATGATCTAAATTTGATACAATATGCATCGGCCCACACCCTACCGTTATCACCACCTCCACTGTCACATCAGAACATGTAAAGCAAAGGTAAATGTTGTAAGTTAATTATTGATAATGGTAATACTGATAACTTCGTTTCCACAAAAATGGTAGAATAAATAGAGTTGAAAAGGGTTCCACATCCTGCACCATATAAATTTTCATGGTTGAAAAAAGGTCAACAAATGTTGGTAAATAAATAGTTCCAAGTGTAGTTTCTAATTGGTAAGTATAAGGAACAAGTGCTTTGTGGTATTGTACAAACGGATGCTTGTCATGTTTTTCTAGGAAGGTTGTGGAAGTGTGACAGGAAGGTGAACTATGATGGAAGGAAGAACACCTACATCCTTGAGAAGGATGGTAAGAAGCATGTGTTATTTATTATGAGAGATGTAGGGAAAGTTGATCCAAGTATATTACTTATGAGTGGGAAGAAAATGGTGATTAGAGACGTCGAGAATGTGAAGCAGGGAGAAGAAGACAAGACAAAGGTTGCGACTATAAACCTGAGGGTAACTGATTCACCTTGATTACATCATAATGTAATTGATTTTGATGATGAGGTAGTTTATAATTGTTAATGACTGGATATCAATGGGAAGTGAAAATCAACCAATACTCTCTGTAGTAGGACTTGTTTTGATGGAATAAATTCATATGAGTGAGCATAATATTTTCTTGAAAGGCAGTGAAGAAGAGAAGCTTGAAGAAGTTGTTGATGATGGTGAAGTAATAGGAAATTCTAGACGAGAAGTAAGTAAAAGAAAACATGATTGGAAGAATTTTTGGTTCCAAACAATCTCAGGTTTATGTTCATTATTTGTTTTTATGATAGGTAAACGGATCAGACTGATTGCAAGGATCTTTCTCACTGCAAGGATATAGTAGTTTTGTCCATTAAATTTCTTGATCCTAAAATCTTCCTCCACCATTACTCCCACTTGAACTAGGAACCCTCCTTATAAATGAGTTTTATACGTTAGATAATCCTTTTCCTTTGATGCTAGTTGTTAGGAATAAGACCACAGAGTAACAAAATCCAAATGAATGCAAAAATAAAAATTAGAATATACAAAGGAACCATCAATATATGTGTTTTTCTTGATTTGGGCTATGACCATGGAGAAAAAACCAATCCTTCCTTTTATTCTATCTAGCAAAATGAAGGGATACAACCTGAAACACATCCACTACAATCTTCTCTTCATTCTCTCGTGATGTCCTATCTCTAAATTATAATGCTCTCTCAAGACTACACAATTGCAATGCAATGCCCTCATAAAAATGGGGTCACCTTCTAAGGAAAAAAGCTACTTGTATAACTTCATTTGTTATATATACAATCCAATGATGAAAAATCGAGATTGAATACAAAATTACAATGCTTTATAAGGCAACTTTCCAAAAATTTCACTTCAGGGGTGCTGCCCTCGAACCCTCTCCAAAGTATTACCACTACTCTCTTTGGACTACCTGGTGATAAAAGTGTGTGGTGCAGGGCAGGGTGGCGTGGGTGGGTTGGGAAGTTGCCCCACACCCTTTGTCAGGAACTACGATCCAAACCCGACTAAATAAACGAGACATTTGAATCAGAAGATAATTATGCTCCACAAGCAAGATTTCAAGAGTAAATGAAGGGAGGAAGAAAGGGACATACCTGAATCCTGATGGTTCTCCAATGTCCAATGATTCTCACTAGATCTAGTTGCAACTATGTTACTTTTTTAATATCATACATAATCACACAATAACAAAAAAACATTGACATTATTTCATAAAACAATAAATATAATCTTTGCATGAATAAATCCCTAAGAAAATAGCTCAATGTTAATTAGATCAACAAAATCCCATTAAAAATGCAATATAACTTCATAAACATATATATTTTGATGGGAGAAAGATGTAGAATGTATATAGATATTTATAAAAAGGAACTAGTGAAAAAGATAAATTCTAGAATAATATCATAATAAGCTAGACAAAGTGGCTCTCACCTATGTTGTGATCACACTAATGTTGATTCCTAAAACTGAACAAATAAAACAAAATATAGAACAAGCATTCTTACTCCAATTTGATAATATAAGGATACATTTTATCTAGACTTTTACCTCTTAGCTTTGGATCCTTTCTTATAGACTCTTGACCTCTTAGCTTTGGATCCTTTCTTATAGACTCTTGAGGAGATTAAAAATAGACTTCAAGGCATGTGGGTTGAGTGAAATATATATAATCATTTGAGACTTTAATTTTTTTAAGTTAATAATTACAATATCTATAAACCTATAAACGTAAGTCAATATTAGCATAGATAGGAAGGTTTTTGGTTAAATATTTATGCCCAATTTTGCAGAGTTAAATTTGGCAATTCACTCTTCATTTTGTATGAGTAAATTTTTTAATTTTTAAAAAGAACTCTTTTATAATTGTAATTGATATAGTTAATTGATGATGTAATCAAATAGTAAATAAAATATTAAATAATAACATGGAAATGGTATAATAAATCTGGTCATTGTTTGAAAATGTATAAACTGTTATAGCTCCCTGTTGTGTTGGTTTCTTATATATTCATTTCAGAAAAAAAGAAGTTATATTCATTCCAGAAAAAAGAGGTTATTTCCTCAACATATAGCAATTTACATTATACAAGCAAACAAATTTAAATGTAATGATTTTGTGAATATTAAAAAAATTACAGGATAGCCAACAAGTAATATATTTTACATATATTCCCTGGAAAATAATTCTAAAATACATTGTTTTTGTTATCAAATCACTTTATCCTTCTTCCTTCGATCTTATGGAGATTGTTTCCTTCAATCTCCATCGCTCAGTTTGCAATGAACAAAATTTCCCTTCATAACCAAAACTTTGACGTGAATTATCTATTCTATTATTGTCGTTGGAAGCAATGCTGAAGATTCCACACTCATTTATGGTGAGATTGCACAGCAATGCTGATGATTCGACACTCTCATTTATGGTGAGATTGCACAGCCTACCACATTTAGACCAGAAATTTTGTCCTCTGCTTCAGTTGATTAAATGTATTCTTTATATGGATTAAATAGTCTTGCATTATACCTCCCAGTTTAATAGGATTAGCTAAAATAGCTTCTTTATTGACATGAATAATTTCTTGCTTGCATTATATCTGCGAGTTTAGCACTATTTACATATTTAATTTCCTTTCCTTGTCTCGATGCAATACTCTCCACAGGTCCTGCAAAATCTGACACATGTATTTCTGCCTGCCAGCTACCTACAAGGGTTATTTAAAGAATCTGTGAATTACTCTGATACCAAATTTGTTTTAGAGATCCCAGCTTAACCAACAAAAGGATCCGGATAGGCTGCCCGAATTCTAAAGATTTCACTGTTCTAAATTTGGTTTTATTTAACAATTTTTAATTGAATATACAATCTCGGTAGTGTGCCTCCCAGAATCTTCCTAATCTACATATATAATATGATTTCTCTGACGTTGGCAAGGCTTAACAGACGTGGAACTTTGCATAACAATGAATTCAAATGAAAATTTACAATATTAGCCCTGCATATGAAAATTGGGCTTCACTACGAAATTTTTAATCGGTCTATTCACAATCTCTTGAAGGATGAAAACTTTGAAAACAGGTTTTACAAGCATAACCATGAAAGCCCTCCTATCTGCTAAAAGCTTCCCAAGGCAGTGCCCCAAACCCTACTCCACTATTCCGCCAACAATGTGACCCAGTCCGTGAAAATAAAATAACAGCACGAGTGTTGGGGGAGCCAGAGCCCCTGCAACATGCTGGTTTTCCGCTGGGTTACTACAACCTTCTGCGGCTGACCGTCGAGTTTTCCTGGAGGAAGATGATCGATTGGATTCCTAAGATGCCAGAAAAACACCCCGCGCACAACCGTTTAGTTTGAAGGCGGGAAGATAACATTTGAAATTTGAAATTTTCGGCAGGAAGCTGAGCATTGAATGGAGGTAAGGAGAGGTGTCAGAACTCTCAGATCGAGAGTGCCGAAAACTCTTTTTTGAAATTTCCGACTCGGTGGCCGGTGTCGGAATTTGTTCCAACCGGCATCCATTTCCGGGCAATTCTACCGGCTGGGTAGCCTACTCCTAACTCAAGTCTCTCCACAACCTACAATTAGTTATCCGAAGTCAAGCACAGAATTTGTAGTTAATGAACAGTCATTATAAATGGTTGCTTTATATTTTTAAAGAAGTAATATAAATATATTTAAACATACTTTTTCATTATTAATATTTTTTATTATAAATGATATTTTATTTTATATATATATATTTAATATTTAATTTTAAATATATAAGTTTTTATATTTAATTAACTTTAATTATTTCAAATTTTTATTTAATTTTAAATACGTAAGTTTTTATATTTAGTTAACTTTAATTATTTCAAAATTTTGAATAAAAGTTAGTAAAATTTATGTTAAAATATATAAAGAGATTCTAATCTTAAAAAAAATATGAAATATTTAAATATTTAATTTCAACTTAATTGTAATTAAATAAATTTAATTATCCTAAATTTTAAAATTTTTAATATAAATGTAATAAAATATATTTTTTATAAATGAGCTTTGATTTCGCTATTCTAGAAAACGTAAAAGTTCCCCAGCCTATTGATTGGTCTATTTCTCCTTATTTGGTTCAAGCTTTTTATCATATACATAGATTTTCATGTTTTTTGGGCTTCGAATGAGATTATACATCTTTTCATAGGATTATAAGTTTCTTTTGGTTATTTAAATTATACTTTTGGAAATTTTTGAATAGTTTCATTATTTTAATTATTTTAAATAAAATATATATTTCAAACTTGTAATTTAAAAAGTTTATATTTAATAAAGTTAAAATTTAAAATAATAATAATAATATAATAAAAAATATAATAAATAAATATATAATAAATAAATTTTTATTTATTTTCATAAAATAAAAGTGAAAAGTATACCTTTCAAATCCACAATTATGAAATAAAAGTGGAAAATACACATTTCAAATCTACAGTGAATTCAAAATAAAAAATAAAAAATAAACAAATAAATATATATGTGTGTGTGTGTGTGTTTTAAGTTTATATGGTGGAATTGGTGAGACTAGATAGAAAATGGTGGGAAGCTAGTTATTAAGTTTTTAAAGATTGTTTTATTAGATTATCCAAAAAAGTGGGTGTCATTTGTGGGTACTTATGTGTATCTTGAGGGCAGATGTTGCCAGTGCAGGTACTCCATTTAGGAGATGTGAATTTTAGATACTTTTAGTGTGTCTTGAAGAACCCTAAATACTAGGTATGGATGGGCTTCTTATGGCATCTTAAGTAGGGAGTAGTGGTACCTTGTGTTACAATGGTTGATTCTAGTTGATTTTGGTTAATTTTAATTTATGAATTTATTTTTCCTTTGGTTAATAGAAAAGGACAGTTTCTATGAAGGATCACTTAGGTCTCACGAATGAGTGTATTAACTTTTAAGTCCAACTAGCTTGAAACCAAATATTTTGACAATTTTCTTCATGAATCCATATGTCACCCCGTTCCATATAAGGGATACTAAATGATGTTTTCATTCATGAAAGATCATTAAGCTATGTATGAGGTATTTAATAGTTTTATCAATATATCTACCTGATACCTGTCTCGACACACAAATAGTGTAGTCTCCTATTGTAGAGCTGCCTCACAATGAGAATTTAGACTATATGGGATGAAGACAGTATGCCCTCCATATGCCAAACATTTTTATATGGCATTTGAGGAAATATTTGTTGGGTCATTTTTTTTATGCCCCGCTAGAAAGTATTTTTCCTCTAGATCTCTTTCATATGCAGCCCTGATAGAAGACAAAATGTAATCTTCTTTGTTTAGGAATGGAATCAATCTCTACTTAGATGCCATTTTCATTAACACAAGATGTAATATTTTTTATATTTAGGAGTGGTGACCACCTCTTCTTACATTTCATTGCCATTTACCCTCTTTGGTCAGGATTTTCCACTATCTCTCCCAACAATCAATGTTGATGTTGTTAGCCTAATCAGACACATCTTAAGCTCAAGGTCTATTTTATGATTTTGATTGGATTGTGGAAAGTGATTGAATCTTACATCTGCTGAAAAGGTTTCAAATAGGTAACTCTCTTTCACACATATGAGGGTAGTAAGGCTTGATGTGGTAGCAAGTGTTATTTGGTAATTTGTTGGCTAGGAGAATATGTAAAAGGATAGTGGGTCTATAGGATAGAAGTCCATTGTTAGTATAGAAAAATAACACAAGATACAGATTGATAGTGCATCAATGAAAGAAAGCTTCTAGAAGTCTTACAAGAATTTCATTGTACACTTAAAGATATCTATTACAAGGAATACTCATAAATAATTTACCACACATGTATTATCAAGAAAGCTTGCCAAGCAAGATTGACAAAATTAGAGAATCATGCTTAGATATAAAATGAGACTAAAAAAAACATGGAACAAAGTTAACATCACAATCTGGAACTGAATAATTTAGATATGAAAACACATGAGATAAGTAGACAATAAACACAACAAGATTTCATAAGTCCTCAACATTGCTTCTAATATATTATATATTCAAAATGTGTAACACAATATTCTCTGTAAAATACAATCATCGAACACTTCTGTCTTTGCATTACACCATATTTGTAGAAAATAGGAGCTCTGTACAGAAGCCTCCAATAAAAGTGGAAATATGTTTTAGGAATTTATTAGAACTCTCTACGTATGGTAGAGTTCATCTAAAACATTAAACATGAAACTGAAATAGAAATAAGGTAACGTGTGGCATCATGGAGCTGAAGGTGGCTGAGTGCCCTCGTAGCTTATCAAATCTCTCTCCGGAAAAGGTGGAATCCAACAACTGAAAGGAGTATCTATGAAAACCTCTATGCGTATCTGCTAGAATATAGGAGTGGCTAACCAACTAGAAGTTATCTGATACCTGGAAAAAACTCTTCATGACAGAGATCAAATTCATTGCATCTACTTTAGTATCATCCTTGTGAAAATACAACCAAAAAGTAGCTTTTCTTCCCCATATACTAAATCCGAAAATATTAGCCACCTCCTTTGAAAAAGGGTAGCTATATTCGAAAATATTGAAAATAAACAAAAAATGGAAAACTACTTCATATTTTCAAGGCTATGCATCTTCATTATTCGGAGGTCTAATATGGAGGCAAATATTCTGATAGCCTCAACTTTTTTCACCCCTTTTTTTGACCTCCTTTTTTGTGTTTGATTTTTTAGCGGAGTCTTTTTCTTCTTGGTTCTATTTTCTGGTCTATCATTGACATTTATGATCTCATCCATGAGAGCAGGGTTATAAATCAGCTTGCTTGTTGATCTGAGTTTTTTTTTAGGCCTGGTGTGAGGTCTCTATATGTACGAATTTGGAATATACATAGGCCTTTTTCCACCATGTATGAATCTGCTAGATTCTCCCACCTCAAACTCTGACTCAGTGTATTTTGCATCACTGCTATATTCATAAGATGAGTATGAATGTATTATTGTCTTCTTCCTCTTCTTGGCTAAAGAGCTAATAAATGAGAAGAGTTAAGCTAAGGTAGGCTCTTCCTTTGTGACAGTCTCTGACACTTTGTTTTTCCCTTTCTTAAGTGATGAAAAGACCTGCGAAAGAGTAGGCTCTCTGAATGAAATATCACTATTTTTTTGAGACTCTTGAGTAGTTTCTAAAATAGGGTTTGATCTCATGGATTTATGGTTGGCTTCCTATGAAGGTAGAATAAGGCTGGATGTTAGGACTTCAGGGTTGACTTCCTCTGAAAGTTCCTCTATCATGATGAGCATTCTCCTGTGTTTACCCCTTAAAGAGGAAGTTGCTTCCTTTTTGCTTTTAGACACAATTTTTTAATGAAGTAGGGTATATTTTTGCGTAAAATTCTTTCTACACTCCTCCATGAATGACCTTAAGGTCTATGGTTCCTTGGGTGAACTGCTAGTGTGAACCTCATTTTCCGGTTGTGTTGCGGGTGCAGATGTAGTGCTTCCAGCCTTCGTGGATAAGCTCCTAGTTTTCCTTCTAGATGACATGGAGGATGGGTCTGCTTGTGATGGAGTTGATGAATGAATAGGGTTTGATCTCATAGCTTATGTATCTCTTAGTTTTCTAGACCTCCCTACTCTTCTTCTAAAATAAGCAATGTCAAATCCCTCCTCTGTTATAAATTTCTCCCACATAGTCCTTTTCCTTCTCAAGTGATAATATATAAATATCTTAATCAGACCTCTATGGTATAGATAATGTAGTGAGTAACCTGGGGTCTTCAGTATCCTCCGATACATTGATAGCAAGGATCTATGGAGAAAAAAGGGTAGGTTCATGAGTTTGGCACTTGAAATATGGACTAAAAACCTCATTTGGTATTTGTGAACAGTTGAAAACCTTCCTTCACAAGTTATATAGTGTTGCACAGTAGAAATAATATGCTGCCACTCAGGTTTAAAGTATGAATTGTGTATGATATGAGTCCATCCAATGTTTTCATGCTCAGGCTTCAAATAGACATTTTCATTAGCTTTAACAAGAGTTTTATTATTCTTATGCCAAGACTCACCTATTGCAGAAGTTTGATTTGCCCTTGAAATTATGGTTTATGTAGTATTGAAGGTATGAGACCCAATATTAACCTTCTCTCCATCAAATGTCTCAGCAAACACTTGAGCGACGACCACATTCTCACCGAAGAATTTACTTAAGTACTGTTACTAACCTGCTGCCTTGAACTCGGCCTTAGCACAACTATCCACAAAGCGAGTGTTAGTTGGCTCAGAAAGGTTTAAATTACCTCCTTTGCCCATACTGCTTGTTGTTAACCTAACCTCCAACACAGTTGTAAAACGTGGACTAGCCTCCAAGAAGCCCTACCTTCTCGCACCTGTTAACAAATGATTTAAAATGGATAATAAGACATGTTAATTACAGTTGTTACAGGAGCAGATGGAAGAAGGTTATGAATGCCCTAAGACTCGGTGGATAAGGATGACACGAACACAGGAATGATTTGAAACAATGCCAACTCATTTCACCAAATTCATCACCTATTTTCATAATTGGTACTCGTATTGTGCTTCTGACACTTATACCCTTTACTAAGTACCAATACATTTGCATAACCTTAGCATAAAATGATCACCCTTTTAATTCATCTTTCAATGAAAAATTAATATTTTTTGGATACATAACACCTCTTTCTTCAACATCTTCTCAATCCTCAAATAGCAATGCTGACTTCAGTTAAATAATATTTTCTCTGCTCCCTTATACTAATTTGCAAGAAATTATTGCCTTTCTGAAAAAGATTGCTTTTATGTAAAATCATAGCTTTTGAAAAGATAGTTGCCTCTCATGGAAAGAACAACTAATTCTTAAGAAAACTCATGATTCTAACACTCTATCTTTGACCGTGGAAAGGAAATGATAGTGAAATAATAAGAATCTTTTTCAAATGGAAAATTATGACTTCAACCACTGAAAGTAGTTAAAAGACCTATTTAAAAGGGACTTTACCCTATCCACCTTGTAACAGAAACAAAGTATTGGAATCCTAACTACTTTTGAATTGTATTAAAAAGTGACAAAGACTCATACAATTTAATCCTACAAGGTTCTTCACCATAAGTTAGGAGACATAACATGATCAAACACACAACTTTACAATGAAAACCATACTTCAATTTTTTTTGAAATTTTTTTGTGCTTACAGTTGCTCCCATTGGGGATGCATTCCTCCCTGTGAGGCTTCAAGGACTGTAGATTTAGCTCCTTTAACTTCCAGTACTTTTCAAATTTTAGAAGCAAATGAGAGAAACTAACTTTTATTGACTGTAATGAAACTGGCTCTATTTACAAACATAAACACCATTGGGCATGGAGTCTAATTGAAAAAAAAAACTTCGGATATTTAAAATCGAGGGAATGAATGACTCAATTAGACAAAGAACTTTTTGATATAATGACCTTAACTGGACACCCAGCTAATTGATCGCCATATAAATGTTTCAGAAGAAATGTATTATTTTCCAGAACTTTAGCAACCTTGAATGGTCCAAACCACAAATGATCAAACTTACCAGGCTTTCCATGGTCTTCTCTTCTTGCATCTCATCGCAATACCAAGTCATATTCCTGAAATGTTTGATGTTTTTCCCTTTTATCAAAAACAACTTTTAATTTGGCCTTGTATTTCTATGTTTTATCCATTATGGATTCTCTGCTTTGATGAATTTATATCAATTGCAACATCCTTATTTGCATAGGTTTGAATTATCCATCTCATCCTGTAAAAACTTCATGACAGGTAGAGCCAAATGTAATGGCATGAAAACATCAACACCATAAACAAGCTGAAAGGGATAAGCTTCAATTTATATTTTAACACTTACCCTATCTTCCCAAAGAGCATGAATTAGATGAGTATCCCAATTTCTTTTATTTCTAGTCATCATATTTTTTATAATTCTCACCAGAATTTTATTTGATGACTCAGCTAGCACATTACCTTGGGGGTAATAAGGTGTCGAATGAGTCAAATCAATATTATACTTCTGATAAAAATGGTTTATCTTGGCAGATTTGAAAGTCATTTCATTGTTAGTCACCAACCTCTGAGGGCGACCTAATCTGGACATAATATTTTCCAACAAAAATTTAATGATTATTGTGTCGATGAAATTTCTAGTTGGAATGGCCTCAATCCACTTGGTGAAATAATATGTGGTTGTAAGAATCCACCTGTGTTGTCTCGATGATGGTGGATGAATCTCACGAATGAAATCTAGCCCCCACTGCTGGAAAGGAGCATCTGCTGAAATGGGAATCAGAGGTAGTGGGAGTAGATTTTTCTTACCAGGAAACTTTTGACATTCAGTGCAAGCTCTAACTTAAGTAGAAACATCAGAAAAAAGAGGTGGCCAGTAATAACTAGTTCTTAGAGTCTTGTTTGCAGTGGCCTTCTAGTATAAATGTCGACCACATACCCCTGCATGTATTTCTACTATAACTTCTTTGGAATCAACCTCATCTAGACATCTCAACAAAACTCCTACATGGTATTTCCAATAAATTTGATTCTCCATTATGGAATATTTGACAACCTTCAACTAAAATCTCTCCTCTTTGAATTTTCCATTTCTGGTGGACAACTAAAATTTAACAAAAAGTAGACTATATCCTTGTACCAATTGGAATAAAAGATGTCAGGATAATCATTTATACCTAGTTCTTTATTTGTTTCTTCAGCTATCTCGACATTCAGATTTAGAGCTTTGCAATTTGATTCTTCCATCAAGCGAGCTAAACCTCGTCCTTTTATCAACTTAGTAGGTCTAATTTCAATGTCAAATTCTAGAATTTTTGTCAACCATCTTCCCCTCCTACCATCTGTGCCGAGTTGCAACAATACATCGATGAAAGTAATATTTGGTACAAAAGAAATAATCTTAGAATGAAAAACATAAATTCGAAAAGACTTAAGAGCCTTCACTAGTGCATATGATTTTTTTCAACCAAGCCGTATTTTAATTCAGCATCCCTCAATGCACGGCTAAAAAAGGAAATTGGTTGCTCCAAGCCTTCCTTGTTCTTTTGAAGTAAAACTGCTGCAATAGTTTCTTCAGAAGCATATGAAAAAGTCAGAAAATCCTTTTCAAAATCAAGGTTGATTAATACTGGGGCTTCAGTCAAATCATATTTGATTTCCAAGAAGGAGCTATTTTCTTCATCCTACCACCTAAACTTTGCATATTTCTTCAAAAAGACAATTATATGCTTAATTAATTCTACAAAATGTGGAACAAAGCGCCTCAGAAAATTAATCTTACCCAAGAATGACTGTAACTCTTTCTTATTTTTGGGTAAACCAATTTTCTGAATGGCTTCAACTCTCCTTGGGTCAATGAAAATACCATTTTTTGTTACTACATGCCCCAACAGTCTTCCTTCTTGGACAACAAAGCATGATTTCTTTTCGTTTAAAGATAAAACAAATTTTCTGCACTTATCGAATACTTGTTGCAAGTGTTTTAAATGGTCATGATCAAATTTTGAAAAGACTGTTATATCATCTAAATAAATGACAAAAAAATAATTCATTTTCTCCTGCAAAGGCAATATCCATTGCCCGCTGAAATGTTGCACCTGCATTCATTAGACCGAAAGGCATCTTATTGTACATGAAAGTTCCTCGGGGTGTGGTAAAAGTTGTTTTCTCCCTATCCTGCTTGTCAACTGAAATATGATTATAGCATGAAAAGCCATCTATCATTGACATCTTTTTTTAACCTACAACTTTCAGCAAAATATGATCCATTTTGGGTAAAGGATAATTGTCCTTTAGTGAATCCCGGTTCAAATTGCGAAAATCAACACAGATTTTGATTTCTCCATTCTTATTTCAAACCGAGACTATATTAGCTACCCAACTGGAAAATCTTAAAGGAAAAATTGTGTTAGCTTCCCACATTTTTCTGATTTCTTTCTCAATAATAGGGAGAAACATAGGATTTATGTGCCTTATCTTCTGTGCCACAAGTTTGGATTCTGATTTGAGAGGGATTTTATGCTCCATTATGATTTTTTTATATGTTTTCAAATCATTGTAAGACCAAGAAAAAATATCTACATATTTCTTCAACAACTTGACATACGTAGTTCTAGTTTCTTCAGAAAGAGATTTAGAGACTTTAACATATCTAGGCTAATTTTCAGTACCAATGTTTCAATTAACTGTACTTTCTCCATACGTCTTGTTGTCAGGCTTAAAAAAGACATCGTTATTTTCAAAAAACCTTTATAAAGGGACTAAGCCTTTAGGAATGAAGTTTGTTTTTAGCTCAATAATGTATTTTCCAGCCAAATTCTTTTTGAATGACTTCTTGTTCTGAATTTCAACTCAATCTTGTTCATTTTCAATTTGAATATCTAAAAACTCCTCCATGCATTCCAAAATTTTTTGAATTTCTTTATCATCTTCAAACACTTTCTAATGTTTGATATTGTCAGGAATGGAAGGTTTGTTTTTAATCTCAATATCATAAGTAGCTTTGACATCAAGAGGCACCTTGAAATTGCTAGCAGCAATGGCCAATGAATCTGCCATTTCATTTTCTTCTATGGAAAAAAAATTCAAATTGAATGCTAAACATAATGTTCAATCAAATCGCAGACTTCATTTATGTAATTATTCAGCTTTTAATTTTTTACTTGATAGTTATCTCTCACCTGCTATACCACCAACTCTGAATCACAAAAAACAATAAACTTCTCTGCTCCCAAATCTTTTGTTGCCTTCATTCCCAGGATTAGTGCTTCATATTCAGTAGTATTATTAGTAGTTCCAAAGTGCAATTTGTATGATAAAGTCACTACCCATTGAGTGGGAGAAATAAGAACTATACCAACCCCTGATCCTTCTCTTGATGAGGCTCCATAAAAATATGATTTCCAAATTTGTCCAAATTATGAATTTTGTTGTTTTTAGGTGAATATTTATTGTTTTTTATTAATTTCAGGCTAAAAATGTTTGTCATTAGTAGCAAGATGCAAAATAGATGATACTAACTCCTTCTCTTCTGCATATATAGGATGATTTGATGGATTTTTCTAACCAATTATGATATAAGCCATATGTGTTTCTCTATACAGCCTCCTAAATTGTCCTCCAAAAACTGGGATTGTGGCGTATGTCATATCCATTTGAAGAGTGTCTCCCAGCTTCTTGGACCAAGATCTGGAAAGCAACATTCCAAATCTTGATCGTATATCAACATCTACTATGTCCATCACCAGACTCTTCGTAGGAAACTAGGTAAGATAAATTACCAAGTCTTTGATTACCCCTAAACATTTGACCCTTTTGGAGTCAAAATTATAAAGGTCATGATATTGTTTAATAATTTCCAGTCCTAATTCATCCATCACTTTCTTAGGAATCCCTAGAATCTAATGGACAGTTATGCAACAATTTGTTATGAATGTTGAGAGAAAGATAAAAAGGTGGAGAATTATCATCATTTTGATCTTGGACATGGCTACCTAAAAAGAGAGTAAGATGTTCATCTTCAATATTGAAAGAGTCAGGAGAAAGGGATGGTTGAAGCGGAGTTTTAAATGATTCTCTGTAAGCTATATTTTTAGTAACTCTAGGAGTGGGACTAGAATATTGATCTTATTCAATTCAGATTTAAAAATGAAATTGAGTGGAGTCAAATATTTATTTTCAGTAGTTGTTTTGATTATTGGAGAAAGGTTAGGTGATAAAGAAACATCATTAATCTTCGTTTTTTTATTGGCAGCAATTTTTTCAGCATCTTGTTTTTGTTGAGGTTGTTGGACAACCCTTTTGACCTCAAAGAATAATTTATCATTTTATTTTGAGGCTACTTTTTCTCATTCTAAGCATGAATATGAGCTTCTCGATCATCTGAAAATATATTTATCCTAGAAAAATCTTCACATTTCTGTAAAGTCAAACAAGTTGACTGTGATGTCTCTCCGACAAGATTTATCTCTTCATCCTCCACTTCTTCTTCCTAATGCTTTTCTTCAGCAAAATTGTTCAATGGAGGCTGAACATTTTAATCGTCGGGATTTCTCCTTGGGCGTTGTAAAATTTGTTGGGGCTGAAAAGGTCTCCTAAAAGGGGTTTAATTTATATTTCCTTAATTTTGGATGGGCCTAGTAGCAGGTCTGTTTTCTAACTCCAGTTTTGTCATTTTAGAAGCAGATCTTTAATCAAGTTAGACATCTGATCTAGATTTTCTTCAGCTATGAGATTTTTAGAGGAGGAAGATGGTTTCTCCTCTTTCATTCTCTTTTTTTTTCTTTTACGCCCTTCCCTTCTTCAATTTTCAACTTGTTTGAGGCCATAAGATTGGACTGCACTCCAATATCAGCCTCCTACATACCCACCAATGTTTGTGGCTTCTTAGCTCTCAACCATACTGCAAACTTGGAGTCTAAGGCACTGGCAGAGGTAATCATGGATGTGGTTTCAGGGGGCTTAACCTCTATAGGAATATTTTGATAAAACTTTATTAAACCTATTTTTGAAATCTATCAGTGATTCATTAGTCTTCTTCTTTAAAGCCCCAAATTCTATGAGATAATACAAGTAATATTTTTTGTCGCCCCATTGTTTTATAAACACTTGTTCCAAGTCATCTATTCCTCTTATTGAATTGGGTGGAAAATTTCTAAACCACTTCCTAGCTTCACCATCTAATCTTTTCACAAAAATTCTAGACCAAACATATTCATGTTCAATTTTTTGGTTATTAGCATAACTATAGAAGCCAACTAGGTGTTCTTCAGTAGATACTCCTTCTCCCTCTTCTATGTATTTGGGAAAATATTTCAGATAATCCCCTTGAGGAAGAGGATGCAAAGGTTGAGGAAGGACGAGTGGCGCATATCTTGTAGCAACAATCTTCCACATCCTTGTAGGAATAGGATGAGCCATGACTTGCTGAGGTGCAAATGGTAAACTTGTTGATACAAAGGTTTGAATGCTAGAAATTTCAATTTGTGGAATTGAAAATAATGGATTTTCAAGGAGATGGACAACAAAAGCTTTTATTTCAACTTCTCCAAGAGAATCAGTATCATATGTTTATTATTGAAGGATTGGGGAAGCTTCAAGTCTATTTTTCTGGGCTAAAAAGTCAGAAAGACTAAAAGTCAAATTTTCAGGAGGGTTATCTCCTTTTTTATGAGAAGAAGATGAGCCAACAACTTGGTTTTGAGACAGAGGAAAATACTCTTGTTGTGAACTAAAATAAGACTGATATTCAGGATGAGTTTGGAGAAAACTCAAAATCATTTTTATATCTTCCTCAGTTAAAAACGCTCTATCTAGAAAGGGCACAGTTACCAACACTTGTTCTAATTCCCATTATGTCAGTACAGGTTTCTAATTTCTGGTTTTCTTCACTGATACCTAAAACTTCTTCTTTCATTGGAATGATATTTGTTTCTGATTTACTATGTGATGACTAAGAGATATTTTTATCTAAGCCTAAGCTAACCTCATCTACTTTACCTTTAATGGAAGCAGTTTCACACATATGAGGGTACTAAGGCTTGATGTGGTAGCAAGGGTTAACTAGTAATCTGTTGCCTGGGAGAATATGCAAAAGATTAGTGGGTTTATAGGATATAAGTCCACTGTTTGGATAGAAAAATAACACAAGATACAGAATGATAGTGCATCAATGAAAGCAAGCTTCTAGAAGTTTTACAATAATTTCATTGTACACGATATATGTTACAAGGAATTCTCATAAATACTTTACCACACATGTCTTATCAAGAAAGCTTGCCAAGAAAGACTGACAAAATTAGATAATCATGCATAGATATAACATGAGATTAACAAAAACATGGAACAAAGTTAACATCACAATCTGGAACTAAATAATTTAGATAAGAAAACACATGAGATAAGTAGACAATACACACAACAAGCTTTCATAAGTCCTCAAAAGTGCTTATGATATATTATACATTCAAAATGTGTAACACAATATGCTCTATAAAATAAAATCACTGGACACTTCTATCTTTGCATTACACCATATTTATACAAAATAGGAGCTCTGTACAGAAGCCTCCAATAAAAGTGGAAATATGTTCTTAGGAATTTATTAGAACTCTCTACGTATGGTAGAGTTCATCTAAAACATTAAATAGGAAACTGAAATAGAAAAAAGATAAAATTTGGCATCATGGATCTGAAGATGGCTAAGTAAATGTGGCTGAGTGCCCTCGTACCTTATCAAAAATGTCTCCAAAAAAGGTGGAATCCAACAAATGAAAGGAGTACCTCTGAACACATGTATGCATATATGCTAAAATATAGGAGTGGCTAACCAATTGGAAGTTATCTGACACCTGGAAAAAACTCTTCATGATAGAGATCACATTCATTTCATCTACTTTAGTATCACCCTTGTAAAAATACAACGAAAAAGTAACTTTTCTTCCCCATATACTAAATCCAAAAATATTAGCTACCTCCTCTGAAAAATGGTAGCTATATCCAAAAATATTGAAAATAAACCAAAAATGGAAAACTAATTCAAATTTTCAAGGCTCTGCATCTTCATTCTTTGGAGGTCTAATATGGAGGCAAAGATTCTGATAGCCTCAGCTTTTGTCACCCTTTTGTTTGACCTCCTTCTCTGTGTTTAATTTTTTAGTTGAGTATTTTTCTTCTTGGTTTTATTTTCTGAGTTGTCATCAACATTTATGATCTCATCCCTGAGAGAAGGTTTATCAATAAACTTTCTTGTTAATCTGAGTTTGTTTTTAGGCTTGGTACGAAGTCTCTCGATGTAGGGATTTGGAATATGCATAGGCCTTTTTCCACCATTTATGAATCTACTAGATTATCCCACCTCAAACTCTGACTCAGTGTATTCTGTATCACTGTTATCTTCATAAGATGAGTATGAATGTATTATAGGCTTCTTCCTCTTCTTGACTGAAGATCCAATACATGAGAAGAGTTGAGCTAAGTTTTATCTTCTATGGTGTTATTTCTTGGGTATATTTTCCATTTCTATACATTTTCTTGTCATATCTATTACAAGTGGTATCAAAGCACTTTCTTGGGCACAATTTGTGAGATTTTTTTTTCATTTTTTTGCAGGAAATTTTCTTGTCATATTTATTACAAGTGGTATAAGAGCACTTTCTTGGGCAGAGTTTGGGAGATTTGTTTTTTCATTTTTTTGCACGAAATTTTGGGGCGGCAAGTTTGCAGAGCAGATATGAAAATTTTGGCACAATTTTTTCAGAAATAAATAGAATATATGTATTCCTTGCACAAAAATACCTAATTTCAAAAAAACATCATTCGAATCGGAGTTTGGATGAGAGCGATATCCTTGATTTAAATTCAGCGGTGTTGTAGAAATATTTTTGATGGTAATTTGTGTATGACGGATATCCTGAAATTTTTGTAGATTTGGGTGCATAATTTAACACAAATAATTATATATCTGACCTCCCCTTGAAAAATCACCCGATTTCAAAAAATAATCGGTCAAATCGGAGTCCGGATGAGGGAGTTATCACTGATTTAAAATCAGCCATTTTTTCATAAATTTTGTGACGACGGGACAATTGCAGCGCAGATCTGTGTTTCCAGAGTACCGAGATCGAGATTTAAGTCACAAGGATAGATGCATAATGACTATTCCATTTCCAAAAACATGTTATATTAAAGATTCTGAGTTATATTGACCGAGTAATGTCCATTTTAAATTTTTGCCAATTTAAGTGATTTTATTCAAAACCCTTACTTTGTTTTAGGGGTTCTCGCAAGATGAAGTTTAAAGGAAAATATGATGGCCCTACTATTGAAGATTTTTTACAATATCACAAGGCTCAATACCGAAATTATTGGATATGCTCCATAGGGCTTCATATGAAAGATGAGGAAAATAAATGGTAGACCTCACTTGACAACTTAGTGAGGAAACTTCCTGAGAAAAAACTTGAAAAGGTCCTTTTGGACAAGTGGTCTCAAGCCGAAAAGAAGGACAGTAAGAGCCATAAAGACTTATTTTCTACTAATATTTCCATATTACAATTTTATGGAAGTATTCAGAAAGAGAACATCATTGTGTCTATCATTCCTAGTTGCAAGCATAATTGTATTAATGTTAATTTGGCTAAAAAATTGCAAGTTTCAGCAAAACGTATTGAAAACACACAGGTTGATAATGAAGATGTTGAAATTTATAAATATTTGAAGATTTCTATAGATAAATATGTGTTGCATTCCGATTTTTATTCTTCAGATATGGCTGTTGTGGATGTTGTTTTGGGACACCCTTGGATGGAATCCGTTGGTATTGTCAATTTTAATGTGCAAAAGAAATTCATGAAGCTCTGGTATAAAAAGAAGAAAGTTACATTGCAGGATATTTTCATGAGGAACCATGCAGAGACTAGGGAGGAAGAAACACAAATCTCTAACGACACAGACACATCAGACGATGAGATTTTGATGGTAGACAACCAAACACAGACATCAAAGAAGGTACTAGAAAAAACACCAAACACCACTCCATCACCAATAGTGGAGGAATTAATGAAATATGTTCCATCAGTTAAAGCTTCAAAATATCACCACCCGCATCACCCAGCAAGACAACAACCAACAAGGTGGAAATGGATTAACGGCAAGGAAAGAAACCCCTGGACAACACATAGAGAGGTGCAATGATCCACCCACAACACATTAACACAGAGGAACCACCAGAACCCGCTTCCATCTCAAGCAAGCGAGGCACCAACTAGATCGAGTGTTCACCTTTCTCTGGGATGGCTAGATGCATGCGAATGGTACCAGTGGAATACTCTTTTGATTAGATCTTATTATTTGTGTTCTTCTCATGTTTCGGGGACAAAACATGTTTAAGGGGGGTGTAATGTAGTATACCTAGAGGGAATAATATAGGGTACAGAGGGAGGTACCCAAGGTAATAGTATGATGTAATAATGTAAGAATGATAAATAAATGGGCCATAGTTAATAAATAAAGTGGTTAACCCACATTATGCAAGGGACCAGATGTAGCTAGGGAATAAAGTGATAGGCCCATTGTATTGGATGGTATTGAGAGACCCAGGGTATTGCATGTATGAAACCTATAAATAGGCTACAACCTCTCCATTCAGAGGGGTCAAGTATTATTGTATTGGCAAGCACATGGCTTGTGGAGTGATCTCCTTCCTTAAGGAGTGAATGTATGGTGTTGCCCTACCTCATGGATTTTGATATTAATGAAGATCTGAAGTTTTATCTTCTATGGTGTTATTTCTTGGGTGTATTTTCCATTTATATACATTTTCTTGTCATACAAGAGATATGACAAGAAAATGTATAGCAATGGAAAATGCACCCAAGAAATAACACCATAGAAGATAAAACTTCAGATCTTTATTAATATCAAAATCCTTGAGGTAGGGAAACACCATACATTCACTCCTTAAGGAAGGAGATCACTCCACCAACCATTTGCTTGCCAATACAATAATACTTGACCCATATGAATGGAGAGTCTCTAGCCTATATATAGGTTTCATACATGCAATACCATGGGTAGTTACCATGGGTATCTCAATACCATACATCCAATACAATGGGATTATCACTTTATTCCCTAGCTACATGTGGTCCCTTGCATAATGTGGGTTTACCACTTTATTTATTAACTATGGCCCATTTATTTATCATTCTTACATTATTACATCATACTATTACCTTGGGTACCTCCCTCTCTACCCTATATTATTCTCTCTAGGTATACTACAGTATGTAATAGCCAAGTCTCAGGAGCAGGACTAAATCATCAGGGTTCTCAAGGGAGATTTAAGGAGTTTTTATGGGACC
This sequence comes from Pinus albicaulis, assembly GCA_034641835.2. Taxonomy (NCBI): domain Eukaryota; kingdom Viridiplantae; phylum Streptophyta; class Pinopsida; order Pinales; family Pinaceae; genus Pinus; species Pinus albicaulis. The sequence goes on along the minus strand of CM076572.1, from coordinate 195,522,406 downwards.
CATTGGAATTGGTTTGGAATATTCTAACAGATGCACAAATTTTGTTTCGTTCCTTTTCATTTCCATAAATTTCAAAAAATAATATTATTACGGGGCCTAACTTAATTAATTATTCTCGAGGTGGAATTTCGGGGAGATTATTTAATGGAACACCTTAGTGTAATAGCTCATTAGAACCGAAATGAGAAGATCTACATGGTGGGATTTTGAGAAGTGAATTCTAGTTGCCAGGGAGAGTATTTTGGGATATTTACCATTTCCCTTAATTTAAATGACTTTAATTAGTGATTTAATTAAGTAAGCATAATTAATTGGAGGCAAAGGGCCAAAAGTGACATAAGTGAAATAAATTAAATTAAAAGGTAACTTAATATGAATTCATTGGAGTGGCTTCTAGAATAATAAAAAAATAATAAAAATAATATGCTTCTAGAGGCTTCGAGATCTATCTATTCGATCTATAAAAGAGGAGGAGAAGGTCATTTGGAGACATCTTGATTTGAGAATTTTCCTTTGATGTGTATTAGAGAATTAATTTCTCTACCATAGTAGCCCCATGACATAAACCCTTTGGTAATTCACTAAGAGTGGACCAGTACCCAACTATTCCCTTGGTGGATCCATTCAGGATTTACAACTTGTACTCTTTAGTTGCAGTTATTGCGGGAGGTCGAAATTAGTTTGTAGAAGAATACTTCGAGATCTTGTAGGTTATTGTCTTAGCTATTTGAGTTAGCATGTGACTTTGCTTTCATATTATGGTAAATAAATCTGATATTTTTCTGCATGTTTTTATCGCCTATTTTGAGATTGGAGTTTATATATTTATAATTTGTTGTCTATTTTGTGGATTAATTTTTGAAATGTGTTTATGAAATTTGCAACATTAATTTTTGAAGAAATTTTCTGCAATTTTATAATTTGGAACATTACAATGTTGACAACAAATACACATTTTCAAAAATCCATTTCTCCATTAAGGGGGAATGTTAGAATAATGTAGAAGTGGATTGTTCTAAAAATTGTGAGTTGTATGGTTGATGAGTTGTCCTATAATGAGTTGTACTCATAAGTTGTTGATATGGTTTACTTTGTAGTTACTGCTACAAGTTGGTTTCTTTCATGTTTATGCCATTGTCTATTTTTAGTATATTAGATAAAATTTCTTACGATCTATAATGTCCAATCTTTGTCTAAGACTCTCAATATATGTAATTTTTATCAAACATTTGGGTAATGGAGTGTGATCTCATACATTATGAGCTTATGTGGTTTATTCTACTTTTTTCTTATCTTATTATTATTTGTTTTATATTAATGGCTTATATATATTCACTGTATTTTTTAGTTTTAATCAATGGGGAAGCCTTGCATTTCTTTAAATATGAAAGAGAAACTTGGTAGGGGTGTCTCCTCCCCCGTTTTTATTTCCCCTTATAGCCAAGGAGTTAAGTATAGAACTCAAGGGATAATCAACAAGTGACTCTCTCAAAGGAATCGTAATTATCATCACATATTTTGTTGCACATTTATTTTTTGTAGGTCAAATCCTTATTTTTTGTGATTATTAAAAAATAATAATGATTTAGTTAAAATAAATTATAGACCTATTATTAATATCCACGAGTATGTTCATAAATAAGCCCATCACAATGGTAACATTTTAGCATTTCTCAAATCCGAGGAAGCCTTACGTTACCCTTATTTTCCCTTTTATAATAATTACATTTGATGTTATTTAAAAATACATCAGTTTCCATCTCAATGTTATTCTATATCATAAATCAGATTGATATTAGCTCACAACCAAGGTTCGAAAAAATCTAAACCCATAATGCAATAAATGGGTTCCTTGTGGTGGCTACCTCGTACTCATAAAGGTTTTCCTCAAATTCATTTGAATCTCTTACACATCTCTTGCTTAGAATAAAAAGGAGTCCTTAACCAAATTTGGTATTTTTTCTACTATTTCAATTAGTTAAGGGATTGAGAGAAGAAGGGTATGGCTTTTGTTTCTTATGAAAATATCACCATAATAGAAACCCAAGTGGTATGAGAACTAAAAATTCTATTTCCTTTCTATGAATATTTAGTAGTAAAAAATGTTTGGATAATCTGACAAGGATAAGGAATCTAAGTTCAAATTATCAAATTTAAGTATATTTCCCCTCATTACATTTAGGATTGGATTTAATCTTCTAAAAAAGGATGCACATTTCTTCCATAATTTGAGAATCCAAATTATCATTTCCCTTCATTCATAATTGGTTAATTTGGAGGGTAGGAAAGGAAGATAAGGCCTGTCGTAGCCCTAATTTATGAATCACAAATAACAAGCTACATAGGTTACCCTTAAACCTCATTCAACATCTCAAAACAAAATGATTTGTTTCCCTTTGTCACATTTCTAATTTCCAAGAAGTAAACACTAAATAACAATAATGGTTTTCATGGATATAATTAGACCTCAATGAGGAATATGTTTAGGAAATGAAATCCTATATAGACTATAGCCATAAAAGCAATGTATTCATTAACCATGAGGATGATTAAGTCCTCTAATTTATGTACGCCTTTGATAGCTATGAACCTATAATTGTCTAGAGGACACTCACTGTGGAATGAAATAATTAACCATTGTTTTAGTGATGGAGATATATTTGGAAATACAACTCAACAAAAGAAAAATCTTTTATTTGGATCCTAAATAATAGAACTTTATCATGCCAAATTAGTTTTAAAAATAAAGTTACGAGGGCCTAGATAATTGCAACCTTCACTAAGGATTATTTGGAAACAAATAAGCACCTCGTGCTCTCCTTCCCTTCCTCAAAGAATGTATAACATAATTAAATGTTTTGTTGACTTAAAATCCCATTGGAAAGGAAATTAAATGGAAGAAGATATAATGTAATGGCACACATATAAGGAAAAAAAATATTTCAAAGCCCTTCCCCAACTTTAGCATGGTGAATACCGCTAGCTAGCGAGGAACATAAATCTCTTCAAGGGAAAGGACACCTTTTCTTTCAAAAGTATTTCTCAAATCCTCCACATTTGAAGTTCCTTTCCTCCATTCTCCTCACGGGGGCGTCACCGATAAAGCAATATTATATCACGTGCGTTCATATTGGGGTAAATTTAAAAAAAAAAACCCAAAACATTATATTGGACATATAACTATGGGTTAGAGGGTTTTTTTTTATTACATAGGGAATATAAATATTTTAGGGTATTTATTATTGATTTATTTGGCCAAATGGCTTGTTGTGCGGGCATGTCAAAAATAAAAATAGTGCATCCTACAGTTTTTCCATTCGAGCACATTCCATTGCACAGGACCACTGCCATTTGTATTCCATTCAGATTCAACAGAGGCCACCATTGGTATTCGATTCATCAGAGATTTAGCAGAGGCCGACCACGAGTTTTTCCATTGCAGCACATTCGATTCAACACATTGCCATTCGATTCAGCAGAGATTCAGCAGGCCGCACCATTTCCATTCGATTCAGCAGAGATTTAGCAGAGGCCGACCATTTCCATTTGATTCAGCAAAGGCGGATGGGAATTTTAGACATCAGAGGCAGACGGGCACCATTGCAGACAACAGAGGCGGATGGACTAGGGTTTAGACAGGAGGCAGAAAAATTTTAGATTCGCAAGCCAACTCTCTTGTCTCTATTGTAGCTGCTGGTGATATCCGCTGGTGAGTCGAAGGTTTGAAGCTATGCATGTAATTTACTTCATATAAGATATCTCTCTAATAATAAATGCATATTGCTATTTGCATATACCTATTATAGGTATCTCTCTCATATAATAGGCACTGTTTTCTGCATCTTGCTCTGTTCTCAGACTTGCACAGGCAAGCTTAAAAAATTCCTATATATGTGTTTCTGTTTACTAGACCTAAATGCCAGTTTTAAGGTCCCTGCAGTTTTTTCTTTTAACTTGATAACTTCTAACCAAAGAGATTATAAGTTGAAAATACAATTGGGTTGCTGTCCTGATCGGTGGGAATTTACCAGAACTAACCCAGGTTGTATTCCTAGCTCTCTCTGTAATGGCTTACATGAGGGTCCTGTTGTATGAGTAGGGCTACCCTAACTAATGGTATGGGTAGGGCTTCCCTAAATAATGGGCTTTTACAACTCATCCCCTACACTTTTTTGTGGGGGAGTGCCAAGGATGACAGAGATCACTATGAAAAAAATGGCTTTTACAACTCACCCCTACCCTTTTGTGGGGAGTGCCAAGGATCACTGAGATCACTATGAAAAAAATGGCTAAAGGTAACGTTTTAGGCCTCGGCCCTAGGGAAGGGAGATATTTTCCATCTGAAACCCCCTTGCAGGGATACACCCACCTTACCCTTTTGGGTTTTGCAGTGTTGGTTCCTAGTGGGTTTTAAACTTGTGAGACAGCCTTGAAGCATCATTGTCTGTACTTGTGGATTTTGAACTTGTGGCACAGCTCGGTAGCATTAGTTCATATAACCAGAGATGATCAGAATCGTAGGCTCTTAACCCACAAAGAGAACGTGATCACCAAAGTGTTTGAGCCATAAGTTTATGTAGCTCAATATCTATGTGCATGATTTTTTGACATTAGCATAACTCAAGGATTAGCATAGAGGATTGGTCCTAAAGGTTTTAGTGAAATTTCCTCATTTCCTCGCAGATTTTCTATATATACTGGGTCCATTTGAAGTTAAAAACCCTAGTATTTTAAAAACTACATGAATACGGTTAGCAGTGTAGTAAATATTTCTTTAAAATCCAGTGTGAATATTATTAGGCTCATACAAATGTTTGGAGGAATTTAATGTCGGTGGATTCACGGGGCTACTGTTTTGCAAGGGCTTTGTTTGGATTCTCACAACTGAAAGTGTTGGAGGTTGGTTTATCGGCTTCAATGAAGGTTATGGAAGAACAATCAGATAACTCTAGTTCTACAGTAGATTCTAGCTCAGGGAGAAACAAAACTACTGAAATTTCCCCTGCCCCTTCCTTGAAAGGAAGCATCACTAGTACAAGCTTGGAAAATACCATTTCCATAGCCATCAAAGCCCCTACAAATAGTACGACTGCACTAAGTGCCACATCAGGTCAGAGTTGGTTTGTAGCCATCAGCGATATAGCTCATTCAAGATTGCAGACTGCCCTAGATTATGCCTGTGGACTTGGAGGAGAAAACTGTGGAAAAATCCAACAAGGAGGCTCTTGTTTTATTCCTGACAGTGTCTTTTCTCATTCTTCATATGATTTTAACAGTTACTACCAAAAGAATGGGATGGTACCGGGAACTTGTGATTTTGCAAGTACTGCAGTAATCACTACTACAGATCCAAGTAAGTGGCACTTTAACTATTGTCATCATTATTTTCTTTAGAATTTTCTTCCTGTAAGTAGGTAGCATTTTTTAGGGGAACACTTTCAGTGGGTAGGTTCTGGAAATGGTATTTTCCAATGTGGTTTTGAACCTTTGACCATCTCAATGGCTCTTTCCTTGGTGCTGAAAAAGCCCTGTAATTAGGATCAAATACAACATATGATGGCCCTAACCAATTTTTTTAATAATGAAAAAGTAATCCCTGAATGTAATTTTAAAAAACTCAAGGTGGAAAGGTAGTTAAGCATCAATGCAAAATTCTTTCTACATAATCTAGGAAGTTATTGATCTCACCGCCTCGTATTCCATCTGTCGCAAGTATGAGTTAAGTTTTCTGGAGTTGTTCTCGTTTTCCACCCTTATGATCAAGTTCAACATACTAGTGTGGATTGCTATCTCCACCGCTCCCTTCCTCAAGCTGCACTTTGTCCAACACTACCCTCAACTGATGGCTTCTCTACTATTTAGCTTCTTTCCCTTGTATGATGGGCACCCTTAACAGGCATATCTAGAAGTGTATGTTTCTATCTCCATCAGCTAGTTGAAAACATAGCAAGATGTGGAACCTTCTTTAATTTGTATCATACTAACAAATCTCCTTCTTCTTATGTATGTAAAATAGAGGGTTCCTCGGGGCAAGGAAGTTAGTCTATAGCATAGATATTATTATGCAAATAATTCACCTTCATATAAATTCATTGGAGTTGTCCTGAAGCATATGTGAAGTATACTTTGTGTGTTTGTGTATATATATATATATATATATATATATATAGGATCTTACAGAGCTATTTAGGAAACATTCATTTGAAATCTGTAGGCTGTGCTATGAAATTTCCTTCAGTCTACTAGCATTTATAACGATGTGATGGTCTCTCTTTCCCATGAACCATGACTTAAAAGAAAAATTCAAAGAAGTGTTACTCAAGATTTCTCAAGTACACCGCCATGGGTTAATTACAAGAGTGACACAAGGTTACACCATGTACAAAGTTCAAACAACCTTATGTTTTTTTTAGACTGTTAAGCAAGGACTTTTGGATTTCAGTGAGTTTGTCCAGAATCCAAATAACCCGGGTCAGGTAGTTGATTGTGCATGTACCTTCATGTTCATGGAGTTATAATCTGCTTTACTCATGGGGTATCTCTTATATGCTTGTTTCGACCTATTCACTTCTCTGTTCAAGCCAACTAGCCTTCAATGTTGTATTTGCATTGATATTGAACATGCAGAAAATTACTCCATATATCTTAAATTCTCTGGTTTTTCTAACTTTGGGTGAAATCTGCTCACCGTTCATTCAGATGGCGACAAGCCTAAGGGAGTGAATACTGCCAAGTACATAGTAGGCTTCATTTGCATTGTTGCAGCTTCCGCAATCTATTGGCTGCTTCTTCCATTGATGCAGCTTGTATTCAATGTGGTTATAAAGGAGACCTTTGCAGTGGTTCTGCAGATGCAAATTTTCACATCCATAGTTGCTACTGTGGTATGCATAGTTGGATTATTTGTTATTGGGGAGTTCAGAGATATGAAAAAGGAGGCTGAGAAGTTCAAAATGGGGACAGTTGCCTATTATATGACACTGATATGGTCTACAATAGGTTGGCAGGTTTGTTCTGTTGGTAGAGTGGGTTTGATATTTTTGGTTCCTTCCTTGTTCTCAAATGTGATTAGCACTCTGGCCCTCCCTAATGAATCTAGCATTGGGGCCAAATATCTTGCGGGAATTTCTCACATTAAACTAAATAATATCAAAACAATAAAAATTAAATTAAATGATCAAGACATTTTTACAGTTAACAAATCAGTTGCTTCCCAGCCTAAGACTGATGTACCTAGGAAAGGACAGTTAAAAATAGAGTACAGAATAAGCATTTAGCTCCTGAGACCATTCCATAGGTTGTTGCACCCACTTTACCTCTTGGTCCACTAGTAAGTTTTTATGTTGCACAATAATTATTGAAGGTGAGGATCCTTGTTCCTCTAGTCAACTTGTTTAAGATTTTTGGGTAGAGATGCACTATTATGCAATCACTAGCTGTGCTATCAGATGGACCTAAGATCGTCATCGGACAAGCCTACAAAGAGTATATAAAACACAGATAAGCATCATTAGAAATACCAGGTAAATCTGAAAAGTGAATGCATATAAAAGACATTTAAAACAACTAATGGACTAGTTGAAAGCCTCTGCTAGAGGAATTATCCCTCATAAAAAAGGGAGACCTTCAACCTAAAAGAAGGGAGGTCTACTACCTGTGATGGTTTTAGGATTACCAACAACTCTGGAATGCTTGAAGCATTTCTTGGAACTCAACCAAAGCTGGCAAGAAGCTGAAGGCTGCTAAGCTGAAGGCTTCTGCTAGAGGAAGTGTTCCTCATATATGAAAGGGAGACCTTCGACCTAAAAGAAGGGAGGTCTACTACCTGTGGTGGTTTAAGGTTTTCCACCAACCAAAGATGATGGTTTAAGGTTTTCCACCAACCGAAGGCATGCTCATGGGCATCCGTGTCTCTGGCTACATCTCTGAATCCGGAATGACGAATTGTGGCTCAGGCTCGCTTGAACTGCTGGCTACAACTCTGAACATGGAATGAGAGATTGTGGCTTAGGCTCGCTTGATCTGACGTCGAAGCTTGTACATGACCACCATTTTCCCCCCTGTCAGGGACAAGGTGAGATGATGGCGAAAACTCAACTGCAAGTTTTCTCAATATTCTTGAACAAGTTCTAACATGTGTCGTAAACATCTTCTTGGCTGCTGATGCCCATTGCCAAGAAGCGATCCATCCAAGATGAATCTTGGTTCTTGCAGGAGGCTTGTTTCTGAAGCATCTGTCTGAAGAATGAGTGTGCCGACCACAGTGCTTGCATGGATGAAGATCAAAAAAATGATCTTTCATGTGGCCAACTCGATCACAGTGTTGGCATTTTACGATCTGTGATTGTTGTTGTGGAGCAGGATCTGGAACAGCTGCAGGTGAACTGTCATACAAGAATCCGGCACTCTGAAATATGATGGGCTTGGTGTAGTCTGGAATATGAAAGGACACATCCTTGTCATATCCAAGACTAGTTCGGTGCTTGTTGTGGACAAGCTCTTCCCAAGGTCTGATGATGGGCTTGAGAAGTGTAGGCTGAACTGTTGCATCTGCATGTACATCTGCTCTTGTACGAGGAACTGAATGGGAATCAACTGGAACTTTATCTTCTTTCTTCTGATGAGAGTCCTTCACAATATTCTGAACAGAAACAAGTTCAGAATGGTGACTCTTTTGCTGAAGTTTGTCTTGCTGAAGCTGAGTTTCCAACTGCAAAAACTCAATCTTTTCTTGTGCATCTAGCAAACAAATTTGAATGTTACAAAGAGCATGCTTGCTCATTTTTATCATATCATCAACATTGGAATGAATGAGGTTACTCAATAAATCTAATGCCTCATTGATTTTAGCCATTTCAACAACTTAGGCTAAAAAATGAAAGGGTGTCGGCTTCAACCGAAAATGCACCCGTTTACAATGTGATTCAATCTTCCTTCAAACAAATACAAATGATTCCAAAGAATTCTCAAAGTACAAAATCTGCTGATTGCAACTATGAAGAAGCAATACAATGTCAGTTCAATACAATATTTCTGCAAAATATTTTTGTAAATGTGCAGCTGAAAACTACGTGCAAGAAGCCTTTAAAGCAGCTGAAATTTTTTCTTCAAATCGTTGTTTTGCAATGATGGCAAACTTGTCTTCTCATGTAAAATTATTCAGAAAATCACCCTCTTATATATGCCACAAATCATAAAATGTAAAATTGCAATTTTCTCTGTGTACTGTCCATTTACTGATATGTCATTTTCTCTTCCTCTCTGCTGTTCATTTCCTCTCTTCCTCTCTCTCTGCTGTTTTTTTTTTTTTTTTAATTTAAAATAATTAAATTAAAAAAATGAAATTGGAAAACTTATTTAGGGGAGGGGGAACTATGAGAAATTAAAAAAAAAATGTGAGGGGAGGGGAATTAAAAGGGAAGGGGAATTTAAAAAGGGTGAGAGAGTGGGGAGTTTAAAAACTAAGGGAAATTTATTTAAAAAAGGGGAGGGTGGAGGATTTTAAATTAAAAAATCGAATTTTAAAAATTAAATGAAAGGGCAGTATGGTAAATGGGGGGGCGGTATTAATATATGGGAGAGCGGTATTAGTATATGGTAAATGAAAGGGCAATATGGTAAAGGGGTGCCAGTATGAAGAATGGAGTTGGGGCGTATGCTTGTGAGAGCAGCCGTGAGAGAGGGGGCTACGAATAGCTTAGGGAGAGGGGTGGCAAACTTCAAATAGGATTTGGGTTGAATGGTGCAGCGTGGAGTGGGCGATGGGGATTTGGTTTGATCGAACAGGTGTGAGAGGTATCCAGAGCGAGCGGTAGGAGCGTAGGTGGATAGGTATAGCGTGGAGTGATAAGGGTGTAGTGTAATGGGTGAGAGCGGATTACAACGCACAGGTGTGAGGGCCGAAGGTAGAGTTTGCCTGGAGATAATTTTTTTTTTTAATATTTATTTATTTTTTATAATTTTTTTGTTTTTTTTTTTTTTGAATGAAACAACAGAGTAGAATAGCAGAGGACAACATAAAATTTATGGCAGAATGCGTTTCAAGAAATATACAGCAGAAGAATTTGCAGAGATTGCCAATAAAACCTCGAAATTTTTCCAGTAGCCCAGCAACAAAAAAATGGACTTTAAAAATGCAGAATTCTTCCCGAAAATTTCAGTAGAAAACTCAGAAATTTGCAGAATTTTTTCAATGGAAAAACTCAGAAATTTTTCTTTCAAAAACCAACTTTGAAACACTATTTTCCAGTAGCTCTTCAATGCAGAAATTTAATAGGTAGAAATTGCAAGAAGAAATCAGAATGAAAACCTTCAGATGGGTAGTGCTGCTCTTCTTCAAAGCCAATGCTTGAATGCTGCCAATTTCTGAATGCTGCTCCTTCTCAAAACCAATGCTGCTCCTCTTCAAAACCAATTTCTGAATGCGGAAAAATGTCTGCTGCAGAAACTCTCTAAATGCTGCAAAATGCCAAGAATTTTTGCAGATATGCATAGGCCATAAACACAAATGGCTCACTCAATTTGGAGCAGGGCCAGCAATCGCCCGCTCTGATACCATGTTAAACACCATGTTGAAGCACACACATGGTGTATGAGAAGAATAAACACACACACACAAGAGACTCAACACACGATGAAGGATAAGCGTGAGGCTTTCTTATTTTTCCATTATACATGATGTACATTTATAGTACAATGGTGTGACTCTTGGTTTCACATTCCAAGGTCACTTGGACTCCATTGTGACTTTTCTCATTCCACACCTACCCATAGAGGATTAGGTGTTCCAACAGATTCCACGTAGATTCATTGCTAGATATTTGGGTATATGCCCGTGGAATGGATAGGAAAGATGATTTTGTGGTCTTGTTAGAACTTGCAAGTCGAAATCTCCTAAATCTCACAAGCGATTGAAGGTGAGGAACTTGCTTAGATTTACTGCCTTCAATAAATTTTCCGATTGTTTTGTTATTCTCATTCTTCATATTTGTATCTCAACTTAATTTTAAAGTCTTTTATGAGCACCAGCTTTGCAAAAAAGTTGAGGAAAAAAAAATCAGAAATCAAGAAGGTAAGATAAATCAATGTGTTAGCTGGTAAAGATAAAGGTGTTTTTCAGATCACTACCTTCGGTTAATAAAACATTTTAAGGCTAGTGTTTTTTCACAAGAATGATGGGTAATATTCTCTAGAATTTATGAATATTTCAGATTTCAGATTTTGTAACTTTGTCAGGCAGTGGCTGTGAAATAACTCACATATATATGTACAAAACTGGCATTGGAAAAAATGAGTGAAAATTTACATTTTATATGTATTTTAGCTTCATGCAATTTTTTTTTACAACTTTGTATTATTCCTTCTTTTTCCATACTAATATATGTATTGTATACCATCGAATGCAAGCAAAGCAGAACATCATCTGTTTTTTTTTCAATGTCTTTGGAACATAAGATAAAATGCATTTTGTTTTGGGTCAACTGTGTGGATGTCAAAGAAACTTAGATCTTTGATGCTCATCAAAGAATGGCTTAACATTCATGATAGAGGAGAGGTTCATATGAAAAGAATGCTTGAAATGTGATTGATTATTGGTTATGTTTAAGAGAAATGTTCTACACTAGCATGCTTTCTAAAATTCATTTATATTTTCTCCACACATGCAGCTTCAGGAAACTACACAATCTTCATCTGGAGAAACTGATGTCAAATTTCAGATAACGAAAAACACTTTGGAGGCCATGTTGAGATATATGTACTACATAAGATACCAACTGTCTAATGTTGTAAGTAGATCCAATTATATACTGCAATAAATTTCATAAATTTAGAAGTTAGAACATAATTATTCATATTTGTACAGTGTAGTTTTTATTGGTCTTATTAACTAGTTGATTGAATTGTTAATTTGAATCTACTCCATAGTTTTCTGAGACTTGCCATAATAGGTCTACTTCTACGTGAACTTCTTACAAGACTACTATGTAATGAAATTCCACATGTTTGTTTTTAGGGTGCAAATTCAAGTGGGCGGCATTGAGGAAGGGCCAGCAATAATGTATTTGAATATAGAAAAATCATTAAATGTATTTGGTCTGGATTTTGAGACATGAAAAGTGAGAATTCATTACTTAATGAATATTTCAGTGAGTGGGTGGGAAAAAAATTCAATATGAATGGTTAAAAGAGGGAAAGGGACAGTGTTGTACTTGGGCCACTTTCATGTAATAAGAGTCTCATGAATATTTCAGTGAGTGGGTGGGAAAAAAATTCAATATGAATGGTTAAAAAAGGGAAAGGGATAGCGTTGTACTTGGGCCACTTTCATGTAATAAGAGTATCATGACACTTAATAGTTACTTGAGCTTGAAGTTATGGTTTCTTCCTGTTTGTATAACCAAGGATTTCCCCTTCTTTTGTAACTCATTACTTGATCAATACAATTAACAACCTACATTGCAGAGCTCTTCCTCGATATTATTTGGATGCCTCTAAACATTGTTTTTCCTGTTGTCATTTTCTACTTATTTGGGGTTTATTGTTATTTTATTTCTTCTTGTACTATTGTAGTTGCAATAGTAGTGAAGCTTTGTATGCATACAAATTGGTTTATGAGCTACAAGGCTTTATCATGTTGTCATTTTCTACTTATTTGGGGTTTATTGTTATTTTATTTCTTCTTGTACTATTGTAGTTGCAATAGTAGTGCAGCTTTGAATGCATACAAATTGGTTTACGAGCTACAAGGCTGAGATTTTGGCAAAAATTCAATATGAATGGTTAAAAGAGGGAAAGGGATAGTGTTGTACTTGGGCCACTTTCATGTAATAAGAGACTCATGACACTTAATAGTTACTTGAGCATGAAGTTATGGTTTCTTCCTGTTTGTATAACCAAGGGTTTCCCCTTCTTTTGTAACTCATTACTTGATCAATACAATTAACATCCTAAATTGTAGAGCTCTTCCTCGATATTATTTGGATGCCTCCAAACATTGTTTTTCCTGTTGTCATTTTCTACTTATTTGAGGTTTATTCTTATTTTATTTCTTCTTGTACTATTGTAGTTGCAATAGTAGTGTAGCTTTGTATGCATACAAATTGGTTTACGAGCTACAAGGCTTTATCCTGTTGTCATTTTCTACTTATTTGGGGTTTATTGTTATTTTATTTCTTCTTGTACTATTGTAGTTGCAATAGTAGTGCAACTTTGTATGCATAGAAATTGGTTTACGAGCTACAACGCTGAGATTTTGGCAAAATGTAATCAAACTTCGAATGTTGATAAATACAAAGAATCACGAAAAATAATCACTTGGTGATTCTAAATGACATTTTTTCACATGACAACTTGCAAGACTAAGGCAGGTCGAGAAAATGATAGAAAGACAAAATGCAATCCCTATGATTTTGAAGGTGATGTCAGAATGCATACATGGATGAGAAAGATCAAATTAGCCTTTAAAGTGCATGACACTCATAAAGAGGAATATAATTTAAGCATTTACCTTTTCCTATAAGGGTTGATGTAGACAAGGTGTGGATCTTTCAACATGTTTATAGAGGCAATATCCCAAAATTTTTATGGAGGTAATATCCCAAAATGTCAATGAAAACATCCTAGGATAAACCTTACAATGTTCAACTCATTTTAATGCTCCACATTGAGGCCCATAGATGGGTAGACCTATATTATGATGTATGCCAATGTTTGTATTTGTTTATTATCTTGTTGGGGCTCAACAAAATTTGATGTGAGGATACTTAATCATGTTTTGTTAGAGTATATGATTATGCAATTGCATGTTTATAGTGATGGGTAATGTAATAAAGATGTTTAAATTCTCACATATATATGCGATGCATGATGACGCAAAGGAGGGGGGTAATCCATGTTGAAATATGTAACTAGGTTCAGTCTTCATAATGACATATGTAATCATGATTTTATGTATTTGATGTAAAGAGAAACATAAATTTATTATTATTAAATTCTTGAGGCATGGGCTTCATTCTCAAGGAAAATTTATTTTTAGGTCAAGCACCCGTTGAGTGCTTCTACGACTTGTCATTTGGTCTACAAGTTACTTGAGTCATTGTCATGTATAGAAGACTCTTTTGGGCATGTTACATATTGTAAAGAAAATTTATTTGAGTCAAATCTAGAGTCAAAGACCCTCCAAGGCCTCGTCATAGTGCAAAGAACAAGTCGACCTCTATGAGAGGATAAGTTGGCCTAAAGCTAGCAATTCGACCTAGAGAAAGACCTATATATAAGAAATACTTTGATCTCACTTGAAGGACTTACTCCACGTTAATGACCAAGCCTTAAAGTATACAATTTTATAGGATTTTAATGTATTGAGTTGTCTAGCTAGATGCCAATAAGTCTTGAATCTATCTATGTATGATAGATAGCTTGTTCTGAAGCTTATTAAAAAAATTTAATTTCAGTTGGTTGCTGCAAGATTTGATTCTTGAGGCAGTATGGTTGAGCATGGTGATTGATCATTTAATATCGTCATGATGTCTCGACACCTTTGGTGACATAAGAAAACCTTGATTTGAAAATGACATTTATAGTAATCTTGTGGATAGATAATAATGAGACTGTCAGGGGAAGTAATCTATAAACTCTGTGACCTATGTGTCAGTGAGTGACCCTGTTTCACATTTGTATACTAATGTTTAATCACAATGTGATGGATCTTGCTTTTGTCACAATAACCTTGGTATCTGTATAGCAGCAATCTTCTCTGCATCTATATAGCAACAATCTTCTCCGTGACATGGTGACAATGATCCCCTTTTGTGAACACTGTTGAAGATTCATCTTGAGGTTGTTGAATATAATTGTTACGGTAATTATGACTGAAGATTCATCTTGAGGTTGTTGATTATAGTTGTTACAGTAATTATGACTACATCTCCAGTGCTTCCAAATGGGCCTTGAAATTTCTGGTATCATTTTGAAAACACTTTCTTGTCTTAAGCTAGTGAATATTGGGCTTATTAATTCTTCTCCAATCCAACCAAGATAGTGTTGTGACCCCATAATCCCTCTAAATGTGAAATCCCATCTTTGAAAGATGCTTACTAAAAAACTTGGGGGTAGACCTACCTAGCATGTTGATGTTGGGAAGGTTCATAAAACATAGCCACATAATACCATCCATTTGAACTTGGGGGAAACTGTCTACAATGCTTACAAAATCTTTTTGATAATCCTGAAAACAAGAAATCTAGTGGTAAGAGCTCTTTAAATCACATTACCAAGGTTAAAAAACCATTAATTCCATCCACATGGGTCGTTTCCAAATGATGTCTTAATAAATTATACCATGGGGCTCTCATTAAAACACTTAAATTAAAAACAACAAAGAAAAATGTTTTTTTTTTCATTAAAGCAAAGGGAGGGTCTCATAACTCTCATCCTCACCTTGCCTTTTCTTCTCTACATAACTCTTCGAAACTGTAAATTTTGTTGTTCCACCTTAATAAGACACTAGTTTGAGTACATGAGGTTGTAGTTGGATTTTTGAACAAAAAGATTTCGAAGGGAAGAGGGTCTAAACTTGTGATTGAACACCTTATTTGGTGCAAACATATTCATAAAGATTGATCAATTGATTTTTCATCATCATATAGATCAATTTATATGTCATTTTATAGACATGCACATAATCAATATTCCTAAAACATGGTTGATCTTTGTATGCCTTAGACCATTAAATGCCACAAATCATAGTGAGATGTGCTTGAGTGTGGATTGAGTAATCACATTGTGGGAATACTAATATGCATCTCTTATGTATATCACAAGAAGAAAGGTGAATTGTAGAATGCATGTGGGGTCATAAGAGAGGCATCATGTCATTATGTTAAGGATATAAATATAAAGGGGTGTAAAAAATGTTAATGAAAAAACAGATACCTACAATATCTAGTGAAAGTAGGGGTTTCTTAAATTGGGAAAATGCAATGGGTTAGTATTGGTAGGGGGTTAAATAAAATGATTTTTAGAGGTATTTTCCAATATGTAGTCAAATTAAGGGTATTGTTTAGTATGCCACAAACGCACGTGCTATGCCATAGGTTAATTGAGTGACGCCCCTGTGATTCTCCTATGTCCTTTATCATGATAAAAAAATAAGAAGTTAATATAACAAATAAATTCCTTTGCCTACATTTTTTGGACTGTTTGAATGAATCCCCCTAAAGGGAGTGTCTGGGTGAATATTATTCTTCTCCAAAAAATATTTCCTTTGGTTTAAAATTAGGGCTTGGCTACAAACAATTATAGTGAACTCAAGGTCACTAAATTGGTCCAAATACTTTCTATTGATAAATTAATTATAGAAATATAGCCTCTAAACATGTCCCTTTTAGTGATGCATTTAATGAAAGAAGACTCTTCTCTTAGAAGTTCCATTCTTCAACCACTATTGTGTAACATCAAGATTCTATAATCTTCCTTTTATCACAATACTTTTGCTCATGAATATAGGGACTAAAGCTAATAGCTTGTCCAAAAAACCGAGCTTGCACTACCGTACTTGGGAGATTAATGAGTCTATTTAAAGACAACAAAATTTTTACTTTCATGAGTCTTGGGTTTAGCTTTGTTACTATATCCGACATAATGTTTTGGATATCTTGAATGCACTTATAATATTACATGCCACTCTTCCCTTTTTAAGACTCTATAGTTTGATCTATATTAGGCATATGTTTTTAGTTTTCTTTTTTTTGCTAATCCCAAAAAAGAATGTTTGTGTATATAGACCCATGAAGGATAGATTCAAATATTATATAGTTATTACCTTGTAGTTTATATGTATCACTTTTAAAATAAAAATACAGTATTTGATAAATAAAATAAAATATGAGCAATAGTAATATATATATATATATAACAAATGCTACAGCCTATTACAAAGGAGATGTGTAAGTTTTTTTTATGTATAACATAGAGTGGTTTAATATATATATCCTCTATTTTCTTTTTCTATAAAAATGTATATGAATTTCATATTAAGATATATTGGTTAGCATAAGTAATCAAATATTTTATTTAAGGCTTATATTAAAATATTTTAAAAGAGAAAAGTAGAAATTGAAAATATAAGATATTTTTTCTCTTCAAAGATTTCATTTCATTAAAGAAATATTATATTCTCAACCATAAATAAAATATTTCAATATCTATATTAGCATGATTTAATGAAATGAAATTTTTGAAAAGAAAAAATATCTTATATTTTCAATTTCTACTTTTCTCTTTTAAAATATTTTAATATGAGCCTTAAATAAAATATTTGATTACTTATGCTAACCAATATATCTTAATATGAAATTCATATACATTTTTATAGAAAAAGAAAATAGAGGAAAATATTTTAATGTTGGCCATAGAAAAAATACTTCTATATATATATATATATCTATATATAATTTGTTAAAACTAGAGACGGTAATTCATTGATTTTTTAATATGGACTTGATATGTGACATTTGAAAGACATTTCAATGTAGTCATAAATAAAATATTTCAATATACACATTAAGGAAAATACTTCAATAGTTACAACATCTATAATAAATATAAGAAATAGTATAAAATTACATTTATTTAAAAATATCTTAAGAATAAGAAAAATTTGTGTTTTGATGTTTACAATATGTAGTGTAGATGAAATATTTCAATATCAATTTTATATATTATGATGATGATGATGGTGGTTAACGTCCATTGAGACCAATCTTTGGTCTATCGGACCTAAAGAAAAGAGTTATTTAGTTTGATTTAAGATTTTATTCCTATGCTCAAAAAGCTTGGAGAGAAGCCTCCCAAGCTCACTATAATTTTGACATCTTAAAAGGCTAGGAAGGTCAGTATTGCAACAAATATTATGAAATTGAGCTCTAATGTGGTTGTACGCGGGGCACTCTAAGAGGAAGTGATTTTCATCCTCGATGTTCATATTCTCATAGAGCTGGCAAATCCTTTCCATCCATGGTGTTTTAGGAACTGTCCAATGACCTGTTTCACTATGGAGCTCATGAGAGTTCATTCTAATCTTGGCTATATTAATTTTCTTCTTTGAGCTAGTTAAAACAGAAAGATACTTTTGATCTTCTAGGGTGGGGTTGATGACCTCCTTATAATATCTTAATTTTCTTTTAGCTGTTAGATCTTTCTCACACCACAATTTTTCTTTGAACTTAGAAGTAACAATTTTTTTAATGTTATTAATGTTTTGCAATGCAACATTCTCGTCGATTTCCCAATGTTTTAACCAGGCCTTGGTGTCTTTATACCAACCTCGTTTAAGCCATAGGTGGTTTTGGCTGGAATTTAAAGCTAGCTTAGGAAGTCTATGGTCTCCTATGCTATTGATTTTGTGCTTGTACAACAGAAGCCTAGTCATAGCTAGGCTCTCGATAGGGGAAAGACCCACTTCTATAAGGAGAATAGGATAGGGTGTATTGCTTTTAATTTTAAGGTTGTAAGTTATAAAACGCTTCTGGATTTACTCAATATTTCTCCAGAATTCTCTAGAGATGCTGCAACCCCAAACCTCACATCCATATAAGATAACAGGAGTGACTAAAGTTTCAAAGAGGAACTTCTTTCTATCCCACATTACGAGGTTTGCCGTTTTACAATTATTTTCAAGACCAAAATAAGCTTTCCACCCCCCATTAATCCTTTTCTGAATGCTATAGTTCCAGTTGAGCTTGTGATGAATATCAATTCCTAGGTACTTGTAAGACGACACTTCCTCCAAGTTACTATTTTCATACATAAAATTAGCGTAAGTGTCCTTCTTGGATTTGATAATCATAACTTTTGTTTTG
Organism: Pinus albicaulis; assembly: GCA_034641835.2. NCBI lineage: Eukaryota > Viridiplantae > Streptophyta > Pinopsida > Pinales > Pinaceae > Pinus > Pinus albicaulis. The sequence goes on along the minus strand of CM076572.1, from coordinate 195,503,546 downwards.
TCAGTGTTAACAGACATACCCATGGTAGAGCAGAAATCCTTAAGAAGTCTAAGTTGTTGATCAAGATCAGATGGGCACCTTGCAAGAAGAACAATATCTTCAGCATAGAGAAGAAGGATGATGACTATCCCAGCTAAGATCGTGCCAACACATCCTGATTCCTATAAAAAACCTTCTGGCTTGTCGATGTAAATTCCAAATAGGGTAGGGGAGAGGGGGAAACCTTGTGTAACTCCGATATTACACTTAATATCTTTCGACCACCCCTCATTGCTCTTTAACTTGGCAATTACATTCTCGTATAACCTTATAGCAGTCGCTCTTAGTTCGAAAGGAACATTTAGCTCTTCTAATCTATTCCATAGGTTGTTTCTAGGAACCATATCGAAATCCTTTCTAAAGTCCACAAAGCAACATAAGAGATTGGATTTATCATTGCGGAATTCCTCCACAATGATCCTAAGCGTAACGAGGTGGTCCATTGTTGAGTGCTTCCTTCTAAAACCCACTTGGCCTTTAGCCCGCTTACCTTCACTTTCAAGCCAAATGCTCAACTTCTTTTCCAAAATAATACCATATAACTTGGCTAAGAGAGGGTTGATCATAATTGTCCGATAATTAGATCCCTGCTTTTAAAAATAGGGATAATGAGGCTCTAAGTCCAAGGTTTAGGGAACCCTTGTTTGACTGCTTGGTTGAAAAGCTTGTGAATGCGGGGGATGAGGACAAGACCTCCCATTTTTAAGATTTTCGCCTGGTAACCTTCAATGTCTTTAGCTTTCCCATTTGCTAGGCGTTTAACCCCAAAATCAGTGTCTTCTAATGAGAAAAATTCTTTCGTTGTGAGCAGGGTTTCAAAATCCCTGGCATTTGGAGATTCATAAAGCTTTTTAAGATAGGAATTCCAGTCATGTAAAGAAATTTTATTATTATCTTTAGTTTTCCTAGTTAGAATCTGCCTCCAAAATTTCTTAGGAGCCACCTTAGAGAGGTGTAAGAGATTCTCTTGTCTTTTACGAATATATTTCCTTTTTTTCCTTTTAGTTAGGGCTTTGTAGATTTTTATCTTGTCAATTTTGAGAGATTCATCAACAGCTTCCTTAATTGCTCTCCTCGCACTTTTACAATCTTTGTCATACCATGGGTTGGTTTTGCTATTTAATTTATTACTTGAGACTTCAATTGAGAATTTGTTAATAGAATATGAGAGGGTTGTAGTAAAATTATGATAGAGGTCATCTACGTTGTCTATACTAGATAAAGGAAGAAAATTAGTTTTTAATTCATTTAGAAAGAGATCATTTTTATTTCTATCAAAGATTAAGTTCTTTTGACTATAAGGAATATCTTCTATGGGATCTCTATGCATGACAAAATTGAGAGTCATGAGTAAAGGCCTATGATCAAAGTCAGGCTCGTGGTCGTTTAAGATGTCAAAACTTATTATTTCGTTGTATAAAGGGAGATTGAAAATAACATAGTCTACCAAGATGCTGCCAAGCCCATGGATGCAGGTCATCTGGCTAGAATTGGGCCACTTCTTTAGACCGTTGCAAATTATGAGACCCTGAGCACTACAGAGCTTGACTAGCTCCGACCCAAACAAATTATCCTCGAGGTCTTCAGAGCTCCTTTTGTACTGGCTAGCCAGAGTAAGGTCTTCATCTAACCAAAGAGGATCGGGGTTGGAATGATTGCTTAGAAGAATAGCTTGGTTGCTTGAATTTTGAGCATTAAATTCACCCACTAAAAGGATATTACCTTCATTCCTTAGGCTAGAAATATCATTCTCTAAACCATTGTAAGGACTATTTTTATCTAGATTAGTTTTCTTATAGAAGTTAGAATTAATGGGGGGGAATAACATATTGCTATGTAGGTCTTTTTATCATTAATGTCAGTAATCTCAATCCAACTATATTGGTTGTAAGGGTTGTTTTTATAAATCCTAGCATGGGGGGAGATGTTCTTCTTAATGTAGCAAGCTATGCCTCCAATGCCTCTACGGGAGGATCGCTTGTTCTAGGTAGACCATTGTGCAAAGCCATCTATGTTAGGGAGCTTAGATTCTTCATGCTCCCAAGTTTCAACAAGCAATATAATATCAACATCATTTGAGATCCAACTTAGTTTGGGGCCTTTGTTCCATGGAAAGCCTCAATAGTTCCAAGAAATAATTCGTAGCATGTTGAATTGCTATTTATTACTATCTTTTTGGTTTCTATCTCAAATAACGGCTTTTCTATTTTTGATTATTGCCCATTTTCCTTCCTTCCTAGCTTCTTTTACCTTTTGAACCTCCTTTCTTAATTCTTCTTGATCTTTTGGAATGAGATCTTCGTTTATAAATATTCCCATTCCTTTTAGACTTGAGGTTTTACTAAGTATGTCATATTTATGGTCAGTAGAGCTCACCTTTATTTGGATCAACCTTCCTTTATTCTCAGTTAATTTCCCTAACCTTGTTGCTTTTGTGAGACATGTGGTTTCAATTTGTAATCTATTATGTAATTCTGTCTGAGCTATGGCTAAAGTATCCTTGTCTACCTCCTCTTTCAAACCGAAGATTATAAGGTTCAAGGCCCTTTTGTTACGCTCATGGTCTAATTTGATCAATTTTTTCATTTCATCTTTAATTAGTTTGATATCTAATTTACCTGCCCCACTATTTAGGGTAAGACTGTTGTTAACTTTTTCTTCTAGTTCTTTAATCATGTCCTTCATTTCTTCTAGTTCTTTAATCATGTCCTTCATTTTAAGACTCTCTATATTATCGTCTATAAGATCGACTTAAAATAAATATCTTTCAAAATTATTATATGAAATCCACTTATCATATATTAACAATGAATTTAAGATTCATGAAATACTAAATATAATCAAATCTCTTAAATTGGAAAAAAGAATCTTTATATTTTAAATTTTAAAATAGAATATTAACTCAAAAATTTGATCCCTATAAATAACTAACAAAATCTCAAATTAAAATGGAGTAACAATAATTGACATAATAAAAAAATTAATAAATATTTAATGTATTTCTTTAATTATATATATTTGTAATCTATTTAATTTCAAACTATTAAATTAATATAAATATTTTTCATATAAAGTCGTTGTGAAAAACGAATTTTTAATAGACTGAGATATTTTGAATGGGATAACCACATCGTTCTAGTGTCGCTTGGATTACTGTTCTGCAACGTTTGTTTTGTGCCGTGTTCCAGAAGTAAAAGCAACGGCCGGACACCTCATATTAAAGTGGCTAGGTCAGCGAATGTAATTTGATTGAAGTGGCTGGGTCAGTGAATGTAATTTGATGGTAGAGTGTTTTGGAAATTAAATAGATATGAAACATTTTAATTCAATTGATTTCATTTATTTTTTAAATATTTTTATATCTAAGAATTTAAAATATTTTAACAATTAGGTAAATACAAATAAAGATAAAATTTAAAATATTTTGAAAACTAGATAAATATGAATAATGTAAATAAATATATTTAAAATTGACCAAATTCTAATAATAATTTTAAAAATATTTATTTACATTATAAATCACAAAACAAAAGTCTAAAATCTAACCATATGAATAATATAAAACATTTTACTTTAATTAATTTATAATATCCAACTTTTTTATCTACTTTCAATAAAAAAAATGATTGAAAAATAATAGTATAACAATCTTATAGAAACAAGTAAAGAAAACCAAGCAAGCAGGCATCATAACAATATGACAATCAAGCACGCATCTTAGTGCTAATGAGTCTGCGGGAGAGATTATTATCAAAGTGTGCATGTGGGGACTGCAACGAGAAATGCCAACTATACTCTCAACAAATCTGTCGCTTGCTCTAAATTATCGTCAATACAATTAACTGATTTGATGTGACCTAATTCGCTGAGCATCTTATGCTATATTATTATAATTAATAATTCATCAATCTTGTCGTCCCTGTGCTACAGTCTAACAGGACCATTTGTTTTTAATGCTTTGATCTTAGGCTAAGAAAAATGTTTCAAAAAAAGATCTTTTTATTATACATAAATATAAAATCATGTGAATATATAACTAACACGATCACATTTAATAAGTATGGTCGATATAAGTTTGTAGATATATATATCAACCAATGATAAGATGTCTATGAAAGACCATTTATTTTTACTGAGAAAAAAAATCACTTAAAATTTTTTGTTATTATCTTTATAGTAAATGTGTTTTTAGAATGAGTTTGGTTGGGAAGATTTGAGCAATAATATTTGTGTGTATTTTAGGTTTTTTCTTCAAATAAAAAATGAGACGTGGCATTGCAACACTTACAGAATTAGATAAAAAATATGTTGTCTTTTAAAGTTTTCTAAACCCCATCTTAAATGAAAAAAGAGATATTTTGATTTTTCATTAGTCTTTGAATTAATTTATCATAAATTTGAGTTTTATTGGGTTTTGAAAAGTAAATCTATAAAAATATTAGAATAATAATTTATATTTTTTATATTTTCATGTCTTAAAATCAATTTATAATAAAAAAATTTAATATTTATTATACAAAATTTTAATATATATTATTAATTTATTAGTATTCTTAATAGATGGCACTACTCATAGAATTTGCTAAAAAGTGTGTTGTGGTTTAAAGTTTTCTAAATCCCATCCAAAATAAAAAAGAAAGATTTTAATCTATAAATATTAAGATATTTTTAATTTTCATTGGTTTCTAAGTTAATTTATTATAAAGTTAAGTTTTATTGGGTTTTAAAAAATAAATCTATAAAAATATTAGAATAATATTTTTTTATTCATTTTTTCTTTAATATTTTAAAGTTAATTTATATTAAAAAAATTAATATTTATCATACAAAATTTTAATATATATTATTAATATAAGTATTTTTTTCTTTTATTATGATTATATTATATTATGATATTGTAAGAGAGGTAACCTGATGATTTAGCAACAATGAAGAACAACACAAAGATGGGATAGAGCTTCATCTAGAACGAGGCAAAGATCTCATGGAGCTTCAACTAGAGTGTAAGGAAATATTTAATTCTTGTAGCTTTATCATGGAGCAATGTTTTTGTGCCACTTTCTTTCATCCAATATGATGGATGGGATGTGCATGTCATCTATCAATGTTTTGGGCAAACTAAATGACATAGGTCTTTCTTTTACCAAAACATGGAAAATTATGGGGACTTGGATGGTGATTTGAAGCACTCAACGATTGATATTTTTATTCGCAAGCCCAAGTCTCATATCACAGACGGTGTGCTTGGGATTTCACAAGCACTACCTTGAAATTGGTTTGTGAATTCATGATTTTCTGCATTAGAAGATAACTACTATTCCAAAAATATATGTATATATAATTGCAATCACCACACGTGAGATGTACTACCTTTTTGGCTTAATTTTTTTTTTTTTTTTTTTTTTTAATGCTAAATAGACTTTTATATTATCATGGTTACCATATTTTAAAAAATTAGAACTTAGAAGTTAAAAACTAGAACATAAATGAACTTAACGAGAAAATGATTAACGCAATTATATTGTTTTTGCTCAAAGAGTGTCTCTCCTTCCATCTCTAGAAGAGCGTCACTCTACTCCAGTTCCACCTCCTCTGTTTTCATTCCCATTCCTCTTTCTCTGACACTCAATTGTACTGAAATAACTCACAATTATGTCTTCCTCAATACCGAAAATGCCTTCTCGAATCTTAATAACAGCCTATTTTTTCTCATCAGTTATTAAAATCTAACATTGGTCTTTAGAGATTTGCATGCCCCTTTCTAATGTCTCTGAGTGACTTTAGATATCTATCATCTACATATTAGTGAGACAAGAATATATGTTTCTTTTTTAAATATCACTTTGTTGGTGAAAAGCCACATAGATTAAATGGAAATTAAATATTGCAAAACATCAATCCATAAGAAACCAACATTAAAATTCATAAAAACTAAATAAATTATAACTTTTATACTTATATATATATATATATATATATATATATATATATATATATAAACATTTAACAAGAAAAACATAGTAAAAAAAAAATAAGCAAAACTAATTTTACACATTCACATATAACATTTTTCTAATTAAATTGAAAAATAAAACAACTATAAGTACCTTTAACATAAATATTAACACTTTACCCTTAACTGTTACTAAGTAGCACAACAACATTTACTAATGTGGTTGATATACCAGAATAGGCATATATGAAACACTTATGCAACCACATTTACTAATGCGATTCATATATGTTAATAGGGATTTATCCACTACACACCACATTAATAACGGTCAGGTATATTTTGTTAAAAAGTAACTATTTCTCAGCTATATAAATAATAATAAACATATTATTTTTTATTTATATAATTATACTTATTATATTAATATAATTTTATATGTTAATATAATATTAGTTATTAAATAATATATTTTTAATCTATTAATAATTATATTAAAAAACATAATATAATTTTTAATGACTATATATATATATATAATAAATTAGAGGGTTTAGCATTCTTTAAGTTTAAACTCTCATACATTAAACCATAAAGTTTATTAATTTATTATTATTATTTTTTAAATATTAATTCCAAGATATTAATAGCCTTTCAGAATTAATATCTTAAAACGAACATATTAATTTATTATTATTAATTAATATTAATATTAATATTATTATTCTTAATTAAATTTAATATTATTATTAATTAATAAATCTTAATAATAATTAATTAACTAACAAAATATATATATATATATATATTTTGTTAATTATAATAGTAACAATAATAAATTAATTATTATTTGGAAACAATAATAGTTAATTAAATAATAATAATTAATTAGTTAATTTTCATTATTAATTAATTAAATTTTGGTGTTTTGTATTAAAATTCAGAAATTAATATTATAAATTTTAAAAATAATATTATATCTTAGATATACTAATAAATTAAAAAAAAAAAAAATTTAGATTATAAACCCAAGGGATCAATATTATAAATCCAATATATATAAATCATAAAATAAATATTGTAAACCTTAGAATTATCATGATTGATTTTCATATTGGCACAATAGCTGTGAAAAAAAATGCTACTTTGTAGCATGATTGACTATTAACAATCTGTTTATGTTTTAAAAAATTATAGAAACGTTTATACAGAATGAAATTTCCTTTTAAGAAATCACAGAGACGTTTATACATAATTAAAATTCCTTTGAAAAATGAAAAAAACGTTGAAAAATTAAAAAAACGTTTATAAATAATGAAATTTCCTTTTGTTTGTTAGGTTATTTCTAAATAATTTTTTGCTATAAATCAATTAATTTTGTAATTCGCTTCAAAATCCAGAACAAGTTTAAAATTCAAGGATAACAATACATGTGAGTGCAATGTTCAGATGAAGCGACGAGACCCATTACAAAGACCATTAACAGTACATGTGACTGCAATGTTCAGATGAAGCCACGAGACCCATTACAAAGACCATTAAACCTATAAAGTCAGATGGTTGGGCTCTTATAATCTTAGAGGCTAGAGAATATAAAATAAAGGTAAAGGTCAGTTTTCTCACTCCAAAGATTTTGGATAAGAATGCCTGTAGACCGACTCATATCACACCACAACACACAGAATAGAGGACAGGACAATCAAGCAATCATCTTACAAAGACGATTCGAAGTGGCCAACATTCTGGGAGCGTACCTCTAGTCTTGCAGCTTGCGTACCCACTTCTTGCAATCATACACAGAGCAGAAAGCCTGCAAGCAGGTTAAACCTAAAAGTATCACTGCAGCTATCAGAGTTAGAAATTCCCACGACCTGAATATATTTTTGTTCACGAACTCCACCACTGCAACATTCCATTTTCTATTATAATATCTATTTACACCCTCTATAACATTGTCCAGATATTGGACCTTTGTCAGACGAACGCACTTACCCATGCTGTTCCATAGGCTCGCGACCTCTCCGTCGCTTTGGAGGTGGTTGCAAATAATTCCACTTTGTCTCAACACTCTCACGTCCTCTTCGCTATCGATCAACCCGTTCATGAAATCGGTGTATCGCGTGAAAACCATCGCACCTGGCGCCGCCGAAGCTTCGAAAGCCACCAGATTTCTCAGGATTACCTCTGTGTTGTTGTCCAACTTTATTTTTGGAAGGTAAAGTGTAGCAGTATTGCCATCAAAATATATTGAGGTGAGATCGCCGTCGGTAGGAGCGAATTTGAGTCCTGCAGAGTATAAATCGGCCACAGATGGTATGCTCAGTTCGTCTCTCATGGGAGGTAGCGCTCCATGTCATAGAGCTCAGGTCTCCAGTGGTGATAGGGTCCGATGGAAATTGTCTGAGGAATGTATGCTTCAGGCTTCACCGCCAATAACTCTTTGGGCACATTGAAAACGGACATACATAATTCCTTCACTTCTTGCTCTTCCCCTTGTAAATCAAAACTTCCCTTGATATGAATAACCCAACGGTTTTCATCGATCTTTAATTGAACATCAGTGGTAGACTCCATGTTTCTTAGTAGTAGGCAAATAGTCTCGCAGGAAACAAAAGACAAAAGGTGGGAATATGTGAGACGGTTGAGCCACTGCGGAACCTTAAATGGAGCTCCTCTGGTTAAAGAATGGAGACCAGACTGGAGGAAATGGGTACCACATTTTCTTCCTCTGAAACCGCCCTTATGAAGCGCCCCACAATGCCCTAGACTGCGTTGCTGCCAATGCCTTTCACATGTTTAAAACGATTTCTATATTTTCTACGTTATACTGTTAGTGTAGGTGGGACTGCAACGAGAAATGCCAACTATACTGCCAACAAATTTGTGGCTTCCTCTAAATTATCGTCAATATAATTAACTAATTTGATGTGACCTAATGCGCTGAGCATCTTATGCTATATTATTATAATTAATAATTCATCAATGGTGTCCGTGTGCTATAGCATACGAGGACCACTTGTTTTTAAAGCTGTTATCTTATGCTAAAATAATATCTTAAAAAAAATCTTTTCATCTTTTTTATTATTATATAAATGTGGTTGATATAAATTTGCAAATATATAGCAATCACGTTCACATCAGTATTTTCTTATTATTATATATAAGCATAAAAGTATATCAATATATAACAAAAACATATTAGTAAATGTGATTCATATAGCATACGAGGACCACTTGTTTTTAAAGCTGTTATCTTATGCTAAAATAATATCTTAAAAAAATCCTTTTATCTTTTTTATTATTATATAAATGTGGTTGGTATAAATTTGCAAATATATAGCAATCACGTTCACATCAGTATTTTCTTATTATTATATATAAGCATAAAAGTATATCAATATATAACAAACACATATTAGTAAATGTGATTCATATAAACTGGTAAATTTACAGTAATCATAATCATATTACTAAATATAGTTGATATAAATTTGTAGATATATAGCAACCATAATAATAATGATAAGATGTTTATCAAATAATATTTTGTTTTAAACTTTCATCTAAGAAAAATGTTTCTAAAATTTTACTATCATCTTTTTATTATATATAAATATATAACTAACACAATTACATTAGTAAATGTAATTTATATAAACTTGTAAATATATATCAACCACCATAATAATTATTGATTATTTAATACTAATATAATATTAATATTAATTAATATATAATTATAATTATTGTACTTTCATATCATTACATTCTATTATATTATATTATAGATATAATACATTAATATATTTTAATTATAATATATTAATATTTTAATATTAGTATTAGTTTTTAGTATTGGGTTTTAGTACAAGGTTTTAATATTACATTTTAATATTGAGGCTTTAATATAAGTAAAGATAAATTGATTATTAAACTATATGAATAAATTTTGATTAAAATTGAAATCATAATATTATAAATTGTAATATTAAATTCAATATTATAAAACTTAATATTGGAACCAAGATTAAACCCAAATATTACCATTTATATTAAACCCAATTTTAGAAACCATAATATTATAAATTCTAATATTATAAACATTAATATTAATCCTAATATTAAAACCAACATTAAACTTGAATATTAAACTCAATACTATAAAACCTATTATAAATCTAATAAACTCTAATTTTGTAATGTCTCAATGCAACTTTGAATAAATTACAATGTAATATAGTATTGCAACAATGTTTGTTGCAATGGGATGTTGGATAAATTTATGTACCATTCCAACATCACACTATTAAACCCAATATTATAAACCCTAATATTATACCTAATGTTATAACCATAATGTTAAACCGAATATTATAATACCATCATACTCAATTATTTAAAAAATGACTATCAAGGTTGACTTTGTTTCACTGTGTTCACTAAAGTGGTTCATTATGTTTGACTATTAATATTGGTCTATAATAATGAGAGGATATTATGTTTGAAAGAAGATAAGGATTGTTGACCATCAAACATAGTCAAAGATAATCGAACATTCTCACCAACATTAAATCTGATATTATGAAGCCGATGTTACAAAATCAATATTGATTGTTACATTGTGATAATGCTTGCCATAATGCATCATTGGATATATTTATGCATCATCCCAACACCACAATATTAAACCTTAATATTAAAATAAATATTATGAACCCTAATATTAAATCCAATATTAAACCCTAATATTAAACCCAACATTATAAATCGTGATATTAAGCCTAATATAATAAATCATAAAATTTTAAAACAAATATTTAACCCATCATTATAAGAATTAATATCATAAACCAAAATCCCCTTATATGGGTGTCAAGGCCCATGGGCAGCAGGAGGGGTGTCACACACCCAGCTGGAGGCTGAGCACACGTTTACTGCATGGAAGTGACGACGTGAGTGCAGGCATGAGAGAGGATGACAGTTTAAACAGGGGAAGGACAGTGACAACAATTAGCGAAATTTCGTACCGGAAAACGGAGGCAGAGGTATTGGAAAGGCATGATCCCAAGGAAGGGAGGTACCATCTTTGTCCTAGTCCGCTCGAGTGTGGAGTTATTGGCATCAGAAGACGTAGGGAAGAAGGAAAAGTAGAGTGTGGGGGTTGGGATGGGATTATAAGGATGCGAAGTGGATGAGGCAGAATCGTTTTAGCCTGGTGTAGTGGGGTGAACGGGCAGAAAGGTGGAGGGGTCTCAGGAGTGACATGGGTGATAGCGGTAGTGGTGTGTTGACGCTCCATACTAGAGGGGATAATGGTGGGCCATCCAGCTCAGGCTCTCGATGTGTGGGGCACATAGCAGTAGTGGTAGAGGAGAGGCATTTAAAGGTGGAAAAGTAGAGCGGAAAATGTCGCAGCCGGAGAACTGGGGTGGAAGACCGGATTTGGAGGCTTTGTTCTTTGCTGAGAATGATGACAAGGATGCTTCCACCATTTCCAAAATGGAGGTAGACCTATTCAAGTCCCTATAGCAGGAGTATGGGGGGGGGGGGGGGGGGAGGGTGGGGGGATAGAGGTGCAACTGGTCTAGGTGACACAGATCCTCCTGGGCCGTCGGATATGAAAGAGGAGGAGAATTGGATATGCAGTGGGAGAGAACCCCTGCAGCATCAGGGAAGCTCTAGAAAAAAGCATGAGAAAGCTGCAGGACACCTTGATGATTGGGGGGTATCAGGACATTATGCGGCCTGACTATGCGCTTCTGTCGGAAGATGTCGGGGACAGAGAAGAGGAGGAAGTCGTGACAATGCAAGAGTCGAACAACCCAGGAGGGGAGAACCAAGACCGAGATTGATCAGGTGCTCTTATTTTTTGTTATGTTAAGCTATCGGTGGGCTCTTAGCCCTGTATTGTACATAGTTCGAAGTCTTAACACATTTAGTTGGTTACAAGTTGGAGTTTCGGCTCTTCTACCCATTTTAGGGGTCGTCAGACATGATATTCCTTTGGTTTCTCGTTATGGGCAGAGACGTTTTGGTAATTTTGGACATAAGGTCTGGTTTCGGGAGTGCCAGTAGATCTATGTATGTAATCATTTAACTAGTTAATAGAAGGAGACCCATACTTAAATCATAAACCACAATATTAAACCCAATATAATAAACCCTATTTTTAAACCTTAATATTATAAAACAAATATTAAACCCAATATAATAAACCCTATTTTTAAAACTTAATATTATAAACCCAATATTTAACCCATCATTATAAACATTAATATCATAAATCATAATATTAAACCTAATATTATAAACATAAGGTTGAACAAGTTTGAGCATGGTCAACTAGAACATTGATTATAAAGGTTGACTTTGCTTGACTATGTTTGAATAATGTGGATGGTTATGTTTGACTATTAATATGGTTAACTATATTTATATGGTTGGCTAGTAAAATAGCTCACTATGTATGACTATTAATGTAGTTGACTATTTTTGACTAGTTTTGTAATGTCGCACAACAATGTTGGATAAATTTCAATGCAACGTAATATTGCGATAATTTTTGTCACATTGCAATGGTAATATTGATATTATTGAACATTTTTAAATATCAATAGTGATGGATCAAGGATGACCTTAGTTGATTAAGGTTGACTTTTTTTTACTTATAAGAACTAATATTAAAAACTAAGTATTAAACCCTAATACTAAAGACAATATTATAAACCCAATATAAAACCTAATATTAGAAATCCAATATTAAAACCTAATATTGAACTCAATATTATAAGCTCTAATATTAAATTAAATATTATAAGCCCTAATATTAAACCCATTATTATAAACTCAATTTAATAAACCATAATATTACACCTTAATATTATAAACCCAATATTATAAACTATAATAGTAAACCCAATATGATAAACATAAGGTTGAGGAAGTTTCAGTGTGGTCAACTCTTTAAACATTTTCTATAAAGGTTGGATTTGTTTGGCTATGTTTAAAAAATATGGTTGACTATGTTTGTCTAGTATTGTAATGTTTCATTGCGCGACGTTAGATAAAATGTAATGTAATGTAACATATAAAAAAAATTGTCACATTCCAACTAGGTTTTGTCACTTTGCGATGACAATATTGCTATATCTCTTAGAATTTCGGATGATAACCACTTGGAATATGAGAAAGCCCATCTTCTTGACGTTTTTGAGAGGAATGGGTATAATAGATCTCAAGGTATTAAGGCCTTTACAAAAGCTTTTAAAGGCTTAGGAAGCAAGTCTTCTCGGTTGGATCCTATCTCCAAGGTTAATATTCCATTTATATAAGGGACCACGCACAAGATTTCCCATGTCCTTAGGAGAAATAATGTCTCTTCTTCGTTCAAACATCTTTGTACTATCAAGAATTCTCTTGGATTTGTTAAGGATCCTATAGACCCAAAGGACTTGAAAGGGGTTTATATGGTTCCATGTTCCTGTGGTACCCCATATATTGGGGAAAGAGGTCGATCTATTCGACAGAGAATCCTGGAGCATGCTGCAGATCTTAGGCACAATCAATCCCACACTTTTGCTCTGGAAGAACATGCTGAGAAATCATGTCACCATTTATGCATTGAAGACTTCAAAGTCATTGCTAAGGTGGATCATTTCCATCATAGGAAGCTGAGGGAGGCTATTGAAATTGAGAGACATCCTAATAATCTCAATCGAGATGATGAGTGAAAATTAAGTAAGATTTGGATTCCGACCCTCTCCAAGTGATCCCCCCTTGTGTTAGGTTTCTTTCGCCTTTTGTTTTTAGGTCTTTCCTCGTTTTTCCCGTCCCTTTGTTTTTATTTAGTTTTTCCTTTCTTATCCTTGTCCATTGGTTATCTTTTTCTCTGAGTTTTATTTAATTTTTTCCCCACATATATATATATATAACCTTTATATTATTTTATTTTTAATCCCTTAAGAATATTATTGATTTTTAATTTTATTCTAGATTATTATTATTATTATTATTTTTATTTATATATATACATATACATACAGATACATATACATATACATATACATATACATATACATATACATACACACACACACACACACACACACACACACACATATATATATATATAATTTTACCACTTCTCCCTTATTGTATTAATATAGTTCAATCATTTTTATTAAAGTATAAAAATTTTAAATTTTAAAATTATTTTTAATAATATTTCTTAAGATCGTAGAAATAATTTAATATTATAACTTATTAAATTACCTAGTCAAATAAATGGCTAGTTTTTAACAAGTTTTTAACAGCTAGTTTTGAATGGCTAGTTTTATCCCCTGCCACTGGGAAATGATGCATCCGTACTATTTATTCAATGAGATAGATTTCCTTCTTCAAATTTTCCTGAGGATGAACCACATTAGATGGTTTGAAACGTTGACGAAATTCTAATGATGTGATTAATATGAAAGACATTTATCTACATTATGGATCACAAAAGTCTTAGATCTAATAATATTGATATTATTAAATATTTCTAAATCTTGATAATGATAGACCAAGGATGACCTTAGCTAACTAAGGTTGGAAATGTTTGAATTTGATCAGTCATGGCTAACTATATTTGAATATGGTCAACCATGTTTAGACTATGGCTGACCATGTGTGACTAATGTTATAAATTGTTGTCTAAGATTTGACTATGGTTAACAATCATTTCAATATGGTTACCCGTACTTAACTATTATTTTCCATGTTCACCTTATTAAAACATTTTTTACTGTTTTGACTATGAATGACTATGGTTGCCTATGGTTGACTATAATTTTCAATGTCAACACATCTAACCATTGTTGGCGATGTTGATCATGGGTTGAATATTGCTTTCAAAGGTTGATTATGGTGACTTTGGTTGACAAAAGGTAACCATGCATGACCATGATTTTCCTAGGCTACCCATGGTTGAACATGATTGAACATAGTTGATGATGACTAATCATGATGAATATATTCAACTATGGTCATGGTTGACCACATGATGACCATAGTTAACTATGGTAAATAATAGTTAACCATATTGACAATAGTTGATGATGGTTGGTTGTGGATAGACTATGTTTTCCTATGGATCCCTATTGACATAATATTAATAGTCATTGTAATGTTAGGGTTTATTTTATTGGGTTTAATATTGAGTTTATAATATAGGATGTTTAATATTTAAGGTTTAACATGTAATATTAGGGGTTACTTTTACTATCACATCATTCATTGTTTGTTTGGCATATCAAGGTGCTAT
Source organism: Pinus albicaulis (assembly GCA_034641835.2). Classification (NCBI taxonomy): domain Eukaryota; kingdom Viridiplantae; phylum Streptophyta; class Pinopsida; order Pinales; family Pinaceae; genus Pinus; species Pinus albicaulis. The sequence continues at coordinate 195,488,253 of CM076572.1, read as the reverse complement.
AAGTATACATGTAAAATTAAAAATAGAAATCAAAATCGTGAGCATATGGCTATGAATAAAAAAATCATGCTTTTATTGTTAACAAATATATAATAAATGAAATGGATATAATTTATTTTATTATCACCCAAATTATAGTATTTTATGTTATTCTGGATTTGTTTTCTTCACAAAATTAAAGTTAAATTTTATTGCAGAGTATATGAATCTAAATAATGTTCATTAAGAATATTGATTTTTAAAATATTATTAAATTTAAAATTACTTTTAAATCATACAAAAATATTTTAAATTTTTTATCATTAGAAGCAATGATTCCATGTCATGTCTGTCATGTGATTTGCAGGTTGTCATTCTGAGTCCTGAGGTGTCAATCTAGAAGTTGTTGTTTCGTATGTATGAGTTGTAGTTGTGTCATGTTTGATTCATAGATCCACTTTCGTAGGATCTATATTTGTTGAAGTCATTGATCTACTTCTTATATATGTAATTGATTTATGTGATCAATAAAAATATATGTGATTTGTGTGTTGTGTGTGAATAATCCATGCTCTCTCTCGTTTCTAACATGGAGTCAGAGTTAACGAGGGCAGAGATATGATAGACATAACACCAACTGTGTTTGGAAATTGTGGTTGAGATCATGTAGAGTATATGTGTCAAAATATAGGATTAAGTGAGAATTGATAAATTTGCGATCCAGAAAATGCATGTTGCAAATTTAACTGACTCTTGATCTATGTTAACTAGTACCTGTAGAAATTTTAATACAAATTATGTATTTCCTAGATTCTCTTGATATAAAAATTATGTGCCACTGTTAAATACATAATCACTTCTACAAAAATCTTTGAGAAATTTAAAACATGATCGCCAATTGCAATATCAAGAAGAAATATCAATCACACATAACACATATGTTTTTATCGAGAAAACATAAAGCTAAGAACCCCACTATCATATATTATGTATATATCATGGATCATGAAACAATTTTATACAAAAATCTAATCCAAGAGCTCTCAATACAATATACAATTTTCTCACACTATCATACAAAAATTGGCAAATTCATGTCCCAAATTACTGCCTCTAGACAACCTGCCTCCATTGCGCAATCCCAGCTGATAGAAATCCCTGAATGAATGGAATCTTTCTTTCCTTTACTGAAAAATCCTCATGGGAACATCCAATGTGTGTGTGGTTGCATGAGTGCACCCACTGATGTCACAAATGATAGTCAAATTTTCCCTTTCACTTATATCTCAATTGGGTCTCCACTGGATCTGACATGCATGTAGTTAACAGGTGTAAATATTTAGTTGCATGTGAGACCACTGATTGTGAATTAATAAAATAATTAATTCACTGATCTCTCACTAGTGTATCTTCAGTTACAACTAGCACAACTAAGTTTAACTCACGCAACTGAGTTAAACTACTTTACAACTCACATAACTACACATCTAACTTTGTTATAACTTCGAATCACTCATTTACAACTAAGTCCACTTGCACGTCCCACGAACCAACCTTTGAACTCGAGTTTCCTATAGCTAACTGGTTTGCCACTTCAGTTAACTATTTCCAGGTGCTCATTGAGAATAGATTATTATTTATTGTCCTACTATTATTAAGGGATAATAATAGTCAACATGTATCTATAAATAGACATGTGATCTATACATAGAACTCGTACATACATCTATAAATAGAATATCATCTGTAAATATAATTTTCTCATCATTTATAAATATACTTCCACCTAAAAATACCCTAAGGCTCCATTCTAGTGTAGGTGCATAGTTTTCACTAGGATCTTCTTGTTGAATCTCAACACTCCCTCTCAACAAGAAAGGGATTATCCTTCACCCCGATCCTGTCTCTATGGTATTCGAATTTGCTCCTGGTGAGCGCCTTCGTCAAAATATTTGCATCATGATCTTCCGTAGGAATGTACTGAAGCAACATGATCTTCCACTGCACAAAATCTGTGATATGATGATACCGAATATCTATATGCTTAGATATATAATGAAACACAAGATTAATCGAGAGTTTAATGAAACTTTGAATATCACAATGAATCATTGTCGGATCTGAATGAGAACCAAACAAACCATCCAAGATCTTTTGTTAGCCTATTTCATAAAGGCAATTATAAATCCAAAAATACATAAATTGAATAATGTAAAGTTAGGATAAATATATTTATTAAATTAGAATATTTAATAAATATTAGAGATACTTAGAAATAGTATTTTGTTAGTAAAAATATGACTCTAGAATTGAGTCATTTCCTAGGCTCTAAAATAGGAATAAAGTTAGTGGGATGGTTAGAAGGTCATTTATTGTAAATGGACACTTGTTGATTTTCCAAGTGATCCATAACTAGATTAAGTTAGAACATAGAGCTTATAAATAGGATTGTTTCCTAATTTTATTGTGTAATTTGAGTGTAATGAGAGAGTGAGAGTTTACGTTTGTAAACTCCTGCAATATGCTATGTAATATTTTTCCATTATCAATAAAGTTATGTGTCTGCGGACACTTCTGCATTTATCATGTGGTATCAAAGCTGCGGTGAGATTTTGGGTGTATGTGAAAATCGTGTGGAGGAGGATTCCAGCTCTTCCAGTTCTTAGAAAACTTAACTCTGTTGGATCAATCAGCAAAAGTTTGGTATGAAATTTGTAAGAAAATTTTATTGATTGTAGATCTGTAAATTCTAAAATCATTTTTTTTAAAAAGCCACTGCAAAATCTGTGGGAATTTTTCTATTTCAAATTGTTTGAGTGAAGTAAAAAAAAAGGTGACAAGGTGGGTCAAAGTTCAGATCTGCACATGCTGGGCGTCTCGTCCATACCCCGCCTCAGATTATCTCCCAACAGTCTAGTCACAGACTTCACAGAAACAAACGTGGTCGATTCTACCGGACGGGCGAAATGAACATGGTCGATAGATACAGTTCGAGGTGAATGGAAGCTTCGTCATTGATACAAGCCACCTCCATGGAAGGACGTGTGTTGTCTTGAATTTTACGAAAGAAGTAGCAAGGAGAATTCGAGAAATATAAAATTCAGGCTCGGTGAATTGATCTTTACAGTGCTTTATGTGAGAAATTCTGTGGAAAATTCTGGACTTCAGAGATATTTAATGGGTTTTCTTGAAGAAATGATCATACTCCAAAAGGATTCTGCATTTCTGCACATTTAACCTCCTTGCTGAAGCCTAACAGTTTTCCGGGTATGCATCGGGAATAACTTGGTTAAATTTGCTGAAATTTTTCAAAATTTACTGAAATTCGAAGGCTTTGTTTTGAGGCTCAGTGAGTTGACCTTAACGGTGTTCTTTGTGAGAAATTCTGCGGGACATATTGGACTCGAGGGACGCAAATCTCATTTGTAGGACGACATCCTGCACACTCGAAAGGAAGCAACCCATATTACAACCAGCCAACGTGAGAGCCAGCCAGCCAAAACGAGCTTGAAGTAGCCCTTTTGCATGAATTTTTTTTATTGCGTTGCAAGAATTGATGATCTGTGTGTGGAATGTTATTGTGCGTGTTTGTGAAAGGGATGTTGTAGCACAACGAACGCTTGGAACCGACTAGTCAAATTGCCATGAATTGACCGAATAATCTTCATAACACTGAATTTGAATCTTGTACATTATCTCCAACTGTAGTTTTGCATTTGTACAGAAACTGTCAAGGAGTTTTTCCCGTGTCTTAACTTGATGCAACGCCAAATTTGAATTTTGTTGTTGGTTTTTTCCAGACCACTGTACGACATCCATAATAGCATCCCATAAAATACATACTACTTCAATATCAGGTAACTTTGACTCTTTATGGCGCTGCTTTACAATTTCAATGACTTCTGTAATATCAGCATTCTCTACAATCAGAGTTGTTAATGAACTCTTCATGTCCTTTAATTTCACATCAAACATTTTCTTTTCATTATATTCGACAAGAACGCCCAAACCCTCCTTACTGAAGTGTTCGGAAAAAGCTTCAGTGGTGCGTTTCTGTATTGGGAACAAATCAAGAAGATTATCTTCTATCTTCCCTCGCTTCAGCAATGCTATGTGATCATCAAGACTGTTATCAACCAGATACTCCTTGAAAACATCTGTGATGAATGAAAGCACAATCCCCTTTGAAACAAGGTTGTCTTTGAGAAGAGGTTGAAAAACGGTTTGTGGTGGAAGCCCAGATAATTTCTGAGAGAAGGTGAGGGAAGTAAAAATTGCAAGTTTTTTCCTTTCATTGTCCTCAAAAAGCTCAAGGGAATGTAAAAACCTTCGCATAACATTTTCAAGATTCTTGATGAGGAAAGGCCTCCTGCGAAGTATATTCTGTATATACAAAATAGATGGCAATATATTTTGCCTTGCAGGTTCACAATTCAAAACAGCATAAGGATGTCGATCCCCTTCTTCAGGTTTTATGGTACCTGGTTGTGTGCGACCTCCAATGAAGACCACCTCAAAAAAGGTATCACCGTATCTTGAGAAGTCAAGATCCGTAGATTCGATGCTCTTGGCAACAAGTTCCAAGTCACCCTCATGATCGAGGTAGATTTGGACCACTGCATCCACAAATGTCGAAGAAGTCGATGTGGGCAAGCCCGGAACCGCGTACCATATGCAACGTCCTTGTCAATTACATTGCGCAAGACGAGCTCCAAGGCAGGAATTTGGTAGTCCTTGCTATTGTAATAGCTTCCTTTCGTCTTAATTCATGAAGTCTGCGCAAGTTTAAACACAGCCGTGGAGATCCATGTGGAGATTAGCCAGCGTGGAGGAGCAAGCTCGTATGCTCAATTTTTAAACAAAGTAAAATCTCTCACTTTTTTAAGAGGACGTGAAATTCATTTCTTTTCAAAAGGGGAATTTATGAAATTCATAATATTTTAAATGGGAATTTAAAATATTTTTTTAAAGTTTCTAAATAGAGTGTGCAGATGCACTTTATAGTGAAAAAGTGAAGGTTGTGTGATTTTTTTTAGGAGCAGTGGAAAAGCTTAAGTGAAGTATTTTTTAATGACTTGAAGAGAATTCATGAGGACTATTCTTTATGTAATGAAATAATGTAATGTGACTCTCTTTGTAATTGAATAAATAAGGAGTGTTTTCATTTGTATTTGGAGTGATAAGATGCATTACATTTTGTAAATTTGAAGAATATTTTGTGGAGAAATAAGGTGCATACTTTGTAAATTTGGAGTGATAAGGGAAAGCCTTTATTGTAATTCAAAGTATTGTTTTACTTTGAAAGGGATCGTGTCACTATCCATTCATATTTTGAAGGCGAGTTGTTTCAAAGGGTTCTCAGCTTGGAATTATCATTGCTTCAGATGATGTACTCCAGTGATTAATAAAGACATATTATTTTTGGTGTTGATGTGTCCTAGATCTGCCCGAAATTGAATAAGGGGATCTTAGGTACACCATGAGTGTTTGTGATGGCGTGTTTTTTTATGGCTTCATGTTGTTGTTTTTGATCTGTGTCTAGTTGTGACACATCAATAATTTCATCACATACATGAAATTCAATATCAGCAAGCACAACACATAATGAAATAGCTGCAAGATCAACACATGCATCTGCACAAATCGAAGATTTTCTACATCAGCATTTTAAATCAACAAGCCAATTCACTTAATCAAGTTCATGTACCTGTAAACTCCAACAAATTCTACATCAGTGTTGTTATACATTCTTTTCAGAACTTGTAATCAAATTCATTATGTTATGTTAATCATTAAAAATTCATTGTTAATGAATTTTTAAGAAGACAAGTGAATTCATTATTTTAAAGTGAATCATTGTAAGCTTTCTTGGGTGCATTGTCGACAGTGTTCGACACCCTTCCTTTACACAAAATCAATTGAGTACATGAGTTTTTTCAAACAAGCAACAAGTTTACATCTCCAAGCGAGCGTGATTTCAAGAAATTTGCATCAAGACAGTACAAAGATCAAACCATCAAGAAAGCCAGAGTGAAGTTTATTGCAACAATATAAAACAATCAAGCAAGTTGAGATCGACATCAAGCAAGCGTCGCTTTTCATTCCAGTGAGTGTGAAGTCATCAAGTAAGTTAAGTGAGTGCTTAAACAAATGCGATCGTCATCAAGCGAGCGTGAATTACAGAGTTTAAGTGAGAACATTCTACAATTCTAGAAAGTGTTCCAAGAAAGTGCAATCAGCAACAAATCAAGCGAGCGTGCCATTCAAGCCACATTCAAGAGAGCCTGTCATTCAAGTGAAACAGTTCGCAGTACGACATCTACAACAAGAGAGCCTGATTTCAAGAGCGCAAGTTCAAAATGGCGCAACATATTTAGTTGTTAAACATTATTCATAGTTTGATCATCTCCAGTGATGAACACATGGTGCACGTCAGCAAAGACACTCTTGCTGATCTTTCACGACATCTACAAAAAACACATGAAACTATTGAGTTTCTTCAGCTCAAGTCACAACTTCAAAGGATTGAATTGCAAGAAAAGAGTGACACTTTCAAGTCTTTGAACCATCCAGATGATAAGTCATTCATTCCAACAGCTTCAAGTGTCGAAGTTGTTCCAGATCCAATTTCTTCCAAGCCCATCATCAAGCCCTAGGAAGAAATTCAGAATAACAAGAATCAACGAGGCTTAGGATATGTCCAAGCTAACGCCAACTTACATATTCCCGATTATTCCAAGCCCATTCAGTTTGTCAGTACAGGATTTCTTGAACAAATCCCCTCAGCACATTCAGAGACATTTGCAGACAACCAGCAATGCATGCAACCCAAAGTTGCAGAAAAACAAAATTCCACACAACCTGAAGTTGAAGTCCAACCGAGATGTTCTCATTGTCAAAGAACCGGTCATATGGAAGATCAGTGTTTTGATCTCCATCCCTGTCACCATTGTGGCAATTCCAATCATTCCTCAGAAAAATGTCGCAATCAACACAAATCAACTAGATTGAAGATACATTATGAATGGATCGACCCTTGGGAATGGTCATCCACAGTTAAAAGATTGCTTCAGTTCTACAACCGCATACGGTCACACATTGTGCAACCAACAGTGAAAATATGATGGTACTCTCATGCAGTTGAATGGGGGAGTACAGCAGTGTAAAACTCCTACACCTGAAGTGGGGGAGTTCAGGAATATTTTACAGAGAAGTGTCTCTCCTTTCAGCTGACAAAGGGGGAAAAATGTCAATGAGATTGACAGTGGTTGTCAGACTGAAAGTCTCGACAAAACCAGAAAAACCAGCCAGTGGGCATCATCAAAAAACTTGCTAGTGGGCATCAACCAATTTTCCAGTGGGCATCAACAAATTTTCCAGTGGGCAGTCGACAACACAGAAGCAGTGAACAGTTTTCAGCATAACAAAAGCAACAATGAGTTATTTTTGACATCATCAGCTAGTGGGCTTTGAAAAACTTTGATGTTGATTTCATGCAAAGGATATATGGATCTTTTTGCAACTTGGAACTTGATGGCGTTATCAAGCAACATTCAGAGATGAATCAGACATACAGCTGATTCATGTTCTCTTGAGATTGAAGATTTTTTTTCAGCATCAACTTGAGAACTTGGAAGATGGTTCCTCGTTCTTCTTTTGGATTTATCCTTGAAGGGGGAATGTTAGCCTATTTCATAAAGGAAATTATAAATCCAAAAATACATAAATTGAATAATGTAAAGTTAGGATAAATATATTTATTAAATTAGAATATTTAATAAATATTAGAGATACTTAGAAATAGTATTTTGTTAGTAAAAATAGGACTCTAGAATTGAGTCGTTTCCTAGGCTCTAAAATAGGAATACACTTAGTGGGATGGTTAGAAGGTCATTTATTGTAAATGGACACTTTTTGATTTTCCAAGTGATCCATAACTAGATTAAGTTAGAACATAGAGCTTATAAATAGGATTGTTTCCTAATTTTATTGTGTAATTTGAGTGTAATGAGAGAGTGAGAGTTTACGTTTGTAAACTCCTGCAATATGCTATGTAATATTTTTCCATTATCAATAAAGTTATGTGTCTGAGGACACTTCTGCATTTATCATCTTTCTCATCTAGATAGCATCACATGCAGCTTGACTTGTTGCCATGTATTCCGCTTCCGCTGAACTGAGTGCCACGTATCTCTGCTTCCTGTTGTACCAAGAAACAACTGCAGATGCGATACTAAAATCCCCCTTGATGTGATCTTTCTGTCCATTGGGCTGCCCACCCAATCTGCATTCGTGAAGCCATGCAACTTCACCTCATCTGTCTGTCTGTACCATAATCCATACTCGAATGTGCACATTAGATATCTCAGGACATGCTTGCCCACCATCCAAAATAGCTTAGCAGGCTTAACCGTCGCTTGACTTAGCTGGTTAACTGCATAGCATATGTCTCATCTTGTGTTCACTAGATACATTAGCAAACCCACTAACTATAGATAGAGAGTAGCATCCACTAGCTCTCCAGATGTAGCATCCTCTTTCCTCCAGTTTCCTGGAAGAGGAGTATCCATGGGTTTGCAACCCTCCATGTGAAACTTACCGAGTATCTCCCTTGCATACTTGCCTTGAGACACAAAAATTTCACCATCTCGCTGCCATATTTCCAATCCAAGGAAATAATGAAGGAGGCCTATATCCTTCATCTCGAACTTCTTTGCAAGGTCCTCCTTACATGAGTATATCAGCTGCTCATCACCAGTCAGTATTAAATCATCAACATAAAGAAAAATGATTAAAATCTTACCCTCCACCACAATTTGGTATAGGTTTGCATCTGCTTCAATTTTGTTGAAGCCAAGTCCGGTGAAATAGTTGTCGATCTGAGTGTACCAAGCATGGGGTGCTTGCTTCAACCCATACAACACTCTTTTGATTTGGCACACATGCAACTCGCCGCTAAAGATCTCAAATCCTTCAGGTTGCTCTATGTACACCTCTTCCTCAATGATCCCATTGAGAAATGCAGTATTCACATCCATTTGATGAATGCACAATCCCATCTGCACTGAGAGAGAAATGGTGGTCCTTATGGAAGAATAACTTGCGACAGGTGCAAAGGTTTCTTCATAATCAATCCCCTCGATCTGTGAGAAGCCCCAGCCCACAAATCTGGCCTTGTATTTCTCAAAAATCCCATCAAAAATTTTCTTTACCTTGTAGATCCATATTGAACGTACCACTGATTTATCAACCAACCTTAGAACAATTTCCCAAGAACTGTTTTTGACAATGGAGTCATACTCCTCCACCATTAAATCTACCAATGTGGGCTCCTGCACTGCTTCGTGAAAGTAAGATGGCTCAGTCACAATACATTTTCTCATGAGTGCCATGTATCCAGTAAATCAGTCAGGAGACTGTCTTTGTCTGCGCTGTGAAGTAGGGGCTCCTACATTCTGCAGAGCATCAAGTCTCAGCCTACCAGCTTATGTGGTATGCCTTCTGCCAATTCTGATGTTTGGCTCTACATGAGTGGAATCCTTCACTCCATGAACCTCCTCCTATGGCTGATCCACATCTAGAGACTCATCTCTGGGAACCAATATTTCCTCCTCCGCATGCAAGTCAAGCTCCTTCTCAAGCGAAAATCGCATGGTTTTTCCCTCATCGAATTTTATATCCTGTCACATAACAGTCATCTTACTATTAGGAAAATACACACGATAATTATGGGATTTTCTGTGTACCCCAAAAATATCTCGACTTCAGCAGTTAGCTCCAGCTTCTTCCTGGCATTCTTGGTAACATGCACATAAACAGATGAGCCAAAAATCTTATAGTGTGAAACATTTGCTTTCTTACAAGTGAAAGCTTCTTCAAGTGTACTCATGTCAAGTACTCTATGAGGACAACAATTTTGCACATAAATCTTAGTGTTGCATGCTTTCACCCACAAATGAATTAGTAGGCCCTGATCATGCAACATCGCTCATGCTGCACCCACGATCATTCTATTCTTCCTCTCCACGACCCCAATTTGTTGTGGGTTATGAGGCACTATGAGTTCTCTTTGAAATCCTTCTTTTCTGCAAAATTCTTTGAATTCTTTAGAGATGTATTCTCCACCATTATCGCTCCTCAAAGCCTTCACTTGCTTCCCCGACTCTTTCTCTACCAATGCCTTAAACTCACAGAACTTTGAAATTTTTTGATCCTTCTTCAGCATGAATTAGATCTAGATTTCACAAGAAAATTCATCAACAAAAATAACATAATACTTATGTTTTGTTTTTGAAGCAACCGAGAATGGTCCACACACATTTGTGTGAACTCTCTCCAGGATCACTGAAGCACGGTTCTCCTTTTCATGAAAGGTGGAATTCACATACTTCCCCATGGTGCAACCCTTGCACTAATATAACTGATAAAGTGTTCCCATTGGAAGTCCAATAGATATTTGATGCATGACTTTCAAGGCTCCATGATGAATATGGCCCAATTTCCTATGCCATAATTCACCCTCATCTCGTATCACCACTTTTTCTGCCTTGCCCATCATGCAAGCACAACCATATACCTCCATCTTGTAGAGATTCTTAACTCGAATCCCTATCCTCTTGTCTTGACCCATTTTTTTATGTCGCAGGAAGGCTTTTTCATCGCTGAAAATAACATCATAGCCTCTGTTCTCCAACATTGCGACTGAGACCAAGTTTTTCTTTAGACCTGGAACATGCATAACATCTTTCAATTGAAATGGTTTACCTAACTCCCTCTCAAAGGTAATGGTACCATTTTTGGTCGCACTGTATTGTCCATGATCGCCCATCTCTATATGCATTTGGAGATCTTTCTCCTCCAAGTCACTGAAAAGCTCCTTATCTCCCGTCATGTGGAAGGAAGTGCCACTATCTAAATACCACACCGATCCCAATTCACTTGACACCATTCATGTGATCAAAGAGAATTAAAGTTCAAATTGCGAGGCAAGGGCCTCACCAACTACAACTCCAGCAGCCTTCGTGTTCTTCTTCTTCTGTGGATAGTTAGTAGCGAGATACCCATGTTCATGACAGTGAAAACATTTCACCTTAGACAAACCCAAATTCTTGCCTTTAAACTTGGATTTAGAATGGAATTTATTCCCCTTCCCTTTCCTTGCCTTGGTAGCCAAAGCACAATCCTCTTCATCATCATGCTTTGATGAAGAGCCATCTCTGATGTTCTGCCTGAACTCCTCCTGCACTAGATCCGACCACAATCATTCCCAATCCGGCGGTTTTTCCTGCCCATTGACAGAGTCTTCATAACTGTGCTAACTCTTAGGAAGTCCCAAGAGAGCCAAGCTCACCAAATCATCATCAGAAATAGCGATTCCCACACTCCCCAGTTCATCCTGACATTGGACAAACTTTGTGAGATACTTCGGAATATTTTCTCCCTTTTCCATCTTGATCTTCCTAAGTTTATCTTTTAGCACCAATTTCCTATGGTTGTTGCTGCTTTGGGAAAGATCTGTCAAAGCCTTTCACATAGAATATGGCGTGGCTTTCCCATGAAGGCTTGAGACAATGTGGTCTCGTACACCTTCCAACATAATCCTTCTTTCCATTTCCACTTTCTTTTTCCATGCATCAAGTAATGCAACATCTATCTAAGTGGGCTTAAGAACATCACTGTTAATGAACTCCTTCAAGCCATTATCTTCGAACACTGCCTCCATCATGTCCTTTTAGGTATTGTAGTTCGAGCTTCCCTCGAGTGCATACTCTAGCCGCAAGCCATTGAAAGCCATTTAGATGTTTACTCAACTGTACCACCAAGAAAATATTTCTGCAAATTCCAATTATTTCCACCAACAAACTTAGCTCCTGCTTCAAAATTGGAATCCTTTGTGCTCTGATAGCATGTAGAAATTTTAATACAAATTATATATTTCCTAGATTCTCCTAATCTAACAATTATATGCCATTGTTAAATACAAAATCACTTCTACAAAAATCTTTGCAGAATTTAAAACACGATCGCTAATTGCAATATCTAGAAGAAAGATCAATCACACATAACACATGTTTTTACTAGGAAAACATAAAGCTAAAAACCCCATTTTCATATATTATTTATATATCATGGATCATGAAACAATTTCACACAAAACTCTAATCGAAGATCTCTCAGTACAATATACAATCGTCTCACACTGTCATACAAAAATTAGCAAATTCATGTGCTAGTTTACTGCCTCCAGATAGCCTGCCTCCATGGCGCAATCCCAGCTGATAGAAATCCCCGAATGACTGGAATCCTACTTGCCTTGAATTTGCAATCATCATGGGCACATCCAATGTGTGTGTGGTTGGATGAGTGCACCCACTAATGTCACGACTGATAGTCAAACTGTCCCTTTCACCTATATCTCAACTAGGTCTCCACTACATCTGACATGCATGTAGCTAACATTAGTAAATATTTATTTGCATGTGGGGCCACTCATTGTGAGTTAATTAAATAATTAATTCACTGATCTATCACTAGTGTATCTTTAGTTACAACTAGCACAACTGAGTTTAACTCATTTAACTGAGTTAAACTACTTTACAACTCACATAGCTACACATCCAACTCTGTTACAACTTCGAATCACTCTGTTACAACTAAGTCCACTTGCATGTCCCGCCAACCAACCTTTGAACTCGAATTTCCTATAGCTAACTAATTTTCCACTTCAGTTAACTATTTCCAAGTGCTCATTGAGAATAGATTATTATTTATTGTCCAACTATTATTAAGGGATAATAATAGTCAACATGCATCTATAAATAGACATATTATCTATAAATATAACTCACACATACATCTATAAATAGAACATCATCTACAAATAGAATTGGCTCATCATCTATAAATAGAATTCCACCCAAAAATAGCCCGAGGCTCCATCCTAGTGTAGGTGAATAATTTTCACTAGGATCTTCTTGTTGAATCTCAAGAGTACCATAGTCTATTGGAAGCCCACTAGCATCAAGTCATATTTCCATTTCCTTTCTTTGTGGTTTAAGGTGTTGAAGAATGTAAGTAGTTTAATTATTCATAATTTTCATTTAACTCATGTGATGGCGTAATTTATATTTATCTATCAAAAGATGAAAAAAATGGTTTTTTTTAAAGCAAGGGTTTCATGCTTGTCATTTTTTGATTAGGTCAAGCATCCATTGAATGCTCCTATGTTCTTTCATGAGTTATGAATCCTTTCCATATTGTAAAATATCCTTTTGGGAATTTTTATGAAGGAAAGGAAACATATTTTGAATTAAAAAAAGTCTAGAAGGCTCCAAGAAAAAGTTTGTCAGCCAAGGAAAAGTAGGCCTAGAGAGGGCTAATGGAGCCTCTTGGAAGGCTATATAAAGATGGATCTTCGACCTATTTAAAAACACATGAAGCATACATCTTTGGGTTCAATATTCAATTTGAAAGGAGTGCAAAATTTCTAGAAAAGCGAGGAGAATGCCAGTGAGGGAAGGAATAAGCCATAAAATAATTCATAAGTCTAAAATTTTTCTTCTAATTTTCACACGTGCAAGTACCGTAGGGTTTCTAGGGTTACTTCAGGTCTAAAATTGCAAAGAAAGGTGCATATTGTTTGAGTAAGGACACAAAGCTATAAGATCCATTCTCTTCATGGGATGTTTCTTCGCTATCCTTGGATGATTCTAGTCTTATTTTGCAGGAGGAAGATTGATTGGCTCGATTGTCTCTTGGTAGTAGGCCTGGTCTAGGTTTTTGTTCTCGGAAGTCTTATTTGAATTGATTTTATAAGAATAGAATTTTTTTTTAGGTTTTTCCCTTGGAGGGGTTTTTCCCTAGCTTAGAGCCTATATCTTGTGTTCATGTTCGTATTATTGTGATATTCATTGTTTTGGAATTTATTTTATGATAAGAACATAGGCATAATAAAGAAGAAGAACATAATGTCACAAATAACTACCAAGTAATGAAAAATGAAATTAACATGCTGCCCTAGTTTATTTTCCAACATGGTATCAGAGTGATAACACAAGTCAGAATCACGTGAAATTGGTACTAGCTCTATTGTTGAACGAACCAAAATAAGAAAAGTCTTTTAACTAAGGAGTTGTAATAATAAGCCCTACTTTGAGGGTCGAAGCCTTAAGAATGGTTTTTGAAGTACCAATATATATATATATATATATATATATATATAGATAGATAGATAGATAGATAGAGAGAGAGAGAGAGAGAGAGAGAGAGAGAGAGAGAGAGAGAGAGAGAGAGAGAGAGAGAGAGAAAATGAAATTAGACACACTTATTCTAGAATATTTTGTGGAGATTAAATCTCTATCATGCACTAAATAATTATTGACAATTAAATTAAAATTTTGGAAGCCTTGTTCCAAAATAAACACTCTCATCCATGTAATTAATATAGATTATGTAATTTTATAAAATTCATATTTAAATTTCAAGTTTAAATTTTATATTAATTACAACTCTTATCATGCTTATCATTAAATATATGTGTGTGTGTGTGTGTGTTTATATTTATAATATTAATTTATTGATTTTCATTTTATATTAATAACATCTTTTTTGTGTGCGTATATGATGATGTAAATTATTATTAACTTCCATTAAGACGAATATGGTCCATCATATCTTAAGAAGGTAAGAGATTAATCTGGATTTTCTATCATTTTATTTGTATGCCCAAAAGGATTTAAGAGAATCATTCCAAGAGCATCATAGTTTTGTTGACTTAAAATGTCAAGAAGGCTCGTAGTGTGACAAATATTTTGAATATAATATCGAATGTGAATATAAGATGGATAATATAAGAGGAAGTGTGTTTCATTTTCAACCCTCTTAGAATATAAAGGGTGAAAAACTCTTTCATCCCATGATATTTTGGAAATTTATCAACTCGCAATTTTACTATGAAGTTCATGAGAATTTGTTCTTATTTTAGCAATATTCATTTTATTCTTTACATTACTCAAGATAGAAAGTTCATGAGAATTTTTTCTTATTTTAGCAATATTCATTTTATTCTTTACATTACTCAAGATAGATAGATACTTTCGATTTTCAATATTGGGGTCAATAACCTCCTTATAATATATTATATTTGTTTTTTCCTCTACCACTATATCATTAAATATTTTATCTATAAATTTTGAAGTAATAGTATTTTTAATATTATCCCTATTCTATCAAACCGCTTTCCTCTATTATCCCCCAATGATGAAGACAGAACTAGGCATTCTTGTACATCATTCATGCTTGAGTATAAAATGGCAGTTTTGACTAAATTTAGAAGAAATTTTATGAGACATTTTTGTTCCTATATTTTTTAATTCCTTATTATACATAAGATATCTAATCATAACCATGCTTTCAATGGGGGGAATATTGCTTCAGTCAAGAAGATATGTTAAGGGTCATTTCCTTTAATATTTAGATTGTAGGTTATAAATTGTTTTTGGATATATTGTATCTTTGTCCACTCTCTAGAGATACAACAACCAAAAAACTCATGCAAGTAAAATAACAATATTTTTGAGAGTTTGAAAGAGGAATTCATTTGTATCCCATATCCAAAGATATACTGACATACAATTGTTTTCAAGCCCATTATAAGCTTTCCACCTTTTTTAATCCTTTTCTCATTGCTATAATTCCAATTGAGCTTTTGATCGATATTTATTCCAATATATTTGTGTGAAGGAAATTCTGCCAAATAATTGTTGTCATATATGAAAGTACAATATGCCATCTTTTTGGATTTAATGACCATGAATATCTTTTATTTCATTATTAATGGTCATACCCATCTTGGAGTAGATATTTTGAAGGGTTCCTAGATGTTTTCTAAGATGATATTCAATCCTCGTCAAGAGAAGAATATCATCACCATAAAGGAGAAGGGTCATGACTATACTGGTGAGTGTGGTCCAAACAAAATCTACATCTTCCAAGGACTCTTCGAGTTTATCAATGTATATGCCAAAAATGATAGGGGATGAGGTGAAATCACTCTTCACTAAGATAAAACTATCATCACCATAAAGGAGAAGAGTCATGACTATACTAGTGAGTGTGGTCTCAACACAAACTACATCTTCCATACACTCTTCTAGCATGTCAATGTACATGCAAAAAAGGAGAGGAGATAAGGGATGTCTTTCTTGACTTTGATGTTGCATTTGATTTTTCCTAACCAACCCTCAATGGTCCTATGTTTGGAAATTTCATTCTCATCAATCCTTGTCACGAAAAAGCTAAAACATGAGATATACCATTATCTCTTGAAGCCTCTTCCATAGAATTGTCCAAGGAGCAATGTCAAAATATTTTCTCAAATCAATGAATAATAAAGGATATCACTTTTATTATTGTGGCATTTTCCTTCATTGATCTTAAAAGTAATGAGGTGGTCCATGTTTAAATGATATCTCTTATACCTAACTTATCCTTATGTCTTTTACTATAGATTTTATGCTAGCCACTATTTTTTTTTCCAAAATAATTCCCCTCAACTTAATTAAATTGTTTTAATTCATAATAGTATTATAATTATAAGAAATAAATTTATCTTGACTTTTAAAAGCAAACACAATCAAACTTTACATCTAAAATATTAATAATAATATATTAATAAATCAATTTTAATATTTTAATTAATAAAAAAAATTATATTATATATTCAACTACTATTCTTTTATATATTAATTTTCCACTATCTAAAATGACCTAAAATTTATATTGGTGTGAAATCAACCACAATCTACCGAGAAAAACAACTAAAAATAAATAAAAAAATAAACGCACTACAAATTCTAAATGCCTGCCCAATTCCAAATTGGAAAACGAATAACTCAACTCTCTCCACAACCTACTATTAGTTATCCGAAGTCGAGCACAGAATTTGTAGTCTAAGTTTCCTTGTTAATGAACACTCATTATAAATGGTTGCTTTATATTTTTAAAGAAGTAATATAAATATCTTTACACATACTTTTTTATTATTAATATTGGTTATTATATATCATATTTTATAAATAAAAAATAAATATTTATAAAAAATGTTTTTTTATTAATTTTTAAATATTTTTTTTTTATAAATATATATTTTTAGTATTTAATTTTAAATATATAAATTTTTATATTTAATTAACTTTAATTATTTCAAATTTTTATTTTGAATAAAAATTAGTAAACTTTATGTTAAAATATATAAAGAGATTCTAATCTTTAAAAAATACAAAATATTTAAATATTTAATTTCAGGTTAATTGTAATTAAATAAATCTAATTATCCTAAATTTTAAATTTTTTAATGTAAATGTAATAAAATATATTTTTATAAATGAGCTTTGATTTCGTTATTCTAGAAAACGTAAAAGTTCCCCAGCCTATTGATTGGTCTATTTCTCCTTATTTGGTTCAAGCTTTTTATCATTCAAATTGTTCAATGTTATACATAGATTTTCAGGTTTTTTGGGCTTCGAGTCAGATTATACAGCTTTTCATAGGATTATAAGTCTCTTGGTTATTTAAATTATACTTTTCGAAATTTTTGAATAATTTTATTTATTTTAATTTTTTTTTAAATAAACTATATATTTCAAACTTGTAATTTAAAAAAAATAAAAAATAATAATAATAATAAATTTTTTAATAAGTAAATATATCATAAATAAATTTTATTTATTTTCATAAAATAAAAGTGGAAAGTATACTTTCAAATCAACAATTATGAAAATAAAAGTGGAAAGTATACATTTCAAATCTACAATTATAAAAAATCTCTCTTATCAGTGAATTCAAAATAAATAAAAAATATTAAAATGTAAACTTACAATAATATATATATTTGTGTTTGTTTTAAGTTTATAGAGTGCACGAGAATTGGTGGGACTAAATAGAAAAGGGTGGGAAGCTAGTTATTAGGTTTTTAAGGATTTTTTTAGTTAGGTTATCTTAAAAAGTGGGTACTTATGTGTAGTTTGAGAGCACATGTTGCCTTTGCAGGTACTCCCATGTAGGAGATGTGAATTTTGGATAGTTTTGGTGTGTTTTGAAGTACTCTAAATACTAAGGTATGTATGGGATTTTTATGGCATTGGAGTAGTGTTACTTTCTGTTACATTGGTTGATTTTGTAAATAAATTAAAATATTATTTATAATTTAATTGATGGTATGCTTAATTTTAATTTATTATTTTATTTTTGTGTTGGTGAATAGAAAAGGAGCATCACTTAGGTCTCACAAATGAGTGTATTAACTTTTAAGTCCAACTAGCTTGACACCAAATATTTTGACAATTTTCTTCATCAATCCATATGTCACCCCTTTTCATCTAAAGAATACTAAATAATGTTTTCATTCATGAAATAACATTTATCTATGTATCACGTATTTAATAGTTTTATCAATATATGGACCTCATAGTTGTCTCGACACACAAATATTGTAGTCTCTTATCATAGAGCTTCCTCACAATGAGAATTTAGGCTATATGGGATGAAGATAACATGTCCTCCATATGCAAAACACTTTTATATGGAATTTGAGGAAAATTTTTGTTGGGTCATTTTGTTGTTTGTCTTGCTATAGAGTATTTGTCCTCTAGATCTCTTTCATATGCAGCCCTCATAGAACACAAAATGTAATCTTCTTTGTTTAGGAATGGAATTAATCTCTACTTAGATGTCATTTTCATTAACACAAGATGTAATATTTTTTATATTTAGGAGTGGTCACCACCTCTTCTTACATGTCATTTCCATTTACCCTCTTTGGTTAATATTTTCCACTATTTCTCCCAACAACCAATGTCGATGTTGTTAGCGTTGGAATCAACACTTAGATTGTGACAAGTGCCTGACCAGACACATCTTAAGCTCAAGGGAAATTTTATGATTTGGATTGGATTGTGGAAAGTGATTGAATCTTACATCTGCTAAAAATGTTTCAAATAGGTAACTCTCTTTCACACATATGACGGTACTAAGGCTTGATGTGGTAGCAAGGGTTAATTGGTAATCTGTTGGCTAGGAGAATGTGCAAAAGGATAGTGGATCTATAGGATAGAAGTCCACTGTTTGGATTGAAAAATAACACAAGATACAAATTTATAGTGCATCAATGAAAGAAATCTTCTAGAAGTTTTACAAGAATTTCATTGTACACCTAAAGATATATGTTACAAGGAATGTTCATAAATTATTTACCACACATGTCTTATCAAGAAATATTGCCAAGAAAGACTAACAAAATTAGATAATCGTGCATAGATATAACATGAGACTAACAAAAAAATGGAATAGAGTTAACATCACAATTTGAACTGAAGAATTTAGATATGAAAACACATGAGATAAGTAGACAATGCACAACAAGTTTCTGATATATTATATATTCAAAATGTGTAACAAAATATGCTCTGTAAAATACAATCATTGAAAACTTATGTCTTTGCATTACACCATATTTATACAAAATAGGAGCTCTGTACAGAAGCCTCCAATAAAAGTGGAAATCTATTTAGGAATTTATTACAACTCTCTACGTATGGTAGATTTCATCTAAAACATTAAAGAGGAAACTGAAATAGAAATGATATCAAGTGTGGAATCATGGAGCTGAAGCTGGCTGAGTGCCCTCATAGGTTATCAAAACTGTCTCCAAAAAAGGTGGAATCCAGCAACTGAAAGGAGTACCTGTGAACACCTGTATGCATATCTGCTAAAATATAGGAGTGTCTAACCAACTGGAAGTTATCTGACACCTAGAAAAAACTCTTCATGATAGAGATCACATTATTTCATGTACTTTAGTATCATCCTTGTGAAAATACAACCAAAAAGTAGCTTTTCTTCCCCATATAATAAATTTGAAAATATTAGATACCTCCTCTAAAAAAGGGTAGCAATATCTAGAAATATTGAAAATAAACCAAAAATGGAAAACTACTTCAGATTTTCAAGGCTCTGCATCTTAATTCTTTAGAGGTCTAATATGGAGGCAAATATTCTGATAGCCTCAAATTTTGTCACCCTTTTGTTTGACCTCCTTTTTCTGTGTTTGATTTTTTAGCTGTCTCCTTTTCTTCTTGGTTTTATTTTCTGGGTTGTCATCAACATTTATGATCTCATCCCTGAGAGTAGGGTTAGAAATCAACTTTCTTGTTAATCTAAGTTTTTTTTAGGCTTGGTGCGAGGTCTCTAGATGTAGGGATTTCGAATATGCATAGGCCTTTTTCCACCATGTATGAATTTTCTAGATTCTCCCACCTCAAACTCTAACTCAGTGTATTTTGTATCACTTCTTTCTTCATAAGATGAGTATGAATGTATTATAATCTTCTTCCTCTTCTTGGCTGAAGAGCTAATAGATGAGAAGAGTTGAGCTAAGGTAGGATATTCCTTTGTGATAGTCTCTAACATTTTGTTTTTCCCTTTCTTAAGTGATGAAAAGACCTACGAAAGAGTAGGCTCTCTAAATGAAATATATCTATTTTCTTGAGTCTCTTGAGTAGTTTCTGAAATAGGGTTTGATCTCATGGCTTCAGGGATGACTTCCTCTTAAGGTAGAACATGTGTAGATGTTAGGACTTCAGGGTTGAATTCCTCTGAAAATTCCTCTGTCATGATGAGCCTTCTCTTGTGTTTACCCCTTGAAGAGGAAGTTGCTTCCTCTTTTCTTTTAGACACAATATTTTTATGAAATAAGTTATCTTTTTTGCGTAAAATTCTTTCTCCACTCCTCCATGAATGGCCTTAAGGTATGTGGTTCCTTGGGTGAACTGCTGGTCTGAACCTCATTTTTTGGTTGTGTTGTTGGTGCAGATGTAGTGTTTCCAGTCTTCTTGGCTAAGCTCCTAGTCTTCCTTCTAGATGACATGGACGATAGGTCAGCTTGTGAGGGAGTTGATGGATGAACAGGGTTTCATCTCATAGCTTATGTATCTCTCAATTTTCTGGGCCTCCCTACTCTTCTTCTAGAATAAGCAGTGTTAAATCCCTCCTCTGTTATAAATTTCTCCCACACAGTCATTTTCCTTCTCAAGTGATAAGATATCAATATATTAATCAGGCCTTTATGGTATAGATTATGTAGTGAGTAACCTGGGGTCTTATGTATCCTCCGAGACATTGATAGCAAGGATCTATGGAGACAAAAGGATAGGTTCATGGGTTTGGCACCCAAAATATGGACTAAAAACCTCATTTGGTATTTTTGAACAGTTGAAAATCTTCATTCAAAGTTATGTAGCATTGCACAGTATCAATAACATGCAAACCATGCATGAACCATGTACATGTCATAAATCTCCCTTAAACTCTAAGCAAGGAAATATTTAAGGCATCTCATTTCTAGATGTGAATTCTCCCATAAAAATTTAAGGCAAAATTTAAGTTAAACCATGCACATGCCATTTCTCCCATGCATTTGCAATAAATGTTATATATATATATATATATATATATATATATATATATATATTTCAGGGATAAAAAAATCCCACTAAATATGGTTGAAAAATGGACATTATGCATATATGTTTATTGCTATCCCAATCCAGGGAAAGCAGTGAATACATATGTTCTTTCAATATTGCGACTAGCAAGGTCCTCCAAAGGAAAATTAATATACCTAGAAGAACAACAAACAACGAGGCATATTATATTGCTTTGATAGAAGGCTTGGGAACAGATAGGGAGTATGGATCAAATGGAATTGTAGTTTTCACCAATTCTAAACTTGTGTGCAACTAGATGAAAGGTGTGTTCCAGGTTAAGAAGGAGAGGCTAAAACAACTGCATGGAAAAACAAACTATATTGTTAATCAATTTCAATTTTTTAGTAGAAGACATTGTACAAATGTTAATAAGATGTATGTTGATCTATTGGGGCAATGCCAATTCAAGATTCATCTATCAAAGATGAATTAATAGATGAATTAGTATTTTATAGGGTAATACCAATTCAAGGTTCATCTCTCAAAGATGAATTAGTGTTGAGACGCTCTTCTTCAAAAATTCAAGATTCATCTCTGAAAGATGAATTAGTGTTGAGATGATCTTCTTCAAAAATTCAAGATTCATCTCTCAAAGATGAATTAGTGTTGAGACGATCTCCTTCAAAATTTATTGATGGACATTGTAACATACCTTTGATATGTGTATGTTTTTTATTTATAAATGCATCTTTTTTAATGACCATGTGTATTTTTTAATTATATACCAAGTGTGCTCCCACCATGTAAAGCACAACTTGGTGAACTTCACATTTGCAACTTGGTGAACTTCACATTTTTATAAAATTAAAATGTGAGGAATTCAACAAATTTTCGTTTAAATGGAGTCTCACGCTTCTTTTTTAATGACCATATTTTTTCAATTATATACGAAGTGTGCTCCCACCATGTAAAGCGCAATTTGGTGAACTTAACATTTTTATAAAAAATTTGCTTGGATTGAGTTTCACACATCAATTAGTGCTTTGAAAGTTGTGTTTTACATAATTTGTATATAGTAAATTACATTAATTTTTTGAAATTTATTTTGAATTTATTTTAAATAGTAACTAAAAAATAATTGTAAATGTCCATTGTCAATATATATATATCACGGAGGATGAAAGGCGAAAATCAATAGAATCTCATATCTCTACGAGAGAGGGGGATCAGGGATCCAGGGATGTTTATGGTATTTAAATATAATCTTATCTCCATACATATACATACATGCGTGTACATATGGAATTTATTTTTTTTATCAATTTTGTGAGTTAAATTAGTTGTTAATAGGTTTCATTTTTTATTTTTTAGATGGTAGGAGGACAAGGGTGTCTACTCCATCAATGGATCATGGCCATGGTTCACGCAATCGTGGTATTCTTTACACAATTTAATCAATGAATATGTATATGTATTTATATGTATGAATGTATTTTTGAATTGATTATAAATTCATATTTTTTTATGAAGCTTCCCTCTCGTCTCGTGAGGTTGGTGGTGGTACACATTCCCTTGGAAGGCCATCAATAGGTGCTGGCGAATTGCATGAAGAAGATGATATGAATCCCCCCAGAGTCTAATCAACGGATGGTCGTGTTGGTTCTCAACCAATCGGTGGTCGTTCTGGTTCTCAAAAGTCTCAGGGTGGGAAAGATTCTATCCAACCATATTGAGATGGCCATCAATCTAAATATTGTTTTCATTCAATTTGTAAAAAAAAATTTACATGTTTTTTTAATATACAAAAATTTATATATTGATGCATAGGGTGAAAATGTTGCTCGAAAAAGACGTAGGATGGAACGTGTCTTTAAAAAATAAGGATGTACATCAACCATGACTTATCCGTTTGATATTTTTGATATACCTTGGGAATCAAACATGCAGCAATGCACCTTAAAAAATATTCATTCAAAATTGAAGAGAGATCTTGTGGCTGTCTCACCCTCCTGAGAGTCGACAAAGCTTGGAAATAGTTACTCACTCTTTAAGAGAACTAGTATATGTGTACCTAAATCTTGGGCCAACCACTGATACTTTTGTAGAAGTGATGAGAAAAAGAAAGGAAACAGTGATGGGTCCTGATACATGGGAGGTTGTTAAACAAAGAGTTACAATAGAAATGGCCAAGTCTATGTTTAATTTTAAAGAAGGGTTGAAAATAAATATGTTAAAGGTGCAATATTTCAAGCACCCTCATATAGCTCGCTATTTGTATGATAGACACCTTGCTGCCTATGGAAGACTTCGATGGAATGACAAGGTTCCGATTTATTTTGCAAAATTATTTTATGCAGAATTATTTTTGGGAATGAAACCCAATTATAATTACTTTCCCTCTGAATTTTTTGGTCTTGGGAAAGGTCAATTGTGTGACCGTAGGGGCGCTAGGCATGATGTTGAGTTGCCTCACCCTAAGCCACCATTGGTTAGTCTACCTCTTCGTGTTGAAACTTTGCAGTCAGTGATGGATGCCACTCCTCAAATTAGTCAAGAAGCAAGGGATGCCATCATTGAAAATGTTCAGAGTGGATTGGGTGGAGTTGATGTTTGTTTGAATTGACAAAGAGCACGTGAGAATGCATGTACTAATTTTGTGTATTATACAGATGAAGAGATAGACAACATGAGTGTTGAATTTCTCATAACATATGCAAATAATTTTCGCAATGGTTGGTAGGACCTAATTTTTCATGAGCAAGAGGGCATGGGAACGGTATGTGTTAATGGTTAGGGTGATTATTTTAACACATGTACAATCTGTAATAAATACATATATACATACATTTATTTGTATACATTAATCTAACAAAAATGTATCATTATATGTTAACATCGTTTGCAGTTGTCACGCTTGATGGATGAAAAAGATGTTAATATCACGGTCGGAGCCTCTAGTTCACACAATCAATACGGGTCTCACCATCAATCACACAGTCAATATGGTTCTCACCATCAAGATATGTTGGAAAATTTTAGTGTTCTTTAAGTGAACATGATCATGTACACATATTTTTTATCTATTGTTATATATATCGAAACATGATAACATATTTTTAAAATAAATAATTGTGCACATGTATATATAATTAAATGTTAACAGATTCTGATTTTGTCCGATCTTTTTGGGATGGCGATACCTTCTTCTCCATTGGGAGATGTGCCAAATCCACCATCACAAGTATGAACAATTCTTCACTTTTAAAAATGGTTTTAAGATATATATTCCAGCGCAAAAGTTCCATTAAAAAATGAGATCTCTAGATCTTGAGTTATTTTAAATTTTTTTGAATTTTAGGTTTTTGGAGATTTTCTTTTGGAGCCACCCTTAGGAGATGTGCCAGATCCATTGCAAGTATTGAATTTTTCACTTAAATATATGTTTAAGTTATAAGTTATAAATTGAAGTTCAAAAGTTTTATTATAAATTGAGATCCAAATCTTCAGTTATTTTATATTTAAATTTTTTGAATTTTAGGTTCCTGGAGATGATTTTTTTTCTCCATGGACTCTAGCGATAGAGTGTATGATGGATATAGGAACATACACACCATTTGAACCATTTGAACCAGTTGTCTAACTTTTGTTTTAATATGATTGATAATTAGTTTTTATATATTCATTTTCATTTGAAATTTTTTAATATATATATATATATATATATATATATATATATATATATATATATATATATATATATATATATATATATATATATATATATATATATATATATATATATATATATATATATACTTGTACATCAATTTTGTAAAATTTACTGTGGAAGATGTTCCTGTGGAGGAAGTTTTAATGGAGGAGAAACAAAACACAATGGAGAGGGAACCTCATGAGGAATTGCATGACTTTTTTTGTAATTTTGTTTTTTTACATGAAGTTCTATATTCTCATTCAATTTTAAAATGTATTAAATTTTAATGTTTGTACACATTGTGTACAGGTTCCCCATGCTTCACACGATAGCTCGAACATTGTGACTTTGTTGGGAGATACACTACATCCATATGTATTTTATGGATGATGCACATGCGTGCAACTTTATATTTGGTAGTTCTAGTCTTCAATTTACTCTTTTATATATAGTGTTATCTAGATGTAGTCATATATTTATTTTTCTATATAACATACTTGTAACACAACACATTGAACTATATATATATATATATATATACCTTTATTTTTCATGTGAGATACAAATTTTGGACATATTTTACTGTTTGGATATATATATAGCTTTAAACTACATTTACTCTTGTCTTGGATAGTTACATTTGGAATGTATGTGATTGTGATATAATGATTTTTTTTTTAAATTCAAGTTGTCATTTTATAAACTCGTTAAAAATATAAAATGAATCTCTTTATATGGAAATACCGAATTACAAACAATATTTTGGATAGTTGAAGTACATTTTGGAATGTGATCACATGTTGTGATATAATGTTTTGTTTTTAAAAATCAAGTTTTGGATGGTTGAACTACATTTGGAATGAACTACATTTGGCATGTGAAGTAATGTTGTATTATAATGTTTTGTTTTTAAAACTCAAGTTTTGGATGATTGAACTACATTTGGCATGTGAAGTAATATTGTGATAAATGTTTTTTTTTTAAAACTCAAGTTTTGGATGATTGAACTACATTTGGCATGTGAGGTAATGTTGTGATATAATGTTGTGTTTTTAAAACTCAAGTTTTGGATGGTTGAACTACATTTGGCATGTGATTGTGATATAATGTTTTGCTTTTATTGAATATTTGAAATACATTTGGCATGTGAAGTAATGTTGTGATATAATGTAAATTGTTTTTAAAACTCAAGTTTTGGATGACTAAACTATATTTGGTATGTGATTGTGATATAATGTTTTGTTTTTATTGGATAGTTGAACTACATTTGGCATGTGAAGTAATGTTATAATATAATTTGTTTTGTTTTTAAAACTCAAGTTTTGGATGGTTGAACTACATTTGGCATGTGATTGTAATATAATGTTTTATTTTTATTGGATATTTGAACTACATTTGGCATGTGTTCAGTAATGTTTTGATATAGTGTTTTGTTTTTATAACTCAAGTTTTGGATGGATGAACTACATTTGGCATGTCGTTGTGATATAATATTTTTCTTTTAAAATTCAAGTTGTCATTTTACAAAGAAAAAAACGTTCACATGAATATACGTACATAGAAATGATTTAAGCACATGTTTGAATATATATATATATATATATATAAACAATTTCATGAGATTGCAGGTCTTCCTAGATGTGTTAAACAATCATAAAATTTTAAAATTGGATTTTAGAACATATATATCCAGTACGTGCAACATTTTTCATCAATGCACATAGAAACGCTACTTTCAGTTGATAGTAAACTAGAAATTACAAAAAACGTACCACAAATTTTGCATTCAAGAATTAATATTATATAATTTACTTCTAATAGACACGCACATCTAAAACAAAATTGTGCAACTTGAAATTTGCATTATATGAACTATACTAGATACACAGATATATACATTTTGCAATAATGACATTATGACAAAGTATACCAAAGAATGTATGAAATCATTTAGACCAGATAATCTAGACATGTGTATGTGTACACGTGTATAAATTACTTATGCGCATGTACCAAAACAATGTACATGTGAAAACACTTGCACAGATAACATAACAAGGAAATTCAATTTTTAGTTGAGTTCTAGAAGTTCTAAAAAAGGAATCCAAAGAGAATAAATTGTTGGGTAGTTCAATAAAAAAAAATCCAATTGAATACCATCTTCAATGATCCGTTCATGATCAGTTTTTGACATTTTCAATTTCTTAATTTTATCTTTTTTCTTTGATTGAAATTCTATCAAATTTATGCGTGTTTCACACACTAGGTGACTATATTGACAAATTATGACATTAGGTTCATAGTCTTGAAAGTAAACAAAATCCCCACTTTGTCTGAAAAAACAAACTTTCAATATAATAGACCCTCTGTCATATGTAAACCCGTGATCATTATAATTTTCTAATAGTTTCATCTTTCGTTTAGTGCAACGCATCAAATAATACTTCACATTTTCATTCATAATAATAGGTGCAATTACAGCGAAAACATTTCCTACACAATAAAAAAAACTTATGTATTTAAATTTAGATCATAATAACATGAAAAAATAACTTTAAAATTAACATACATGTACTTGATTTTATTATCTATTTCTATATCTCTATCATTTGAGAGAAATTCAAATGTTACCTTCTCTAACAAGATTAGAAATTAGATCACCATTAGATGATATTGTAGTCTCCTCTTATTGCATTTATTAAAACATTGCAACAGACATTTTCCCCTTTGTATTTAGCTCTGTATGTTATCAATCTTTTACATACATTTTTTTTTTCACAACAATAATTGGAATCTATGTTGTCTATGAAAACATGACAAAAACAATAATATTTTCTTTTATCCAATGAAAACACATTTCTGGACAACTTTGTTTTAATTGAATGCAATTTCTGAGTCCCTTTTATTGTTTCAACATCATTTCCAATATATCTATCTACATGTTCATCGCTAATATGATAAAAAAAAACTATATGGAAAATTCAAAGAAGAATATAAATATGATATAAAAATATCATCAAATAAAATCATTTTGATAAATGTACAGAGTTTAAAATTGGATATCCAATAAGAATTAAATTGAATGTACCTTCGCACTTCCCTTGACCGGTTAGTCTCATGGCTTGGTGCAGCGATGCACCATTGAACAACTTCCTTACCATCCACAAGTTGGTTTGCAGAGGGGTCAATTTGATATATTTGAAGTGCACATTCTATGCATTCCCATGCATCGCCATGTTCTCCTTTTCCATGACTAGTCTCAAAGTAATTCCAACAATGCTTAATGTGGGTTTTCATATGAAGACAACACAACCAAAAGAATGATCGTGAAGATTTGAATTGACTTGCACATCGATTTGACCATATCCAATGTTCATTGAATTTTATTCCATGACTTTTCAAGGAGTCATAAATCTTTCTAAAACAGTATGTACAAAATATGTATCATGTGTATGACCGTCATATATAAAAGTGATATTATTTGATAACATGCTGATTTTCACTGGTGCTTTCTATATGATGAACATTTTGCTCAGCATGTCTATATAGAATCTGAATGAGCATGGGGATTTGGTCATAATGATAGTATTCACTCTGAATTTCTTTTTGTGGAACAAATGTGTAGCTTTTTGCAAAATCAATTACTGACAAAATGGTCCCTGGTGGAAAAAATTCACAGGATTTTTTGAATTGAAAGTCCTGCCATCAAGTTCTATGGGAATGATTGGTGTATTTATAATTTTATGCCTCAAAATTTCTCAGAAATCTATCACAAAAATTTCTTCTTCTTGTAAATCAATTCTTTTAGCACTTGTAGTATTACTTGAACCTTGAATCGATGTATGGATATATTCATATCTCTTCCATTTCACTTTCATGTTAGAAAATTAATGATCATTTATATCAGCACGATATTTGTTTTGAAATTTAGTCAAATTTCTACATCATCGCATTTTTTATCGCCGACACATTTATTTTGGTAAAATAATTCATGGATTTCTCTTTCACATAGAATTTTATATATGAAATCATGGATAGTGGAAGGAGGAGAGGAACCTTTCCAAAATGTTCTACCAAAATTAAGGAATGTGTCATAATATAACTGAAAAGCCACATGATAACGACAACAACAAGTGTCGCGCACAGTGATAGGTTTTACATACCATGGTTTTTGTTGCACAAAAGCACTGATTGAGACATCAATTTCAAGATTCTCTTCTTTGAACTTGTTGAAAAACTCTACCTGAGTGGTGTCCAAGAAATGTTTTGTATGTACTTCGTACTGATTTCGTGATATTCTTCTTCGCATCACATCCCTTGCATTTGGAGAAACACGTGAATCTTTCATCCAATATTCATATATTATTTTTTTAATATTTTATCCAAGTTTATCTTTGTATGGTTGCCTACGAATAGCTCTCCAACAAGCAAGTTCATCATTTACATGTATTTGCAACCGAAATTTCCGATGTTTGTGAAAAAAAATGTGAGGTTCCTAATGCTCGTGCCATAGATTTTACCAAGAAATTATCTTTAATACTTGATGAAACCAATGCCACATGTATTGCTTATGTGCTACTGAAATTTTTTTCTTTCTAGATCTTGTAATTGAATTTACAACACTACTTACATTTTGTATCACATTTTCCTTCTTCTTTTTTAATCTTTTGTTGATTTTCAAATACCTAATAAAGTCATATATTCTTTTAATTTCCTTAATGATAGGATACCTTTCAATAATTGGGCTTGAAATACCACATTTTCCTTTATGAAGTATGAATCAAAAATGCGATTAACACAATATCGTATAACATGGTCAGCATTTTTATCTCCATATGTGTGAGTGTCAACATTTTCGAGCATTTCATCATCGATATTAATTTCATCTGTACATATTCGAATTAATAGTACATAATAAGTTTACATTTTCAATAAATAACTAAATTAATAAATATGTATAATTTCAATAATACGTGCATGTGTTGAACATATATATATATATATATATATATATATATATATATATATATATATATATATGCACACACACATATACCTAGTGATTCAATTTCTTCACTTGAATTTATTTCAACATTTTCACCATCTTCAATCATTGGTTCAATATCTCTTTCACTTTTTCTTTTAAAATTTTGTATCTCATCATCAAAGTTTTGAGGAATATCTCTCTCTGTTTGCATTGAAAAATGTTTTTCAAATTACTTCATCAAATAAAAATTAAGCTTCACAATTTACACTAGGAAAATTTTAAATACCAAATTTATATTATTTACATTTACATACCTGCTTCAACTTCTAGTTGATATTGATTTTCCCTTTCAATGTTTGAGTGTTCTTCTCTTTTTTTTTTTTTGCGATATTCTCTCCCATGTTCTCTACGTTCCTCAGGGTCTCTTGTTCTATCATATTTTCTCTTGCAATTCCTTCGATTTCCCATGATAAGTGAGTATGAAATTCAAAAAATTTCTTTCAAAAATTTAATGGCAGAAGTGTCCTCAGACACGTAATTTTATTGATATTGGAAAAGAAATTACATAAAAAGTTGCAGGAGTTTACAAACGTAAACTTCTACTAAATTTGCAATTAGGAGACTAACATATTTATAAGCTATATGCCCTAACTTAATTTAGTTATGGATCACTTGAAAAAATAACAAGTGTCCATTTACAATAAATGATTTTCTATCCAATATACTAACTTTATTCCTATTTTAGAGCCTAAGATATGACTCAATTCTAGAGTCTTATCTTTGCTAACAATATTCTATTTCTAAATGTCTCTAATATTTATTAAATATTATAATTTAATAAATATTTTTATTCTCTAATATTTATTAAATATTCTCATTTAATAAATATTTTATCCTAACTTTACATTAATATATTTGGATCATCTATTAATACTCCTTTGCAATCTTTTGTATCCTTTACATTAATACATTAAGAAGACCAAAAACTTTTGTTCCTTGGATATAATGGAGAACTCTTTTGGCTGCATTCCAGTGACTGTCTCGTGGTTCTTGCATAAAGCAGGAAAGAATAGTGACGACATAAGAAAGATCTGGTCGAGTAGTTGTCAGATAAATCAGGCTACCAATCAACTACTGATAAGTAGTGCTATCCACCATTCCCCCCCCCTACCCCCCCCTTCAAATTTTGAAAGTTTCAAGTTTTGTTCCATAGGGGTAAGAATAGGCTTGCAATCCTGCATTCCAAATCACTGAAGAATTTATGCTGCATACTTATTCTAAGAAATGAAGAGATGTGGACATTGGAATACTTCAACTCCAAGATAGTAGTGAAGTAGTCCCAAATTTTTCATCTTAAAACCTGCATGTATCTCCTTTTTTACCTGTGCAATATGATCATCATTGTTGCCAGTGATAATCAAATCATCTACATACATAACCAAAATCACCAGTTTTTTACCTTGTTGACATACATACAAGGTATCATCAGATTCACTTCGTTGAAAACCAACTTTCCAAAGGTATTCATCCATTTTAGCATACCAAGCTCGGGGAGCTTGTTTTAACCCATATAAAGCCTTTATCAGTTTGCGGACTTTATGTTCCTATCCTTCAATTTCAAAACCTGGTGGTTGTGTCATGTACACTTCTTCCTGTAAATCTCCATTGAGGAAAGCACTTTTTACATCCATCTGATGAACTTTCCATCCTTGTTGAGTTGCTAAGGCAAGTGTGAGTTGGATGGTGTTCCATTTAGTTGTAGGAGCAAACATTTCCTCATAATATATCCCTCCCTGCTACGCAAAACCCTTAGTAGAAAGTCTTACTTTATACTTTTCAATTTCACCATTTTTCTTGTACTTAATTCAGTAAACCCATTTGCATCTGATGGGTTTAACATTCTGAGGACAATCAACAAGCTTCCAAGTGTTATTGTCTTGAACTGCCTGATATTCATCAACCATAGCCTGTTGCCATTATTTATGTTTTATTGCCTCTCGATATGTAGAAGGTTCAGTAAAATATTTTTCTATCAAGGTTCCTTCGTTTCTTTGTGATCCCCTTGTTTCTTTTTTATTCTGTTCATTAGGCCTTACATCTTTCAAAATTTGAACTGCCCATTTTGGCAATTGATGTTCACTGGTTTGAGATTGTGAAAAATCACCATCATTGTAAAGAGGGTTGATATAAACTGATATTTTTTGATCAACCACAGGTTCTGGTGGCAGAGAGTCATTTTCAAAAGAACTACTACTGCTAGGAGAGTTGGATGAATTGCTAGAAGACCCAGATGGCACTAATGAAGAAGACGGATTGGATGAATAATTTTCAGATGAAGGAAACTCAAGTTCATACCAATTTTGTGAAGTTGGTTGAATTTGTAAATTTTTGTTTCTTTTATCACTTTTTGTTTCTAACTTTTGAAGAAGACTTTCAACTTCTTCAGCACTCTTACTCCCATTTTCATCAAAAATCACATCTCTTCTTACAATAAATTTTCCATTTGACAAAATTCGGTACCCTTTCTTCTCATCAGTATACCAAATCATTGTGCACTTCAAGCTTCATGCATCAAGCTTAGTTCATTTTTCCTTCGGAACTAATGCATAACAGACTGATCCAAAAACTCTGAGATGTTTTACCCGAGGTTTGAGGCCAAACCATGCTTCATAAGGTGTGATTCCTTCTAAAGAAGCTGTGGGAGATCTGTTTTTCAAGTAGACAACGATATGAATTGCTTCGGCCAAATATAAAAGACTTAAATTTTTGAAAGTTAACATATATCGCGCCATTCCTAACAAGGTACGATTCATTCGTTCTACTACTCCATTTTGCTGTGGAGTGTAGACATTGGTATGATGTTGTTTTATGCCATTATCCATGCAATACTTTTTGAATTCATTTGAAGTGAATTCTCTGTCATTTTTAGTTCTAAGAGTGCCAATCCTCTCCTTTACTTCATTTTCAATAAGCTGACGAAAAGTTTTGAACTTTTCAAATGCTTCTGACTTTCGCTTCAAGAAATAAACCCAAGTCATCCTGCTAAAATCATCAACAAAGAGTAAGAAATATCTGCAACTTCCGAGCGAAGTTGGAAAGGGTCCACAAATATCACTGTGAACCAACTGCAAATGCCTGTTTGTGCGCCATGAACTTGTAGGAAAAGTCTCTCGATGTTGTTTTCAAAAAATGCAAGATTCACACTTTGCACTTTCCCTTTTGAAAGTTGGAAGTCCTTTAACATTCCCTATTTTTGTAACTGAGAGAGACTATCAAAGTTAAGATGGCCATATCTTACATGCCATAATCTGATCGGCGAAATATTTGTACTTGCTGATCCTGCAAAGTCAGAATTTCTTGGAATAATTGTCCCTTTCATCCTTAACAGTTTTCCATCTTGATAACCTGTCATCATTGTTTTCATGTTTTGTTTGACTAAATTGATTTTAACTAAGCCATCTTCCATAATCACCATATTTCCTTCTTATCAAATCGTGACTAAAGATAACAAATTTTTCTTGAATGTTGGGACATACCATACATTTGAAATCATTCTTTCTCCAATGCCTGGTAAAAAAACTTTAACTACTCCTTTTCCTGAAGGAGTATGTTTTGTTTTATCAGCAAGATAGATTGAATTTATATGACATTCTTTGAAATTCCAAAATAAATCCCGTCGAAAATCCATGTGTTGAGTTGTGCCTGTATCCAGAATCCATGCATCTTCATAATCACTTCTAAAAAACTTGAAACCTGTAAAGCTGTCGATTCTATGTTGGTGAAAACATATTTGGAACCATTAGGATCATCTTCATCATTTGCAAACTGTGCAAAGTTTGGATGAAACTTGGGAATTTTCTCAATAGAAGTTCTACAATCTGCCGTATAATGGCCAACTTTGTTACATCTCCTGCAAACAATTTGACTGAAATCGCTGCCTCTGCCTTGAGACTGTCCTCGGCTTCTGCTTTAGCCTCTGTTTTTAGTTTGTCCTCTGCCTAGAATTTCTCCTCTGCCTTGATGATATCCTCTATTTTGATTGTTGCCTCTTCCTTGAAAATTTCTCCTGCCTGAATTGTAGCCTCCGTTGAAATTTTTTCCTCTGCTTTGACTGCGACCATGACCTTGGGCTGCTTGACTTTGATTGAAATTCCCTCTTCCTCGATTTCTTAAATTATCAGATGAGGAGTTACATGAGCTGGCTTCGGTGAAGAATACATCTTCTCCAATATGTTTCTTCTTCCTAAAGGTTTTATCATGTTGGGCTAACATGTCACTCAATTCATCAAAATTTATCTTCTCTAACTTTCCAGTGACTTGCAAAGTTTCCAAAAAATGTGTATATGATGATGGAAATCCAGTAATTAAAAATGTGGTCAAGAAGCTTTCATCAACAGCTTGAAAACCAACATTTATTATTTCTTGATTGATGTTTTTAAGTCGTGAAATATACTCAAGGACATCACCACCTTTGGTTAATTTCTGTTGAAGCAATTTTAATCGAAGATCGACCTTCTTTGATTTAGGTTGTGTATCAAAGAGATCTTTGAACGTACGTAAAGAAATCCATGCATTTGAGGAATTTTCAATATGTATGTACATTTCATTATTAACTGAAGCTTTTATAAGAGATAATGCTTTGCCATTTTTTACTTCCTATTTTGCAAGTGAACTGCATTTGTTGGTCCATTTGGCTTAATGTTGCCATCACAAATTTCATGCCACAATTCATTATATATGAGAGTGCTTTCAATTAGACGTTTCCATGTCTTAAAATATTTCACTCCTTGTTATAGCATCATTTCTCACCTTGACATGATTCATGATTGCTACATGGCTTTATGGGCACCCATTCCTACAGACTTGGACAAATTCACTTAAAAACAGTGGAAAATCCTTCATACGGGACTATGCCCGTGTTTTTCCGCGTGTATACGCGAGTACAGCTAGACTTTTCCGCGTATGCCATTTTAATGATTAAAAAATATATAAAAATCCCTAATTTCGCGCTGGGTTGATGGTTACTCGGGTAGTTCAACCACCCCAGCCCGTGGCCAACTGTTTCCAACTGCTGAAACTACTTGGAGGGACTATAAAAAGACCTCATATGTATGGCCTAAGGGAGAGAGAGAGAATTATTATTATTATACTCTGTTGGTTCCCTATCCAAGTCTGATTCCCCGTGCCTCCTGCACTTTCCCAGTTCATTTCGGGAAACCCTTGTTTCCTTGAGATACACATCCCTTTATATGTTATCTCGTATGCACTCATTTGGAAGGAGTCTTAGCGAGGCAAGGGCTGGACGGATCCGGACGACGGTCTGCGAAGGCCTTGGAAGGATCAGGTGATCTCTCCACTTACTTTTGTACGTACTATTTTTATAATATAGAAGTATCATGCTGTTCCCGAAATAAACGTGTTAGTGTATGCTTTAATGTATGAAGAATATTTGTTATACAAGCATTCATGATGATTTATTTAATGTTTTATATGAATCTCGCTAACATATAGAGTAGAAATATACTGTACAACTTGTCCTTTGTGCTGGTTTCTTCTTGTATTTCGGGTGAAAGAGGAAGGACGGTTGCAGGGAGTTTGAACTCCACGTGGATCTACTTCAAACGTAGGACCAACGGGTAAACCTCTCATTCTACTCGATTTCGTTTTTATGACTGTGCATGATCGTGTGAGTCTCTGTTAAGTAGTACGCCCCTGCTTTGTGGAGGTTGAATCCCAACCAACCTCTAGGGTGTTAAATCCCCGAAACAGAACTGGCGACTCCGCTGGGGATCACATTTTTGTGATTCTCCTGTTGGGTTGTTTCAGTTGTTTGGTAGGTTGCCAACAGTTTCTTCTGTCTTTTACAGTCCAGTTTGCTTTCTTGCAGTCAGTTTGAAGCTTTGATACCTTTCCCAGGCTTGTACTTTTTATTTTTCATTATCTTTCTTTGTATACGCAGTTTTTCTTGCACACAGTCGCGTATACCCGCGAGTTTGTGTAGAAGGAACCGCGTATACGCGGGTCTCCCTCAACACAGACGCGTATACACGCCTGTTGCATAATTGCAAGGTCGCGTATACCTAGGCTGAATTTGAAATTTCAAGATTCTGGTGTTTTTGATCTTTTCTGGCTGTGGAGGCCTGTGTCTGCAGAGTCTCTATACTTACTGGAGTGTGACGGAAGTGGTTTTAAGTCTTGGTTCTCTTTCGTTTGTCCGAAAACTGATCTTTTTGGCGAAGTGTTCTTGTTGGTGCTAGCACTCCTGGATTGAGTTCCAAGATCGCTTTTTGAGCGTTCTTGGCTGTTCTGCTTTACCAGAACAGAGAGCTTCTGCTCACTGACTCGCTCCTGTCTTTGTGTTGTGCTTTGCATTGCGTTCTTTGCTTTGTTTTTGATTGGTTTTCTTGAGTTTCATAAGCTAGGGTTTTGTTGCATTTTTCGAAGAACTTTTCTTGTTTCTTTGGAGTTTTGTGTTGCAACAAATTTGCACTATTTCTCTTGGCTGTTTGATTGAGTTTTTTGTCTTCCATTGCTCTTATTGATCTTGCTATCATTAGCCTTATAAGGTTTGGGGGCATAGCCGAAGTTTATGCTTGAAATTCGGTCTCGTTTTGGCTTGGATTGGGATAGTTGTTCTTGGTTTTCTTGAAGCTCTTGTTTTATAAAACTGAAAAGCCCAAAAACATTTGTTTTGCTTTTTGTTTTTTGCATATCAAAAACTCAAAAAAAATTGTTTCTTGTTTTTGTTTTTGTTGTTGCCCTTTTCATTTTCGTTTGGCTTCATCTTTTGGGACTTTAGTGAAGTTTCTTGCTTCTAGTTTCCCGCTTGATTGTGAAGGGAGGTTGTCTTTTGATTTCTTCTTCTTCTTGTTGAGTATTTTGGTGTCTTATATTGAGAGTTCTTGTTCGCAAGAATTGGCTTTCTGGATATCAAAAAGATTAGTTGAAGCTGAAGGAGCCTTTTGGGAAATTTCACCTTGTTTCAAGGGACTTTCTGCATCTTGGAATTTACATGCTAGTGGCCATTTGCATTAGGTGCATTGAATCATTTAGTTAGCTTCTTAATTTTTGTGCGTGTGAGTTTGTAATTCGAAAAGAAAAATACATTTTTAGTCTCGTAGAACTTACATAGAAATTGCTCTTCATCGAAAGACAAAGAACTGCATGTGCATGTAGTCAGGTTTTTATTAATTTCTTTTGCGTCAGAACATCATTGGTTTCAACTCCATATCCTTGTGACTTAATACAACAACCCTTAAAATAAGCGATTAAATCTAAAATCAACTAGCAAGTTTTATTTAGTGTCAATCACCAACTAGCTAGGTTGTAGGGCCTTGGAATAGGAGAGAGGAGAGTTAACTCTCCGAGGCCGCTCAAACAGACATAGAAGTTTACTAATTGAGCGAAATCCAACTCCGTGAAGTGGACTGGGAAAGCTCTCATCCGAGAGTCAAGCGCGAGGGGAAGTGAAGGTTAAGAAGAGGGATACCCCCCTCCGATTAGCTGAATCTAACCTCAAGACCGTTCCGCCCAGCTTCTGATACGGATTGGTGTCCATAGTTGCTGTTCCTAGGTTCCACACAGGTGACTGCGGGGGGGAATACCCGTGGTACCTGAGGCAGACGTCGCATCACTTCCAGCAGTACTTCTCGGGGGTGCCCTTGCGAAGCTTGGGTGCTTGAGCCGGCAAAGGCTGTTGTTAGGAGGTCGGCGTAACTGCTTCTGATACCTTCGCTAGTTGTTCTAGGCCCTAATCATCCCAGACTGCTTTCGGAAGGCCCTATACTTCGCTTTCCTGTATTTTGGTGTCCGGTCCTCATCACCCGGAGCGGAAATACTTGGAGGCTGTTTGCTTCCTGTTTCTCAGGGTTTTGATTTTAGTGAGTGCTCTTTGCTCCTAGCTTGCCTAGCTTTTCACTTTTCTTGAGTCTAATATAATAAATTTGTAAAAGTGGCTGATCACGCGCCTCGACGTTCGAGGAGAGTCCGGGGGTTATCTCCCGAGAGTGCAGAGCCTTCTTCGAGAAGGCGTAGGAGCGATCTAGCAGGTGGTTTTCACCCTGTAGAGTCTGACGCTGTGGAGAGAGATCCTCCACTAAGGTATGAAGGTTTCGTTGCTGATTTCGGTGTCGGTTCCGAGAGGAGCGTTTCGCTCACCTCGAGGGTATTGTTTCCTCAGGAGGAAGATTTTCAGATAGAAGATATACCTGAGCCTGCAGCTACAGGTCCATCTCCTCTTCCTCTTGATCATCCGTTTGTTATAGAGTACGTCGGACCGGAGTCTGAGAGACCGCCGGATTTTCTATATCTTTCTTATCTTTCGATGGCCACGACTGGGAACGCGGCTTCTACCGTGAGTGCTGCGGGCATTCAGACCCCTGCTTCTGTCGAGGCAGGGGGCACTCTTGCTCTATCTTCGAGTGCTTCTAGCACTGCTATGTTTGGCTCTGGGTTCACCCAAGCACATGCTTCTCAATCTGGTCCCTTTGTTTCAGGGATGTCCATTGCTGGAAATCCCTCTTTTTCCTTTACCGCCGGTGCAGCTGGATCTACGCCCATGTCCAACATGGCTAGTGGATCGGCTTCTTTTCAGGGTTTCCCCTTTGGGACTGGGCATATTCCTAGTCCCAATACTTCTTTAGGGTCGTTTCCTTTTACGTCCCAGACCCAAAGTTTCAATCCTTGGGCTCAGGGGCCAAGTTCGACTGCTTTTATGGGGTGGAATCCTATGTTTGCAACGTCGGGGGCAGGGAATCATTTCATCGCGAGTCATCCAGGGAATGCTTCTTTCCCTGCATCGAGTGCTTATCGGTCTTTTTCTCCTCTATCTAATGCATGGAACCCCTACCAGGGGCTTACATCTTCAGTCAATACTTCAGCGGGGGGAACTAGTCTGGGTCTTGGTAGCTCGGCGTGGGGAGGAGGTTCTTCTCCGTTTTCTACGGGTCCTTTATGGCAGCCTGGTGCCTCATCAAATCCAGGCTATTCTTTTCAGAATGTGGGAAATCCATCCCATCAAGGATGGAATTCTCAGGCTCCGCCGCGATTACCATTTCTGGCAACGTTAAACTTGCCAAACTTGGCGAAGTTAACTAATGACCCGATTCGATATAGTCCGGGTTGGCCTCCGGTTCCAACCAAACTTCCTTCAGACATTCCTAAGTTTGAAGGTAAGAATGGTGAAGATCCGGCAGACCACGTCACCACATTCCACTTATGGTGTTCATCCAAATCTTTGATCGACGATTCGATTAGATTGAGATTATTTCAGCGCACCTTAACTGGAAACGCCGCGAAGTGGTATATAGAGCTTACTGGGGGCAGTTTCGCCACATTTGGAGAACTGGCTGTCACTTTTCTTAACCATTTCCGGTTGCCTGTCAGATATGAGGCTGGGACCGAACTCCTGGCTAATTTTAAGCAGGATGAGGCAACTCACATTTCTGATCATATTCAGGAATGGAGGAGAAGGAAGAGGCTAATTAAAGCCCATATTCCAGGTGAGTTCCTTCTCGAGTGGTTTTTGAAATCGCTTCAGTCGGATATTTCAAAGGATGTATCCATGTCAGGGG
Organism: Pinus albicaulis; assembly: GCA_034641835.2. Taxonomy (NCBI): domain Eukaryota; kingdom Viridiplantae; phylum Streptophyta; class Pinopsida; order Pinales; family Pinaceae; genus Pinus; species Pinus albicaulis. The sequence continues at coordinate 195,448,521 of CM076572.1, read as the reverse complement.
TATATTCCGAGGAGCAGGCCATCTTTAGGGCCCAGCAGTTAGAGTTGATCTATTCTCAGTCTGGCATGCTTTACAAGTATTTGCCTAATGCTCCTCGCTCCAAATTGGATCTCTCGAAACCCAAACCTGGCCTGCATGGTGACGGACTTGTCGGATCGGTCAGTAGTAGTGCAGCCAGCCTGCTTTCTCAATTGCAGCAGTTGTCTTTACAATCTGCTTCTTCTGGTCAGGCTGTGCCTGCTGATTCTTCACCTTCCCGGTCTTTGTCCATTAATGCTGTCCAATCTTCTGAACCCAAAGGAAATCAACAGTCCGATGGGAAGAAGAAGGGACGTAATAACAAGAAGAAGGGCAAGAATGGGAAGGGCAATGCAAATAAGACCAACGAGCGTGTTGGTGAAGGGAAAAAGGAGAAAAAGAAAGTTAAGTTTTCGTGCAAGCTTTGTGCTGGAGACCATCTCACGCATCTTTGCCCGAAAATTCAGGATGCTCAGCGCCTGTTATCTCAGCAAGGTTCTTCTAGTTCCCAGGCTGTGCTAACAAACCCTTTTCCCCAAGGGAAGCAATTAATTGCTGGCGCGAATCAAAATCCTGGGGCTTCCTCTGGAGGTCCTCAGGAAGGGGAAATTCCATTGAATATCTTTATGATGAGTGCTCACGTGGATGTCGCTACGAGATCCCGTGATTATGGCGGAGAGGAATCTTCGAAAGCTAAGGAAGTTCTTGATGCTACTGAGCCGCTTCATATCACGAAGCCAACTGTCGAGTCTATGCCTCGGATACCGAAGGCATCCTCTAAGCGGTCAACGATTAATCCGAACATGAGGGCTGCCCAGAACTACTCGATTGTAGAAGATGTGGCGCAGAGTCCTTGTGCTATGTCAGCTTTAGAGGTACTCCAGTCTTGTCCGGCTCAGCGCAGTGCTTTGCTCACTGCCATTGGAGCTATAGATCCGAAAAATTCTCTTCTGATTACCTTTGATATGAAGAATTGTAAGAAGAGACTTCCTCATCATATGGCCTTCCATATTAAATCATCGTACCGGAAGACTAATATCTTTCGCACGGTCGTTGATGAGGGTGCTTCTACTTGCGTGATGTCTCTCACATGTTGGAAGACACTAGGATCTCCCAAAGTTGTTCCATCTAGCACCATTCTTACTGCATTCGATGGCCATTCTCATAGGCCCCATGGTATTGTCCCGGCTTTGCCCATCTGTGTTGGGGGCAAAACCGTTAACATAGAGGTTGAGGTAGTAGATGCGGCCTTGGACTACAACCTTCTGTTGGGGAGGAACTGGATATATGATATGGATGCCATTGCATCTTCACTATTTCGGATAGTATGTTTCCCCCACGAAGGGAGGATAGTTACGGTGGATCAACTGGACTGTCCTCCTGTAGACTTGGATGCGCCTCCTGACTCATCTGTCCCTAAGTTGGACAATACTAAGGCACCTATCGAGAATCTGGGATTTGGAATGTATTCTTCCCTGATGGGATCTTTTGATCTTCCTCCTCCTAAGGTGTCTATCAATGCTATTTCATCCTCCAAGGCTCCCCTTCGAAGAGAGTTCTTTCGAACTCATTATTTTTAGGACCCTTGGACCTTACCTTCCCCAACTGCCACTTTGGAGGAAGGGCAAGTGGGTGGAATGGCATTCCCGATTTCTGCAGCTGAGATTGCATATCAGTCTGTTGTTGACACTGCAGAGTCTGATCCAGCTCCTCTTTCGCCGGAAGAGTTGGATGGTGATGTGGCTCCGGCTTGGACGCTTACTTCTTCTTATGCCCAGGATTGTCTAGATACAACTCTTCCATCTGAAGAGGCCATCCTGGAAGCAATGACAGGTATAGAGAGACCGTGGGATGACTTGCATCATCGGTCTTACTTCCTACCTGACTTGAGCGAAGTCGAAGCTAGTTTTCCAAGTCCTCAGTCTCCTGGACCTGTTCACCCAGTCTTGAGCCCCTTAGCACCAGCACGGGTTTATGCTGAAGGGAACATGGCTGTGATCTCTCCGACTATCCCGGTGAACATCTCCAGGAATCCCAACATTATCGAGAACGTTTTCATTGGAGCTGAATGTTCCCGTGAAGAAGTTCAAATCTATACCGAGCTCTTCAAAGAGTATAGGGATGTTTTTTCTTGGTCTTATGAGGAAATGCCTGGCATAGATCCATCTATCGTCCAGCATGAGATCAAGACGTATGAAAACGCTAAGCCGGTCAGGAAAAAACTTCGTCCGGTTAATCCTAGGAAGGCAACAGCTATCAAAGCTGAAGTTGAAAAGCTGCTTAAGGCGGGATTCATTTTCCCAGTTCCTCTGACTGAATGGGTTTCAAACCCCGTTCCTGTTGATAAAAAGCAAGGAACAATTCGAGTGTGCATCGATTTGAGAGACCTGAATAAGGCGTGTCCTAAAGATAATTACCCCACACCCTTCATTGATCAGATTATTGATGAGTGTGCCGGTAACGAAATTTTTTCCTTCATGGACGGTTTTTCTGGTTACAATCAAATTACTATCTGTCCAGAAGATCAACATAAGACCGCATTTATTTGTCCCTGGGGTACGTTTGCATATAAGAAAATGCCTTTTGGTCTGAAAAATGCTGGAGCTACTTTTCAGCGGGCCATGTCTTACGCCTTCCACGACATCAAGAAAATTATAGAGGCATACTTAGATGATCTAGTTGCTCATTCTCGAAAGAGGATGGATCATCGAGGACACCTCCGGCAAATATTTGAGAGATGTCGTTTTTATAAAATTCGTTTGAATCCGAACAAGTGCGTTTTCGCGGTAACATCCGGTCGGCTGTTGGGATTTATCGTGTCTAGTGAAGGGATAAGGGTAGATCCCTTCAAGGTTAAGGCAATACTTCGGTTGCCTCCCCCGTCTTCAATCCGTCAACTTCAAAGTCTCCAAGGGAAGTCTAACTTTCTTCGGAGGTTTATCGTTAACTATGCTGAGATTACAAAGGGATATATGAGATTGTTGAAGAAAGGAGTCCCTTTTCTTTAGGACGACTATGCTCAACGCTCATTCGATGCCTTGAAAAAGGCATTGACCTCTGCTCCTTTACTGAGTCCACCCGATTATAGCAGAGATTTTCTTTTGTATCTGGCTACAGCAGAATCTACCATTGGTATGGTTCTGGTTCAGGAGGATGATGCTCTGGCCGAGCATGTTATTTACTACCTTAGTCGAGGACTGGTAGGACCTGAACTGCGATACACCCCGATAGAAAAATTAGCCTTAGCAGCAGTTCATGCTGTGCAGCGACTCCGGCATTATATAATTCTTCGCAAAACTTATGTCTTGGCGGCTGCCAATCCATTTCAGTTTGTCCTCAGCAGGCGAGTGATTGGGGGCAAATATAATAGATGGATTGTGATTTTACAGGAATTTGATCTAGAGTTCATGTCTGCCAAATCCAAGAAGTCATTAGTTTTTGCGGAATTGATCTCCGAGTTGCCTTGTGGAGAGGCGATGATCTATGATGAGTCCCTTCCGGACGAACACTTGTTTCTGATCTCTCCACAAGATCCTTGGTATGGGGACATCATTGTATATCTCCAGACTGCGAAGTTTCCCTCTTCTTTTCGAAAGATGAGCGTTGTAAGCTGCGTCACTTAGCTAAAAGTTATCTGATTATTGGTGATGCTTTGTACCGTCGAGGGGTTGATTCAATCCTAAGACGCTGCTTAACTTTCGAAGAAGCTGAGGCTGTGCTCAATGATTCTCACGGTGGAGCTTGTGGGGGTCATTTATCAGGGCTTGCTACAACCCAAAATATTTTGCGTGCTGGCTACTTCTGGCCCTCGATTTTCAAAGATTGTATTGAATCGGTCAAGAAGTGTCATCCTTGTCAAGTGTATACTCGAAAAATGCGCGCTCATCCGGCTCCGCTTTTTCCAGTCGTTACTGTCGGACCCTTTACAAAGTGGGGTATGGATTATACTACTTGTAACCCGCCTTCGGCAAAAGGTCACAAGTACATTATCGTAGCGGTAGACTACTTTACGAAGTGGGTCGAAGCTATGCCTACTTTTGGGAACGATGGTGAGACTCCAGCTCTTTTCTTCTTCAACCAAGTCATTGCTCGTTTCGGTATACCTAGAGAGATTGTCACTGACCATGGCAGTCACTTTCAGAACAGTATGATGGCTGAGTTGGCTCTTAAATTGGGTTTCCGGCAGGAGCATTCATCTCCATATTATCCTCGGGCCAATGGCCAGGTGGAAGCCGTGAATAAGTCCTTGAAGACAATTCTTCAACGGACGATTGATAAACATAGATCCAACTGGCACATTATGCTATATCCTGCACTCTGGGCGTACAGGACGTCAGTTAAAACTGCAACTGGCTTTACTCCGTTTCAATTAGTCCACGGGGTAGAATCCGTATTTCCCATTGAATGCGAGATTCCTTCCCTTAAACTGGTTGTTGAGCTTCTTCCTGACACTTCTAGTCTGGCAGAGCGGCTTCTTCATCTGGAACATCTTGATGAGCAGCGTCGAGATGCCGCCACGTTGAACGAAGCGCATAAAAACCAAGTCAAAGTCCAGTACGATAAGGCGGTTAAGCCTAGGGTCTTTTCCGAAGATGACCTTGTTTTGGTCTTTGCCCAAGAAAAAGATGCCTTGGGGGCAGGAAAGTTTAAGTCGATGTGGTATGGCCCCTATATCGTAAAAAAGGTCCTTAAGAAAGGAGCGTATACCTTGGTTGACTTTGAAGGAAATGAGTTGTCGGAGCCCCGAAATGGGCTCTATCTGAAGAAGTATTATGCCTAGGCTTTGCCCCGGCATTTTGCTTTGTATATAGTAGTTTTGTCTTGTACATATCTGTTTGATTTTCGATTTTTTATGAGATGGTGATGTTTTTGATCTGCTTTGGCAGGTTGTGTTGATGTCATGAGTCATTATGGTTTCGCCGATGGTGCTAGTAGACACACCCGGAACTTAGCTTCCGCGGCTTGGGTGCTTCATTATCCTTCCGGTCAGCTGTTGGTATCAAGAGGGGTCTGCATTGGTCCTGCTTCCAATAACATAGCAGAATACACTGTAGTCATTCATCTACTCTCGGAGGCAATATCTTTGGGTATTGATTCGTTGGTAGTTTTCTTGGACTCCCAGCTGGTGGTGTCGCAGTTGAACAACACTTATCGGGTACGAGATCCAGTTTTATTACGATTGTTCTTGAGGGTACGTTTGTTACAAAGGTCATTTCAATTTTTAACATTCATTCATATTCCTCGAGCTGACAATTGGTTTGCTGACTCATTGGCTAATCAAACTTTAGATTGGCATATTAATCATTCAATACAATAAAATCTAATCATCAAAAACATCATACATTTGATACATTTATCACATCACATCAAAATATCGCTGTATATATATCATCAGTATGTCAAAAAACTTTACAAAATTTTGGATCCATCAATGCCGTACAAAACTTGGGCTTATGCCCCATCATGTTTAGTCTCAAAAAATATACAGTCATCTAATATGTAAAAACTATCTACTCCTGAGGACCCTGCCCAGCGTTCCTATAGAACATCACTGCAGTGGCCACACGGCGGAACAGTCTAACCCGGTCCCGGGGTACTCCTACAACCCGTCTCTGGACGGCTTCTGGCAAGTCCTCCACAGCAGCCAGAGGGATTTGGCGGGTCAGTCCCTCCAAGTTTCTCTGCACGGCCTGGAGTGTCCTGTCAGAATCCGTTGTCTCTACCTCACCTCTGCGGCGTTTATGACGTGCTAGGCCCTCAGGACGCACTGGTCCAACATCTGAAACATGATCATTTTTTATTTGTCAGTCATTATGAATCCAATCCAAAAACATGTTTGTTTTTCATTTTTCATACATATTTGAAAAATCCAAAAAAAAAAAAAAAAAAAAAAAAAATCATATAAGTTAAATTTTTTGAAAAAACTTACCGACTGCTCCCCATGCTGTACCGGGTGGAAGTACTAGATCTGGATCTCCTCGGAAATCCATCCCGGCATAGGGATAGTCATCTACTGCGATGATCTGTTCTCTCCACCATAAGAAGAACTCATCGTCCCAGGTAGTTCGGGGTACCTCGCTGCCCCCCAGTCTCTTCATCATGTCTGCCCAACGGGCAATTCTTGAGTCCCGAGGGCTGCTGATAGTTGAGATGACTTTGGGTCTCAAAGCTGGAACTCTCTCGAAGAAGAATGTAGTCAAAATGGTTCCATAGCCAAAGTGTTTTGTTTGTGTTTTGCGAATGGAGGTCAGTTGTTGTTTCATGTTCAGTAGCAGGGCAGTGCACCAATCATACACATGAATTAAGCACTCTACAGCTATGCTCATGTGCGTCCTGGACGCCTGATGCAGTGAGGCAGATCCTGCCACTCTGCCGATGGTGAATAGGAGGATCTTTATGTGCAAGTCCCTGATATCTCTGATTTCAATCTGTGTGCCAACTTTCTTGGAATTTTCTACGCAATAGATTTGGACATAGTCCTCCACGGTTAACCCTCCCAGGGGCTTTCCGTGCAGATCCACTGGGTCTCCCCTCCTGGAGAGTCCAGTGATGAAGTATATATCTTCCACTTCTATGCGTAGTGGCATTTGATCAATGATGAAACAATCCTGATCCGGTTCCCAATAATTTACCAGCATTTCGAGCAATCTCACATTACTTTTCATATTGGGCATTTTGAAAAATTTGAATAATCCACAGTTTCGGAGGACATTTTGCGCTGCTTGATCTTCCATGACTTCTTGGTCTATTGCACTATGCTCGCGTTCCCTCCATGAAATTGTCATCCTGAAAAAATTCATTAAAATTTGCATTAGAAACTCATTTTTGAAATTCGGACTTGCGCATACGCTAGTTTCGCTGTGCACAGTCGCGTATACACGCGACTTTCCTTCTTTGAACCCGCATATGCGCAGATACGCGTTTTTTAATAAGGGTTTCTAGGTAAAAATCCACTTAATTTTAAATTTTAAACGGACAAAATGAATCAACAGGATGAATAAGGAGTCTACCTGAAGTTTCGCTGAATTCCGACGGTCGGTTGTTGCTGATTTGACGAAACAAGTTTTTAGCTCCAGAGCTCTTTTCCAAATCAGCTATGCAATAATGAACCAATTGAGAGGTAATTTGTGTATTTATGGCTAAAAAATTGAAAATTTTCACAAAAATTTCCTTGTGCTTATTTTTCGATCTGTCTTATGCTGTATAACTCGATTGCTTGGAAGTGCCCAGTTTCGTATATTTCAGGTACATTTTGACATTTTCGAGATTTTTCCCGGTTTTTGGCCCATGTGTTCAGACTCTTCACGGCAGGTATATGATCTTCACTGGCATATAGGTTAGGGAATCACTTTCCGTTGCATCTTGCATTCTAGCCTCCATCCTGATCACTTGCCTTAGGGTCGATCCCATCAGGTCATGAGTATTATACCCATTTCACTCGCCGATTTTTTAAATCATGACTTGATGGTAGAGCCTTCCTTTACATGGGCTTCCTAGTTAGTTCCTCGCTATCACTTGTTGCCCATGCTGCTTTTTATGTAGGCTCGAGAGTCCTCTTTAGTCCCGCCATGTCTTTCGTGTTGAAGCTTCATTCTTCTCCTTCATCACTTATCTTTTTCTGGCTTATACCCTAGAGGCTCCCTGGTGTCGTTAAGTTGTATTACTGCATTGCATATTGGCTGCTTGTTTATCCTGGCCTTTAGCCGGCTTCATTTGGACTCGATGTTTAAGCCAACTTTTGACCTTGACTTTTTGTACAAGTTAACCATTGCATGCACTTAGCTATCACGACTTGACACCTTTGTACCCATGGATGGAACGTTCCTCTGAGTATCACTGACCAGTTTTCGCCACCTTGCATTGAGCATAGGATTGTTCCAAACCTCGGAACTAGTGCATCTGCTTTCTTGATACTCGTTCTATCCATTGTACCATAGCATTCTTTTATTCTTTTTCAGGCTTATTATGAAAAAGACAAAAAAAAATAAAAATCAAATATAACAAAAAGAGCGGGAACGGGATGTATCTTCGTTATTTCGATGGCAGTACAGAGTCAGTTTTGTAGCCCTTGAACAAAGCACATATACTTATATATATTTCCTTCATTTGGGATGGTTCTAGTTTGACCTAGGTTCAGCCTTTACCATGTTTCACTTGTCAGTTCTCCCCCGGTTGGTTATCTCTTCCAATCATATGGAGAGTTTGTTTTGCCTCCTGCAAGACAGACTTATACAGTGTCACTTTTTACTGCCATGGTCATCATAGAGTCGTGCTTTTGTTCAAGGGAAGTCTAGCCTGAGTCGGCCATTCTGCGGTGTCTCTTGACTCATTATTCAGTCGGCCTTCCCGGTCTTGTCAGTATCATGTTCTATCACATCGGATGTTTTGATCTTCTGCTCGTGCTGGTTTGAGAAGGTCCCCATTGACTTCTTGCCGGCGGGTTTGTCTCTTATCGACTACGACACATTGCTCTGAGAGCAAACCTAGAGCCGCACCTTGGGCCTATTTCCATCATTGATAGGTGACCTCGTGCTCGGCATTTGATCATCATCATGGGTCTTTGACTGAGTGGTTTCCCCTGTGTTCGACGTCAGCACACATTATCACACTTGGGATTCGTGCAGTACCTGGATTTCCATTTGACCCTATCGGTGGATTTCTCGCCTCTGCGTCAGCTTTCCTTATTGGTTGGTTCAGAGGGTTTCTTCCGTGCGCTAGCTTCATCTTGTGCACGTCGGAAACGTACTTCGGTTTTGGTTCCATCACTCTCCTTCGTCAGATTCCTTCCAAATCTTGGCCTGCGGGTTACACTCGCGCTGGACTGATGTGGGATGCCTTAATGCCTTCCTTCCAGCAGATCTTTTCCCATCGACTCCAACTCATTTCTCTGGGAATAAGGTCTAGAGTCTTTTTGTCAATACCTTAGGGTTTGCAATCATCAGTGGCAGACTCTTCGCTATCGAAAGTGGGGATTCATCATTGCCTCCGGATTGGTAGATTCTTTCAAGTGTTCGACTTCAAATCATTCATTCGCACTTGTCAGATTGTACTGGGGCACCTTGACACTCATTATCATTATCGGTGGGTTGTCTCGCGTTGGTTAACGGGATACATCAATGCCCGGTAATCCAACGATTTCTCACATGGTCGACTTCAGCTCATTTATTCCCAGTGTGTAGAATTGTGCCGTTGTGATCGGTGAAGACCTCGGGTTGCATCGGCATTTCTCGGTTCACTGTTGACAGTTCTCTCAGTTTCTGCCAGTGTTGCCATCCACCCTTATATGTTGCAGTTCAGCACAACATCATCTTATATGTTGATCCCCGAGTTGCGTGATTGTACCGTTTGATCCGCCTCTTATGATCCGGTACTTGGAGATTCAGTTACTTGATCAGACATCCAGTTGCACTATCTTTGATCGGCTTTCTATATGTGATACTTGGACATTGATACAGACTTGTCTTTCCGGGCCCTGCTCAGATGATTCACTATGTACTTTCAGTTCAGCTATACTTGTATACATGTTGGATCTATTTAGTACTTTCTATATATATGATGTATTTTTGACTGAGCATGGGTATGCCCGCCTCAGCATGAGTTGACTCTCTGGTTTCTTTCATTGGTTTTTGGCAGGCTGAAATCTGGTGAAGTCCTCTCTTGTCCTTGCGAAGTTCTTTCTATGTGCATAATACATTTCGACCATCATGTACCCCTTCTGACCTCATATATTAGGGGGCATCTGTTATAGCATCATTTCTCACCTTGACATGATTCATGATTGCTACATGGCTTTATGGGCACCCATTCCTACAGACTTGGACAAATTCACTTAAAAACAGTGGAAAATCCTTCATACGCGACTATGCCCGTGTTTTTCCGCGTGTATACGTGAGTACATCTAGACTTTTCCGCGTATGCCATTTTAATGATTAAAAAATATATAAAAATCCCTAATTTCGCGCTGGGTTGATGGTTACTCAGGTAGTTCAACCACCCCAGCCCGTGGCCAACTGTTTCCAACTGCTGAAACTACTTGGAGGGACTATAAAAAGACCTCATATGTATGGCCTAAGGGAGAGAGAAAATTATTATTATTATACTCTGTTGGTTCCCTATCCAAGTCTGATTCCCCGTGCCTCCTGCACTTTCCCAGTTCATTTCAGGAAACCCTTGTTTCCTTGAGATACACATCCCTTTATATGTTATCTCGTATGCACTCATTTGGAAGGAGTCTTAGCGAGGCAAGGGCTGGACGGATCCGGACGACAGTCTGCGAAGGCCTTGGAAGGATCAGGTGATCTCTCCACTTACTTTTGTACGTACTATTTTTATAATACAGAAGTATCATGCTGTTCCCAAAATAAACGTGTTAGTGTATGCTTTAATGTATGAAGAATATTTGTTATACATGCATTCATGATGATTTATTTAATGTTTTATATGAATCTCACTAACATATAGAGTAGAAATATATTGTACAACTTGTCCTTTGTACTGGTTTCTTCTTGTATTTCAGGTGAAAGAGGAAGGACGGTTGCAGGGAGTTTGAACTCCACGTGGATCTACTTCAAACGTAGGACCAACGGGTAAACCTCTTGTTCTACTCGATTTCGTTTTAATGACTGTGCATGATCGTGTGAGTCTCTGTTAAGTAGTACGCCCCTGCTCTGTGGAGGTTGAATCCCAACCAACCTCTAGGGTGTTAAATCCCCGAAACACTCCTTGTATTTTATTAGATTCAGAGAATAGATTAATTAACTTCGACATTGTAGTGTTGAAGCAGTGCACCAAAAGAATCAAGCACAAAAATCATCACACAAAACACGCCACGCTAAAAATGACACACGCCACCTCGTAGTTTATCAGATTCAGATAACAGATTAATTAACTTTGACATTGTAGTGTTGAAGTAGTGCACCAAAAGAATCAAGCACAAAACTCATCACACAAAACACACCACACTAAAAGTGACACACTTCACACAAAAAAATGATCTATCAGGGCTTGGCCTTGACCCTCATATAGTCGTTCAAAAAGGAGAAAAATGACTGAGCTTTGCACTTGGCTCTAGTCAATTTCTTGTTGAGTGTTTACAATGAAATCTTTGCAAAATTTGACAATGTTGTTACAAATCTCTTCTTTTTTTTTTTTTTTAGATTTACCCCCCCTCAAAGTAAAAAGTACTTTGAGTTACAAATAATAACCCTTATTTCTCCAAAATAAAAATTCTTCTTATTCCTCCAATACCAAAGTTCTACTTCACCTTATTGCTCCAAAAAAAAAAATACAATTGTCTCCTTTATACCTCCAAATTTTACAAAATATTACAACTCTAAAAAATTGACCCCACTTACATTACAAAATTGAAACAAATTCCAAATCAACATCAGAAGCTAGAGGTCAGAGGTGCTTTGAAGTCATCACCATTGTCAATATTGAAAATACCACATAAATCCAATCAGGCTTGAAGCCCCACAGCCTGTGCTGGTTGCTGTTATGCCTGCTGCTGTTTGTTTTGATGGTAATTCAAATGCCTTCTAAATAGCATAATGCATCCAACCACGAGACTGTTACACCCCAATTCCTCGCTACTTCCTATTTAGTACCACAAAAAGGAAATTACTTCTTTGATGTGAATTTACTCTTCATAAGGATGTAATTGGATTTCTGCTTCATGGGCAGTTCTTGCAATTTCCCTAAAATATGAAATATTAAACCTGAATAAACTTCAAACTCAATAATATTTCATTGCAGGATCATATGGGCACATGATATGATAACAAGGTTTTCAAATAGTGGCTATGGAATCTCAACATCTCGAGCTTGGACAACATGTAATCTAGTTTTTACAAATGCTATCGATTGGGAACCGATGTTTCATTTTGAAAAAGACCCAATTCTGGATTCTTTAAACAACACAGTCCGCTCTGAGACAACTGGTTTCTCCATCACATGACCATTAAGATGTATATCCATTAACATATGAAAATACAAACAGAGAAATCGATTTTCGATGGGATCTGTAAGTTATGAAAGGCGATGGCAACTGGATTGTTTGCTTGCCATTTCAATGGATGTTTACGGTCAACCTCAAACCGTTGTCAATTTCTGTATGTAACATTACAGCCTTACCCATTTTGTAGTTTACTGTGTATGGAATTTCGACTTTCAACGGTCAGTTCACCACAGTATGTTATTGCACCTTATAACGATTGCTTCAATGCTATCCTCTTGCAATTGTTGTACGTGCATCAACATCTTTTAACAATCATTCTTGATTCCATAGTTGTCATACACCTTCAACGATTTGGTGGTCGATCTCAGCGTTGACTTCTAATTCCTTCAACAAGATCTTAATCTCTATTCACTACTCTGCATAGGATATCACAGGTCCAATGTGGCCTCCATCAGTGTTTTCAACACAATTGTTTAAATTGATTCCCTCGGCTATTAAATCCCTCTCAAACTTTCTTTTTAGAGAGTGATGGCTCCAAGATGGCTTCATCCTTTCAATTCATCCTTTGAAATTTTTTTAAAAAGTCTCCAAAGTTGAAATCTTCACCTTATTTTCATCTGCATTACCGGTAGATTTGATACCACATTAATAGCAGAAGTATCCTCAGACACGTAATTTTATTGATATTGGAAAATAAATTACATAACAAGTTGCAGGAGTTTACAAACGTAAACTTCTACTAAATTTGCAATTAGGAGACTAACCTATTTATAAGCTATATGTCCTAAATTAATTTAGTTTTGGATCACTTGAAAAAATAACAAGTGTCCATTTACAATAAATGATCTTCTATCCAATCTACTAACTTTATTCCTATTTTAGAGCCTAAGATACGACTCAATTCTAGAGTCCTATCTTTGCTAACAATATTCTATTTCTAAGTGTCTCTAATATTTATTAAATATTATAATTTATTAAATATTTTTATTCTCTAATATTTATTAAATATTCTAATTTAACAAATATTTTATCCTAACTTTACATTAATATATTTGGATCATCTAACAAAATTTAGACAAAAACACAATTAAAAAGAACATCACAAAATATTTAATTGAAAAAAACTCATTTTAATTTTTTTGCAAAAAATACATACTTCAATTCAAAACACTTACTTTAAAAAATCTGAGAAAAAATGTCTTATAAAAATGAAATGAAGCTCAAAATATTTCCTTCCAAGTCGTGCAAAAAAATTTCATTTAAAAAGTTAGACAAAAACTCATTTCAAAAAATCATTATAAAAGATTTACTTCAACCCAAAACACATACTAAAAAAAAATGTCATTTCAAAAAATACCTCCAAAAAATTTCGATTGAAAATTAAGCCCAACTTCTTAAAAAATGCCACTTTAAAAAATACCTCCAAAAATTATCCTTTGAAATTAAGCCCAAAAAGCCTCTAAAAAAATATCACTTTAAAAAATACCTCCAAAAAAATTTCCTTTGAATATTAAGCCTAAAAAGAGTCCTTTCGAAATTAAGCCCAAAAAAAGTCCAAAAAATGTCTTTTGGAAATTAAGCCCAAAAACCTCGAAAAATAAAATACATCCAAAAAAATGTACTTTTAAAATTAAGCCCAAAGCCTTTAAAAACAATGAAAATTAAGCCTGAAAACTCTAAAAACAAAATACCTTAAAAAAAAATGAAGCTCAAAAAATATCCAAAAAAACATATCTCCAAGAAATGTCCTTTGAATGTTAAGCCAAAAAGAGTCCTTAAGCCCAAAAAAATCCTTTGCAAAATGGGACCAAATGAAGAAATGTGCCAAATTATGAGAAAATAATGAATCCATTTACGTCTATTTATATTGCACCATGAAATGTTTTTTTGGAGGGGCTTCGTTGAATTTTCCGACTGACGTAAAGTCAATTAAAAGTTTGGCCAAAATTTTGTAAAACAATTGACCAAAATTTTGTAATTCTAATTTGTCTTTAGACTTGATGGGCCATCGGGACAAAAAACAATTCGGCCGAACTAACACATCTGCAATTATGCAAAGATGAGCTTTGAACACAATTCTTCAACTTTGGACTGATTAAACTCCATGAAAATTTGTGAATTAACTGTCAGAACCAAGACGAGCATTTGTAGAATTCAATCTACTTTCAGGAAATATAGCTTTTATGGAATTTCATAAATATTTACTAATTTTAATTAATTTTGTAATAAAACAGGTGAAAACAATTTCTGAAGGTCATTATGATTCAATGAAATCAATATTCTGTATCTTCCAAAATACACTGTAAAAAAAATTGAAAAAATTATGGTGCATTATATTGGTCCTTCGTCTGTAATAGGTAGTTTTTAGATTTTTAGTTTATAACTTATATGTTGAGAAATTTTGTGTGCACTGAAACATATTCCAAATATGCAGTTTTTTCATATTGGACCAGTTCAAAAAAATCTAGTAATTATGATATGCATCAGTTGGTTTCGTAAATACAACGAAACCGAAGTAGACTCTGTCTAGACTGTTGTAACACATTTTGTTTCTCAAAAACACAAATTTTTCAAAGAATATACCAGCGTGTATTAACATGACTTTTTATGAATCCTTTTCTTGTCAAAAAAACACACACTCAAAGAAACGCTAAGTTGACATATCAAATGTGTATAAAAAAATTTCAAAAAATAAGTAATAGAAAGCTAATAAAATTTCTGACAACTTTTATTTTTAACGCAATATGAAATTCTAAACAAAAAAATTGTTCGGCTTGCGGAAAATTGAAGAACAGAAAAAAAAAAATGAAATTTTTTTCTCAAAAAACGACAAAAGGTGTAACCCAACTTCACATTAATAGAGAAAGATTTATATTGAGAACATATTTATCAAAACAATTGGGAGTGCATAACTTGAACCAGATATAACATGATAACATCTAAGGTACCAAAAACTATAGGGAACTGAACTAGATCATCATCTTTGTTGTATAAAAAATTACCCAATTCATAACTAATATGTGCCCAAATCGAGAAGTGACATGAGTTTGGTTACAAATTTCAAAAAATAAAAGGGTTTGGTCATCCAATAAACACAAAAAAAGCCAAGAAAGTTGGTTAGTCAAGGTGTCAGGTTGATACCATGTCGTCCATTGCAGCCACAAGTATGTCGTCGCCGCTGAGAAGAACCATAATTGAACTTTGCAGAAACCATTGTATCCTTAATCTGAAATCATCACCAGAGAAAGGGGAGCCCCATCGATTAGTGGATCAATAGTAGGAGGTGGAGCTATGTTAACGGGCTGAACATCAACAAGGTCATCAATATGAAACTCTGAGTCATATGTGCTACATAATTTTCTACCCACTACAACCGTATCAGTATGTCATCCAAACAATAATGAAATCTCTTAAGGAGTCTTTAAATGTCATCCTCACCTGCAAAAAGTTTATAATTGTCCACCTATTTTTCAGAGAGCACCAGGCGAAATAAGGTGTCTTGTTGTTGATAACATGCAACAGACTGCAAAAAATGTAATCTTCTTCATCAAATTTAATAGGGTCAGGTATCCATTTGAAGTTTTGATTACCCACCTATAAATAAAAGAAATGCACTTTATAGACAAATTCTCACATTTCAAGGTGTTAAATATCTGTTCTAATCTCTGAAGGAATTGAATCAAACAATGTTTCTACCAAGTTCCATCTAAACAAATGTAGCACCTCCCCATTGGCTTTTCATTCTCTGACAAAGTGGCATAATGAAACAAGAATAAACAAAACTTTCACTTTGTGGACGAACCCCAAGACATACACCAAGATTTAGAAATAGATACCTAGAGAAATAAGTTATATGACTCCTAATGATGATTGTATCATCCCCAAAACCCGCAAAACACAATACTAAGAAATAATCTTAACAATTGAGACCAAACTCAAAAAAAGAAGAATTGTTGTGACAACTTGACTCAAGCAAACAACCCACATGATGTAAAGGCAGAGAATTGACCATGACCAATAGGAATTTTCTAACACACGCCAACATTACATAATGTGACTGAAAATTAAACATATGAAGTCATGAAATCCCCCATTATAAAATAATCAGAGATACCACACTTGAGTATATGAAACCATGGTAAACGAGATTGCTTTTAAATCCAGATTGAAAATTTTCCTGGATATCATACCCAACATACCAAAACCAAAAAATTAGAAGAGATACCTGGAAAGTACAGGTCGTGGAAAGTTGATGAAGCTAGCATGACCATAAACTTGAATATGGACCGTAAGGCTACACTATGCAGGAATAGGATGAAGAAAATTGATGTCTTTCAAAACTTCAGTGGCCCTTGAACTAGAGCTGACTGAAACCCCCAATTCCCTCCTTTGGGTGGGCGTTATCAGGCCACCAAGAGATGGCTTCGAACTCACCCAGTACATCGTACCAAACATCACATGATAAGTTACTGCCCAAGCACCACCTATTTTCCACTCTATAAAACCCAACATATTCTCGCCAAATTTTCAATAAAGCATCGCTTTTATAAGAACCAAGGGTAGATAAGTGCCATAAAAGTAGGATATTGTCAATGCTCTATTGAAGTAAGAAAACAAGATAGGTGTTAACCTTGGCGCACTCGTTAAGGAAGTCATTCCCTTTAAGTTGTAGGCCACCATTAATGAGCTAAAAGTGTGCATCCTTCCCTCCCACATTGGAGCATGTCAAAACCATTATGGAAACTCCACCTAATAGTAAATGAAGCACACCAGTAACAATGAAAAACACCAGGAACCTATAACTTGTGTCACCCATGACCCTACTAGATTGATAAAATCCCACAGTTAATTGTTGATATGCCTTACTCACACTATAGAGCCTCCACTTATGTTGGTTGCGTCTACCCTTGTCCTTTGCAGCACACATTCCAACATAGGATGTTCCCACCCCATCAAGGAGGTTAAATTTTTTTATTAATTTGTTGTTCAATAATAAAAAATTGAAGTATGAGAGGTTTCCGCAATGGATTACATTAGATATTATTTTCTGAGATTCCATTGTGTTAAGTAAGTCATTCATCTATGACCATTTCCATTAGACGTAGTCGTAAGTGACTAATTTCTCATGATTTTTGAATAGTCCACTTCTTGAGCATTACCCGGTGCAATGAGTGCTAAGTGGACTATTCAAAAATCATGAGAAATTAGTCAGTTACGACTACCTCTCATGGAAATGGTCATAGATGAATGAATTACTTAACACAGTGGAATCCCAAAAAATGTTATGTAATATAATGCGCTACGGAAACCCCTTATACTTAAATACAAAAAGTAAAGGGAGCTCTACTTGAATGGTTCAAGAGGCACAATACTTGCTACAGTTTTGCAAATGGGCTAGCAAGCTAAGTGGGCTTGATTGTGGGGAAAAACGAGCCGGAGGAGTTTTCAGATGGGTGACCTCCTTGGAAGTCCTTTTCGATCACTAACAAATCTCAGTTTAAAATAAATTTACACTCATTAATATAATTATTTATTACATGAATATATTTATTATATGTTTTTAAATTATGTATATATTTTTACATTTTTTCTAGTGAAAATTGTCCAATAATTTAGTAAAAATTTATTAGAATCACAAGTAACTCTATATAATTTCTAGTAAAATCTCAAAAAAATTAGTAACGTTGGTTTCTTCGGGCTTCCAAATGTAAAAGCTACAGTGGGACTCCTCATGTTGAAGTGACAGGGCGAATGAATTTGAATGTAATTTGATTTTAAATTATCGAGTACTTTGGAATTTAGATAGATATTACGAGTAAAGTTAAATATTTGATTTCAGATGATTTTGATATGTCAACTTGATCTTCTAAATATGCCGAAATCTGTAATAATAACGGACTGTTAAATTAGGTCAATAAACCACAAAGGGACAAGATCCTGAGCTATCCCCTTCACCTGTAAGTTAAGTAAGTTCACTGCTCGTTTTTCCGGAAGGGCCTCCCAAAGAGTAAGCAGGTACGAACAAATAAAAAGCTCATGTTCAGGTCGTGAGAGGTCCTTTGTTCTTCCACCACCACCACCATTAAGCAAACACAGGGTTATAAATGTGGATGATCGTAAATAATATAAACATATTTATCTTATACTAAATTAATATTAGAGATATGAGTGGATTATTTAGTTTGTGAGTGTATCCTTAGTTGTGATTTTAAACGAAGCATTGAACTCATATCAAGTATTTAAAACAAAAGTTATTATAAAAAATAATCATTTAAAATTTCTTGACATATAAAAAATGATTTTTAATAAAATCTATTTTCCACTGTAGCATAACTTTTAATTAAAATAATAAAAAACTAATTCATTGGAAATAAAATATTCTTATTTCAATTTTAACTTTTTTTAAGATGAATTTCCTGGACGAAATTTTTACATTTTCACACTCACTGTGTTTTTGATCGATGAAGTAACATACTGTGTTTTTATCGATGAAGTACATAGAAATGGAGATGGAGAAACATTAAAAAAATTACTTTTATCCATAATAAAATTCCTATTTTTTATCACGTTATCTTTAATTAGATGGGAATAATGAAAAATAATAATATAAATTAAGTAATTGCTAATTTTGTAATTGGCTTTAAATCTACAAGAAGATTAAGCTGCAGGATCCTTGCTCAAAACTAAAGGATAAGAATATCAGTTAATGTAATGTTTAGATGGAGTCACAGGACACAGAATGGAGGACAAATACCATTAAAACTAGAAAGTTCAGAGTATTCACTTTTGTGAGGTAGTTTTATAATCTGATTCTATAATCCAGTAGTTTGTCCCAACAATGTAGAAGATTTCTAATAAAAATGGCAGTCAATAGTGGTACTCATATCATGCCACAACACACAAAATGTAGGACAATCAAGCAGAATCTTACAAAGAGCATCCAAGTGGCAGTCCTCCTATGGATTACCGTGTAGTTTTGATCAACATTGTAAATGTAATTGGTCCACCAGCAACATTCTGGAGGCGTACCTCTAATCATGCAACTTGCTTACCCACTTCTTGCAGTCATACACAGAGCAGAAAGCCTGTAAGCAAGTGAACACTAAAAGTATATGGAGCTTCTCTGGTTAATGAATACACAGACCAGACCGGAGGAAACAGGTACTAAAAACTTTTCCTTATTTCCGTCATTTGAAGCAGGCCTTATAGCATATTATCCAGCACCCCCACAGGGTCTTTTTAGAGAGTGCGTTTGTCGACAATATCTTTCACACATTTAACACGATTTCTATATTTTTCTGCATTTTACTATTAGAGCCTAATGAGTGAGCGTGAGATCATTATCAAAGTATTCCAGGTGGGGACTGCAACGAGAAATGCCACAAGGAGGCGGCTTATGACCACGATCCGAACATGATTTTATTGTGACTACGCAAGTTTTGATGTTCATAAAACATAATCATGAGCTATAATTGATAAAAGTTAATCATAAGCCATAATCAATTATAATTATTAGATATAATTTAACTCTAATAAATTATAGTTAAATATGAATAATTAAAGGTATTGAGTAGTAAATTATGTGGATGAGTGTCATTTATGGTAAAATATATGTTAAATTTAATTATAAAAAATTCCAATTATTTATTTATAGTTAAATCTATTTAATTATGATTTATTAATTTCTATACATTTTTTTTTAGTGGAAAATTTATTGTTTTTCATAGTGGAAAAACTATTATAATTTAGTTGTCAAATCAGAATGAGATATTCATTATTATTGGTTGTTACTGGCAAATGTGGATTTCGCTTCTTCTATATGTCTTTTAGTTTTGGTTCATTAACATGTTTCCTTAAATCCGAAAATCCAGAAAAGATAAACTCTTAGTCAAAACCTATATTAATAGCCACATAAAAAGAATAAATGTAGGTTGAGTCATCACCTTTATTATTGGTGGTTCATAATGATGGAGGATTTCACTTCTTTAATATGTCTTTCAATTTTGGGTCCATCCACATGTTTCCTTAAATCCAAAAAAGATAAACATTTACACAAAACCCAGATTAAAAACCACACATAGACATGTTTCCTTAAATCTGAAAATAAACATACCCAAAACCCATATTAATAACCACGTATAAACAAGATAAACCAAATTAATAAATATAATTAATATAAAATAAAATCATTTTTAAATTTCAACCACACTTACTAATAAGTTATCCTAATTCTTAAAGTTTTAATCTTAATAAAAAAAAAAATTTGAGTTAGAATATTTTATAAATAATGTTTTTATTATATATGAATATATAATAAATTAAATGCACGATGTGCCTATCACTAAAATTCTACTATTTCAATTTTTTTTAGATTCTACTATTTTATTTTATTTTAGATTTGTTTTATAATAAATAAATTATATACCTATCACTAAAATTCTATTTATTTCAGATTTCAATTCCCAGTATTTATTTTTATTTTAGATTTGTTTTATAATAAATATTAACCATGTTCATAAAGATATAATATTTATAATTTTATTTAAGTGAAATTATCTTTTATTATGAGTCCAAATTTTAAATTAAATCTAAGGATGTGGGCAATAGTTAAATAGGTTGATTTGTGCAGATTTTTAGTTTAATCTCAACCACGACTATACATACCTAAGAATTACTCTCTAGACATAATTTAGTCGGTTGAAAAAATATTTAGTTTTCACAAATCTTGTATTCTAATCTCAAGCACTACTATATATACCGAAATTACTCTACACAATTTCTTCAATTCAAAAATTTATTAAATTAAATTTTAAATCATTTGTAATTAAAATTAAAAATTTAAATATGAATCTTTTACTCATTTAAAAATGACCCTAAAACATTTTATTAGCATTCAGAATTTGTATTAATGATAATTTTAGCCATCCCCCGATTGACGCATTTTATTACGTTATTGAAAAAAATCACAATTGATTTTAGCGTGAGGCCAGAGGACAGTTCATGCAGTTCTCTATATCTCACATTTATTTAGCATATTTAATTCAAGGAAAACAGCCCATGCTAAAGATGTAAAATAGCTTGGTATTTTAGACAGAAAAGGTGTCATGGTTACGCTGTAAAATGGCTTGGTATTTTACACAGTGTCACATCCAATCTACTCTATTTATCGTAAATAAACAAAAATTTACTTAATCTTACACGCTCCCACACTTCACAACATTCTAATCCATATATATATATACCAAACTAATAATAAGTAAAAGAACAATTATATAACATGGCAACGTCGACAATTGAAATGCAAGATTCACATATCACATGGTTTCATTGTTTGACTATGGAATAATCATACGCATAGTTTAATTTGACAGTGATGATAATGGAGCATTCAATTAACAACATCAAGGTGGCGTCTGCTTATTAACTCAAACAGTCTTTAATTATTCAAGCCTTTCACCGATTATGTCTATTCGTGTTTTATCATATCTATACTCTTAAATGCGAATCCCATTGGAAATTTTGAACGTCCGGCAACTGGTACCTTGCCCCATTCTATAAGGCACAAGTGTCATCCGTCAGGCGTCTTGCTGTACGTGGGATTTTAATTCTGCAACCAGCTGTACCCTCGAGCCTCGATCCCCTAGGAAAAAGCGAGGGTAAACCGCCGATGGAATTACTGCCACTCGACCTGGTCTCATTTAGTTGCCTGTTCGTTCCTCGCGCGCCAATCTACTCGGCGGCCTTCTGATTATCCGGCTTTTCCAGGCTTACAGGTAGATGTTTCAATCTTATCTATCTTTCTTCTAGCAGGGGTTTCGTTATAAGAATGCCTACAACTTTTCTTTGGTTTTCAACAATTCCTCTGTGCGTAGCTCTGAGGCATGAAGTTTTGTGTGCTCCTCTGTTTTTCAGGTTATCCCTGACCAGTTCATGGCGCTGGATTAAATCTTCTACTCGCGGCTTGGTTCCTTCGAACAATTCCGCCAGCTTTCGGCAGGTAAGACCGCCTTCTGCATCATTTAATCTATCTTAGCCTTCCTTTAAGGGTGGTAATTCTTTCAATATCAATCTGGCTCAGATTCGGTTTGTTTGTTCATATTTTGTCAATTAACTCTTCTAACTCCTGTTTATCCTTTCTGCAGTATGGTCAAGATAGGTGGAGTTGTTCCTTACCAGGCAAGTTCCAGAAGTCATTCCCTCTTTTCTTCTTAGGGTTTCTTTTACCGCCCTCTTACTACTAAAATCTTAGTTTCTTTTTTTTTAACACTTTAGTTTATATTGCAGGTGATAGTATTCGCTGAGTTCCTTCTTTTGATTGTGCAAAGTCTCAGCTTGTTCTGGTGCCGAAATGACTAATTTCTCCTTGTTCAGGTATTCCGACGCACATGACTGCAGTGTATCGTTTTGCTACTGAGATTCTATACCTAGGGTTTAGCTTAGCCACGTAGAGTCTTTTACTATTTCTCCTCTGAGCCTTGACTCAGTGTTATATAATGAGTTCTAGCCACTCGTCCTACTTCAGGAACAACGGATTATTCTTTCATTACCAATGTTATGGCCACGACTCTGGGCAATCGGTTTGATACACCAGTATTCACTGCGCTATAATAATTTAGTTTGCTTTGTTGTTCGATGAACACAACCTTCCTTCTACTGTTATCGAACTTATCTATATATATAAAATGTTTACTATTTTCTTATGCATGTTTTTGTTATGGGTTTTAAATGAAACTGCCAGAGATCTTATTTGAGCTAATTTCCGAATTATGTATGCTGAAACTAATGAAATGTTAATAATAGGATGATGGTTCTCAGTCTTCCCGGCTAGGGATGTGCACTTGACTCCGTGATTCTGTCGCTTTTCTTTTGGTTAAACTAACTACCGGCCCCAGCCAAGTCTTTACAGGAGGTGAAACCTTATGCTACAGTTGACATGAGATAAGTATGATTTTTCTTGATGAGTACCTCATTTTAAGTCGACATCAATTTTTATCTGTCAATAATTTTCATAGTGACGTTACGGCTCTTGTAAACAAGTAATGGAGATGTCAGTATGATATGATTCAAGACAACGGGTTTGGGTTCTGACCATCACGACTATCTCTGTTATATAATTTGCTTATACACTATGTTTAAGTCTTTCGGTACCGACCGCCAGTTTCCAAAGGCCGAGTATAGTTATTTGCAGAGGAACAGGAGCAGAGTAGGGTTTTCAACCCAACTCGACTCCACAAGTTCGGTTTGTGTTTTCTTTCAACCCTGCAATGTATGAATAGTATCACTGTATGGCAATACATAAATTCTTGCTTTTATTGCGTAAATATCCATTTCAACTACTGCATTTCTTTCTTTTCTTGTATCATACTAAAGTGATCAACTATGGTTCGATGTCTATTCTTATGCCATTGCTATTAAGAATTCCTATAAAGAACCCTTGTCGTACCTTCTTTTAAATTTCTAGAATAAACAAGGTATACACATTTCTTCACATTTCTGCTAATATCTATACCGAGATTATTTCACAACATAGAAAAGTATAATTCCACAATAAATACACTTTTCAGACTATTTTATTATTATTGAACAGATACCATAATAAAATTCTCGCATACAGAGTCTGCTTGCAGAAAATCTTCCCTAGTCAGTTAACTAAGAATCAGAGTAGTCTAAATTTTCTCAGCTAAATCTAGCACAATAATTAATTGTTCAGTAACATAAACTTTAAGTCATTCTGAAGTACTTATCTAGTAGGGAATAATAGCTCTTAAACTGTGGTCCTCCCAACCATCAAGGGAGGCAATGACGTCCTCCTCTTGCCCCCTAGCTCCAGAACATCAGTGGGTGCCACGAGAACAACAAATAATTCTTCTGTCGTGACCTCAGAATGGCCAATCCAGCCACAGACAGACAATCTGGCTACAAGGTTTGCAGAAACTGTTCTCAACTGGTCTTCCACCCAGCTCTAGAGAATACTGCACCTTCCAATTTTCCAGAAACTTGCAGAACCCCTATCCCTCTCCTGGGATTTTCTTTTATCCTTGGAGGGTAGGTAACTATCTTCCAACTGTTCCCAACCACCCCTATTCTTAGAAACTTACCAATAGTTTAAGAGATTCTCTT
Organism: Pinus albicaulis; assembly: GCA_034641835.2. Lineage (NCBI taxonomy): Eukaryota > Viridiplantae > Streptophyta > Pinopsida > Pinales > Pinaceae > Pinus > Pinus albicaulis. The sequence goes on along the minus strand of CM076572.1, from coordinate 195,424,427 downwards.
TTCATTTACTAACTCAGTAATTCCAATTAAAATGATGTTTTTTTTTTTGAGTTTATTTTACCAAAATAAAATAAAGTAAACAAATAATAAAATTAACAAATTGTCTTTTCAGCTTATTTATGCTAACTAACTCTTAATGAGGCTGTCACATCTTCCCCCCCTAGAAGTAACACCATCCTCGATGTTTTTCAGCCCAACTCTGCAAAGAGTTCTGGGTAGGCTTCCTGTACAAACTTTTCATCCTCCCAAGTAGCTTCGTCAGGTCCAAAATGTTTCCACTACACTTTCACTTGGGTAACTAATCTTTTCGGAGTTCAATTTCCCTTCGATCAAGTATGCATAGCGGCTCCACCAGAAATTCTCCATCCGGTTCTACCTGAAAGGAAACAACAGGATTACCAATCAGTAGGTTCACATTTTGATTCAAACTTCAGTTAGGATTTATTTCCATTCTTTCTTCTTACCTGTATGTTTTGCCAATGAATTACATGTTTTTCATCATGCACATATCGCTTTAACAAAGACACATGGAACACATTGTGTACTTTAATATGACTAGGCAAAGCCAGCCTATAGGCTACTAGTCCCACCCTTTCCAAAATTTGGAAGGGTCCGCAGTAACGAGGGGCTAACTTGGCGCAAGAAGTCCACCTTAAGGTACTTCTTTGAGGCTTAATCCTTACATACACGTGGTCCCCCACTCTGAATTCGCGATAATATCCTTTCTTGTCTGCAAAGACCTTTTGTCGGTCTTGCGCAGCCTTCAAATTCTTCCTTATTCTTTTTACTTCAGCTTCTAGCTCAGCCAACATTTCTGGCCCCAACATTAATTTTGTCTCTGGACTGCTCCAGTTTATTGGTGTACGACACTGTCGTCCGTACAACGCTTCAAAGGGACTCATTTTTAGAGATTCCTGATATCCGTTGTTATATGCAAATTCCACTAGGTGCAGGTAATCCTCCCATTTAGCTGGCTACCGCATTACATACATGCGCAGCATATCCTCCAAGACTTGGTTTACCCGCTCGGTCTGCCCATCAGTTTGAGGGTGATAGGCAGTACTGAAGTGTATCTGAGTACCTAAACCCGAAAACAAGGTTTTCCAAAACGCGGAGGTAAACTTAACATCCCGGTCTGAAACCACAGTCTTAGGTATACCATGCAACCTAAAGATTTCCCTCATGAATATGTCTGCAATCTGCACTATCTTGTAAGTGGATTGCACAGGTATGAAATGGGCAGATTTACTTAATCTGTCCACCACTACCATGATTGAATCATTCTGCTTCCTTGTTCGAGGTAAGCCTGTGATGAAGTCCAAAGAGATCACTTCCCATTTCCATTCAGGAATGGGTATGGGCTGCAGTAGCCCCGCTGGGTGCCGATGTTCCACTTTAACCTGTTGGCATTCTAAACACTTGCTCAAATATTCCGCAATGTCTCTGTGCATACCTGGCCAATAATATATATTTCTAATTGCCGAAAGCATATTTTGATAACCAGGATGACCAGCGTAGTTGCTGCGATGGTACTCGTCGAGGATTAACTCCTTGAGACTTGCACGATTAGGAACATAGGTCCTTCTGCGAAAAGTTAACATTTGTTCTTCGTTGCTTCCATACTCGGATGGCTTACCTTGTTTCTTATCTTTTTCCATTTGCTGCCACAAAAATTTGTATTCTGGGTCCTTCCGTGCCCCTTCCCTTATTTGTTCTGATAGCTGGCTTACAGGTTGGCTGTAGTACATTGCATAGATCCCATGCAATTTCCTGCTCAGGGCATCTGCAACTCGATTTTCTTTTCCTTTAACATGTTGTATATCCATGTCAAATTCACTCAAAAAGGCATTCCACCTTGCTTGCCTAGAGTTTAAATCTGCTTGCTTAAAATAGTTAGTTAAACTGCTATGGTCTGTTTTAAGTACAAACCTTTTTCCCAGTAGATAATGCCTCCATACTCGGAGAGCATGCACTACTGCTGTGAGTTCTAGATCATAAGCAGAGTATTTTTGTTCATGTTCTTTCAATTTTCTGGACTCATAGGCTATTACCGTGCCTTCTTGTGTTAGTATTGCACCAACTCCCTCCTTGCTGGCATCCGTACACACCACATAATCTTTGTTGGGGTCAGCTACCTTCAGCACGGGTGCTGTGGTTAAAAGCCGTTTCAGCTTTTCAAAGCTGAATTGACATTCATTCGTCCATTTGAAAGGTTTGCCTTTCTTTTGTAAGGATGTAATAGGATAAGCAATCTTAGAAAACCCTTCGATGAACCGCCTGTAATATCCTGCCAGACCCATAAATGATCTGATATCTGCCACATTCTGGGGTACTTGCCATTCCATGATAGTTTTAATCTTTTCAGGGTCCACCGCTATTCCTTCAGCTGTCACAACATGACCCAAATACTGGATTTCTGATTTAAAGAAATCTCACTTGCTGAATTTAGCGTACAACTGAAGCTTCCTCAGCATTCCCAATACTATTCTCAGATGCTCCTTATGTTCTTCCTCGCTCTTTGAGTAAATCAATATGTCATCTATGAAGATCAGTACAAAGTGATCTAAAAACTGATGGAAAATGCCATTCATCAACCTCATAAAGGTTGCTGGTTCATTTGTCAATCCGAAGGGCAATACTACAAACTCATAATGCCCATATTTGTTGCGGAATGCTGTTTTGCAAATATCCTCATCCTTGATTCGAATCTGATGATATCCAGACCTCAAATCTATTTTAGAGAACACCTTGGCACCTCTCACCTGATCGAATAAATCATCGATTCTGGGTAGAGGTTATTTATTCTTAACTATCAGCTTGTTGAGTTGTCGGTAGTCCATACACATACGTAAGGTTCCATACTTCTTTTTAACAAAAAGGACTGGTGCTCCCCAAGGTGACACGCTTGGGCAGATATATCCTTTATCTAACAACTCCTGCAACTGCATCTTTAACTCTGTTAATTATGGTATACTCATTCTGTAAGGTGCTCTTGACAAAGGAGAGGCTCCGGGTAGTAATTCAACAGTGAAATCAATATCTCTTTTAGGTGGCAACCCTGGAATGTTTTCTGGAAATACATCTAGGAATTCCTGTACTATAGGGATATCTATTATATCTGCAGCCTTTCCCTTAGATTCAGCATACCCTACTTGAATTGCGTACAACTAACATCCCTTTCGAATACACTTACTCATCTGAGACGCTGTTATGGGGTGTAATTGCACAGGTTTTTTAATTCCTTTAATTTCCTTACGCGTACCATCTAACGCTCTATAATAAATTGTCTTTTCCTTACATTCCACTAAGGTCCAGTGTTTTTCCAGCCAATCCATTCGTAGTAACACATCATATGACCCCAATGGTAGAATATTTAAGTCCACCTGCAACTGTTGTTCTGCAACTTCCAGTATGCAATCAGCAATTTTCGCAATCACTTTTTGTTTTGCTCCGGTGGCTAGTTGAACTAGCCAGGAGTTTTTAAATTTTTGTTCTTTTAAATTGCACATTTCCACTAGTTTAGGACTTACATAGCTTAAACTAGTGCTAGGATCTATTAAAATCGAAATAGGTTTAGATAATATAGTACCTTCCAATTCAATCATTGTGGGTTGAAAATCAGCCTGTCGATCCTCCAAGGCTGCGTTTATACGTGGTATGTTTCGCGCCATGTCCCCCACCGTTGATGCCTCCTGCAAATTTGCCACAGTTTCACTCTTATTCAGTTGTGGATAGTTCTTATAGTAGTGTGCTTCCCCACAGCCCCAACACTGTAGGGGAGGTTTAAAATTATGCCCATGCTCTGGTTTGCTTGATGCTTTTGTGGGTTTTTCTTCAGCTGGCCACTTGATCCTTTGATGGTTCCTATTAAACTGTTTACTGCCAGCATTCCATCCTGCCCCTTCAAAGTGGCTGATTTTGCTGTTTTTAAAAGTAGAGGAATTCTTTTGATTCTTCTTGGGCTGCCAACCCTTTCCACCTTCCCCCTTAGTCTTATACTGTTTGTAACACATGCGTGCTTTCCGGACAGCTTCATCCATAGTTTGGGGTTAACAAACTCTATTCTTTCCCTCATGGGAGCAGGAAAACTACTCAAAAACCTCTGTACCTTGGCTTTTTCCTCTCTGAGGTATGGTACATAGCATAGCAGGAAGTAAACTTCGTGACATACTCATCCATGGTCATCTGGCCCAGCCAAAGATCATGGAATTCCTTGGCCTTATCATCATAAAATCTTTCTGTTAGATATTTATCTTTGAAATACTGCTGGAATAATTCCCATGTAATGTCCCGTTCATCAATGCTGCGAACATTCTTTACCTCCTCCCACCACAGGGTGGCTTTCTCTCGCAGCTGGTATATAGCCAATCTGGCCTTCAAATTGCTGGTATACTCATATACCTGAAAATATTTATTGATGTTAATTAACCATGCTTCAGCTGCCTCTTCCGCCTCGCCATCAAACATGGGTGGCTTAATCTTACGAAACTCCCCCTGCAGTTCAAATTTCTGCCTCTTATGATCCCGCTGGTCAGACAGATTTCCCGATTCTGCCTCATTATAATTACGGTTTTTGCTCCTGTGGGAGAAAATCTTTTCTGTCTTTCCGGTGGTGTTGTTTTTGGTTTGCTGGTCCTCTAGTTCCATTGAATATTCTCTTTCTGCACTGGGTTGCCGCATCTCATGATTTTGTTTATCAGATATACTCTTCAGAATCTTTTCCTGGTCTTGCAACAACTTTTCATTGTCCTTCCGGACTCTAATCATTTCCTCCTATAACTGCTGTACTGTATTTAGCAAAAAATCAGTTTGTTGCTGCTGTTCTTCCAGTAGTTTACTCATTTTTTAGTGTTGCTCCACAGTTAGTTGAACCCACATCTCTGGGTCCATAACTGTTGAACCTTGAGTCTCGTTCGGTTGTGACTGAGATGCCATATCTTTCTTCTTCTTCTCAGTGCACTAATACACACACAACATTGTTAGTAGACCCTCAGGTTGCCACTGTAGTAACTTGGCTCTGATACCACTTGTCACCTCCATCTACTCTATTTATCATAAATAAACAAAAATTTACTTAATCTTACACGCTCTTCACAGCATTCTAATCCATATATATATATATACCAAACTAATAATAAGTAAAAGAACAATTATATAACATGGCAACGTCGACAATTGAAATGCAAGATTCACATATCGCATGGTTTCATTGTTTGACTATGGAATAATCATACGCATAGTTTAATTTGACAGTGATGTTAATGGAGCATTCAATTAACAACATCAAGGTGGCGTCTGCTTATTAACTCAAACAATCGTAAATTATTCAAGCCTTTCGCCGATTATGTCTATTCGTGTTTTATCATATCTATACTCTTAAATGCGAATCCCATTGGAAATTTTGAACGTCCGGCAACTGGTACCTTGCCCCATTCTATAAGGCACAAGTGTCATCCATCAGGCATCTTGCTGTACGTGGGTTTTTAATTCTGCAACCAGTTGTACCCTCGAGCCTCGATCCCCTAGGAAAAAGCGAGGGTAAACCGCCGAAGGAATTACTGCCACTCGACCTGGTCTCATTTAGTTGCCTGTTCGTTCCTCGCGTGCCAATCTACTCGGCGACCTTCTGATTATCCAGCTTTTCCAGGCTTACAGGTAGATGTTTCAGTCTTATCTATATTTCTTCTAGCAGGGGTTTCGTTATAAGAATGCCTACAACTTTTCTTTGGTTTTCAACAATTCCTCTGTGCGTAGCTCTGAGGCATGAAGTTTTGTGTGCTTCTCTGTTTTTCAAGTTATCCCTGACCAGTTCATGGCGCTGGATTAAATCTTCTACTCGCGGCTTGGTTCCTTTGAACAATTCCGCCAGCTTTCGGCAGGTAAGACCGCCTTCTGCATCATTTAATCTATCTTAGCCTTCCTTTAAGGGTGGTAATTCTTTCAATATCAATCTGGCTCAGATTCGGTTTGTTTGTTCATATTTTGTCAATTAACTCTTCTAACTCCTGTTTATCCTTTCTGCAGTATGGTCAAGATAGGTGGAGTTGTTCCTTACCAGGCAAGTTCCAGAAGTCATTCCCTCTTTTCTTCTTAGGGTTTCTTTTACCGCCCTCTTACTACTAAAATCTTAGTTTCTTTTTTTTTAACACTTTAGTTTATATTGCAGGTGATAGTATTCGCTGAGTTCCTTCTTTTGATTGTGCAAAGTCTCAGCTTGTTCTGGTGCCGAAATGACTAATTTCTCCTTGTTCAGGTATTCCGACGCACATGACTGCAGTGTATCGTTTTGCTACTGAGATTCTATACCTAGGGTTTAGCTTAGCCACGTAGAGTCTTTTACTATTTCTCCTCTGAGCCTTGACTCAGTGTTATATAATGAGTTCTAGCCACTCGTCCTACTTCAGGAACAACGGATTATTCTTTCATTACCAATGTTATGGCCACGACTCTGGGCAATCGGTTTGATACACCAGTATTCACTGCGCTATAATAATTTAGTTTGCTTTGTTGTTCGATGAACACAACCTTCCTTCTACTGTTATCGAACTTATCTATATATATAAAATGTTTACTATTTTCTTATGCATGTTCTTGTTATGGGTTTTAAATGAAACTGCCAGAGATCTTATTTGAGCTAATTTCCGAATTATGTATGCTGAAACTAATGAAATGTTAATAATAAGATGATGGTTCTCAGTCTTCTTGGCTAGGGTTGTGCACTTGACTCCGTGATTCTGTCGCTTTTCTTTTGGTTAAACTAACTACCGGCCCCAGCCAAGTCTTTACAGGCCGTGAAACCTTATGCTACAGTTGACATGAGATAAGTATGATTTTTCTTGATGAGTACCTCATTTTAAGTCGACATCAATTTTTATCTGTCAATAATTTTCATAGTGACGTTACGGCTCTTGTAAACAAGTAATGGAGATGTCAGTATGATATGATTCAAGACAACGGGTTTGGGTTCTGACCATCACGACTATCTCTGTTATATAATTTGCTTATACACTATGTTTAAGTCTTTCGGTACCGACCGCCAGTTTCCAAAGGCCGAGTATAGTTATTTGCAGAGGAACAGGAGCAGAGTAGGGTTTTCAACCCAACTCGACTCCACAAGTTCGGTTTGTGTTTTCTTTCAACCCTGCAATGTATGAATAGTATCACTGTATGGCAATACATAAATTCTTGCTTTTATTGCGTAAATATCCATTTCAACTACTGCATTTCTTTCTTTTCTTGTATCATACTAAAGTGATCAACTATGGTTCGATGTCTATTCTTATGCCATTGCTATTAAGAATTCCTATAAAGAACCCTTGTCGTACCTTCTTTTAAATTTCTAGAATAAACAAGGTATACACATTTCTTCACATTTCTGCTAATATCTATACCGAGATTATTTCACAACATAGAAAAGTATAATTCCACAATAAATACACTTTTCAGACTATTTTATTATTATTGAACAGATACCATAATAAAATTCTCGCATACAGAGTCTGCTTGCAGAAAATCTTCCCTAGTCAGTTAACTAAGAATCAGAGTAGTCTAAATTTTCTCAGCTAAATCTAGCACAATAATTAATTGTTCAGTAACATAAACTTTAAGTCATTCTGAAGTACTTATCTAGTAGGGAATAATAGCTCTTAAACTGTGGTCCTCCCAACCATCAAGGGAGGCAATGACGTCCTCCTCTTGCCCCCTAGCTCCAGAACATCAGTGGGTGCCACGAGAACAACAAATAATTCTTCTGTCGTGACCTCAGAATGGCCAATCCAGCCACAGACAGACAATCTGGCTACAAGGTTTGCAGAAACTGTTCTCAACTGGTCTTCCACCCAGCTCTAGAGAATACTGCACCTTCCAATTTTCCAGAAACTTGCAGAACCCCTATCCCTCTCCTGGGATTTTCTTTTATCCTTGGAGGGTAGGTAACTATCTTCCAACTGTTCCCAACCACCCCTATTCTTAGAAACTTACCAATAGTTTAAGAGATTCTCTTTTCATTTACTAACTCAGTAATTCCAATTAAAATGATGTTTTTTTTTTTGAGTTTATTTTACCAAAATAAAATAAAGTAAACAAATAATAAAATTAACAAATTGTCTTTTCAGCTTATTTATGCTAACTAACTCTTAATGAGGCCTATCACATCCTTACAGACAGGATTGCCTTTTTCAAGATTTCCCCATCCGTAATGGTTCCTGTGTGACATAAAATAGACTCCCTAACAGAAGATGCGACTGACACTGCCCTGCACTCTGCATAATTAACAGCATTAAAAGGCGAGGGTACTGGGCAAGATGTCCAAATAATTAACCTTTTATGCCCATAGCACTAGTTGAATTTTAATGGCCGTCGTCATTTTCGTAAAGCGAGCTACTAATGTTGAACAGTGGGATCTTTCACTTTGGAAAAATATGACTGGCCACTACAGAACGGCGTGGGCATACAAGAATGGAATCTCCAAATACATGCCCGTCGTGATCAGTTTTTATTACATGTACGTGCCCGTCGTAGATTGTTACGCAACACATTTTTTGTATGACAATGACAAGGAACATGATGATAAAATGCGTTCCTTGTGGAAGTAGCTATTTTCCATCTCCTCATAATGTTCTTGATCTTGCTCATCTTGCTTACTCTGAATCTTGATCTTGCTCATCTTGCTTACTCTGAATCTTGAATGCCTCTAGCAATGCAGGAAAGATGCCAAATTTAAATGTGTAACTCAATTGATAGTGAATTGACAGCCCTTACAGACAAACCTAAATGAGAACCAATAGGTACCAGAACTAAAATCTAGCAGGTGTGCCCCCAAGGAATTGCTTGCGGTTGATGTGAAGGGATTATGCCTTGGCTCATTCCATAGAAAATGTTTGCAAGTGTGACAACATTGATGGATCAATGCTGATAAGTTTGTCTGCTATGGACTGATTTTCCTAAACAAGCTTGGCATTGTATACTAAGATCGTTTCCGATCAACAAAAGGAAGGCTACTCAGGGGGAGTATAATCTTGAGGGTGCTTACTAAAGGAAGCCGATAAATCCATGCCAGCTAAGTGCTAGTTCTGATCTGGACCTAAATTAAGTTTCGTCAGAATCTCTCTTTACTATTCGTGCGATCAAGACAGAAATTTATAATTTCGTCGTTGGCCATTTGTGAATTGTGCAAGAAGTATTCAATTTACCAATGAAATTAATTTTATTATATTAAAAAACATAAAACAAAAGAATACTTTCCATATGTTTAATTTATAGTATATTAATAATTAAAATATTAATATATGTTTATGTTAATAAATTATTGTACTTTTAAATTATAATAAATATTTTTGTAAATTTTATATTAAGTTATTAATTAAAATATATATTTAACCTAAAATGAGCTTTTGTAAAAATGAATTTTATGGTTATATTTTCGCACTCACCTTGTTTGGAATGGAATGAGTGAAATATGTTTAATTTATATTATATTAATAATTAAAATATTAATATAAGTTTATGTTAATAAATTAGTGTACTTTTAAATTATAATAAATATTTTTATAAATTTTATATTAAATTATTAATTAAAATATATATATAACTTAGAATAAGTTTTTGTAAAATTGAGTTTTATGGTTATATTTTCACAATAGACTTAATATTCATTTATTCAATCATAATTATAATTAATATAAAAGTATCATATTATCTACCTATTATCTTAATGTATATGTTTCATATGAATAGTAAGAATCATATTTAATTTTTTTCAATAGTATTTATATATTATAATTATCTGATTCCACTTATTGATTATCTAAATTTGATTTTTTTTCTAATTTTATTTTAATATTAATATTTTATCTTTCACTGTATCATAATCTATATTCAGTTATGTTTTTTTTTTTTAAAATTTAGTAATTCTTTATCATTTTCTATTTATCAAAAAAGAGGTAGGTTGCAACATATACAGATTCAGTGACCTCAACCTGCTCAGAGGAAACTAGGTCCGTTGGCCACCTTAAAGCGTTAAATGCCATCCAAAATTGAAATTGTTTCTTTCTTTTACTAGTCGCTATGGCCATTTTGCTGTTTAAAATGAAGTCAATTTGACAATATAAAACATAAAAGCTATCCACAAAAATCATAAAAACTTACAGCATGATATGTTAGCCATCTGAAGAGTCAATCGGTGCCGGATCTTTTGCTGTAGAGTCGGGCATGTCCACTTGCTGCATCTGTTGAAGTTGCCTTTCGATTCTGCCAATTCGGGTTGTTGCATGGTACTATGACACCTTGATGTATTGGATTTATATTTTTATTTCCTTAAGGATTGAAATGACTTCGGGTCTGCCATCGATTGGTTGTAAGCTTTGAAATGCTTTGGAAAGCACACATTTCAAATTCCAGTATGTATGGATGGTTTGATGAAAGAGAGAAAGACGTCCTCTGGTATTTCCAGGATCAAATACAAAATCCATTTTATCCTCCTGGTCCTCTATGTCTTATTCATCACTATTTCTTTCTCTCTCCCATCCCCGAATAACATTTCAAATCTGTGGGGGATTACCAACAAAGTAAGCTTCCAAGAGATTCTCCATTATCTCTTTCTTCATCTTTCTGCTTCGCTTGCTTGGCTCAGCCATGTTTTTTGAAAGCTGTTGCTTTCCTTTATCTTTGGGCTGACGCTTTGCGGATTTCCTTTTAGCCATTGCTATAATCAGGCTGGGTTCAAACAACTGTTGAGTTAAACCTGTATTTATTGATAGAGAGTCTATAGAAAGTGTCACATTAGCTACTGAGAACCCAAGAATTGTAAGGGGACTTTCTGCCATAGTGGAGTAAACCAAGGAGATATGAATGCATGTCCCTTTACAGAGACAGAGATGGGTTGACAAACATAACTGACCCAATCTATCATTACCAGTATAAAACTTCTTATCTATCTTACCACCGACAAAAATTACCCAGTTGGTGTGGATATGAACGAAACTAAAATATTGACTGACCCAATTACGAGAATAACGGGTTTTAAAACCTTGACAAAGGCCTTTCAGCTTGTCTTGGCGTTCCATACATGATATTTCATAAAATTGAGATGCCTAACCATGATTTTTCACTAGACCATGAATAATATAAGCCAAGAAGCTTTGAATGAACCGCAAAAGTGAATTTCTACAAGGATTTCTAAAGAACGGCTGTACAACTTTATGAGGGATGAGAAAATTCAGATTTATAATCATGCTACTGGTGAAATCAATGCAAGAGATTTCATGAAAAACCTTGGGAGCAGAGCGATTGTGATTCCTACCCATTCCTCCACTACTCAGATCTATACAGAAACTGTTGGGTAATTTAACAAGGATGGGTACAAGAAACAATACATACCACTGAACCTGAGTGAAAAATAGTGTTTGCGAAGCGTGTTCTATAACAATTCCTTCCAAGCCTCCACAACTGCTCCTGAGAGGAAGAATTTTTTGCCTTCGGCCATTTGTTTCTTTCCTTAAACCCCTCCTCTGCTTTTTCCTATGTCGCTCTAACAAGGTTGGTTGGAATTCCATTTCTTGCATTATTAAACGGCATGCTGAGTACCGCCCTTCTCTCTGATTGCTAATTAATGATGGAAAACATTCCCTCGCCATCATCACATGCCACCATTTGTCTGCCGTCCTCAACCTGTATCACAGCGTTTGATGTTGGGCACCTCGATCGGCAGTCCCATATTCATGTATGTTATTAATATTACATTGTTGAGTATTTTATAATTTGAAAATTAAAATTATTTAATATTAATTTACGTTTAAAATAAACTGAAACTAACTACATGATTTTCTAAGTGGATATTACTTTTATGTTACCTTATTAGTAAATTTGTAATTCCAAATGTTAATATTAAAAAAAAAAATTGAATTAAATATTATTTCTTTTAGATGTAAAATACAATTTAATTATTTAAATGAAATTATGTAGTGATTGTAAATTTTAATAATGTGGCTAACACAAGTAATTCTTTTATAATATCCGTGAAAGATATTGATTAAAAGGTATTTTGAACAGAGCTAGTTTGATGCCAGGGTACCCCTGCTTATTCACATTCCCACTCTCAAAGCTGCATATAAAATGCATTCAAATTCATGCCCCAAATAAATTCACAGTCTGGGCAAATTCAATATTCTATTCTCTGAACTAGAAATTTAAATCAATATATCTGGAAGTTTTAATATCTCAAGTCTGATATTTGAGATATTAAATTAAAATTCTCTTGTGGTTATAAAACCCAACAAAAACCCAGATCTAAATTCTTTTATGTGGAAGCTTTAATTTCAATCCTTAACTCTAAGGTCAAAACCATTTCATTAATCCATCTCAAGAATATGTGGAACAATATTCCACCTCATACCTGAATATATATACTTCGCCTCGCCTCATAGGTTTTAAACCATCATTCGAGTTTTAACCAAAAATCAATCTCTTATAAGCCCCACGCTTACCTTTCACATATATCTATAATATTTCCAATGTGAAAATCCTTTTATACAAGGTCCGGCCTTATCGTCCAGCATAATACGTATATCAACATATATATAAAATCCACAAATAAAATGTTAAGAACGTTTAATAAACCTTGGACCTTAGGTGGAGACCCAATTCACAATATTTATATTCATTAACTCAGACTTTCGCTAAAACCCAATGCCGACTTAAAATGACAATTGGGCCCACAGCTTACCTGCGTTATCATTCACACAACTTCAGAATGCGAAGGTCATTGGATCTTAGCTGATCCAAATCTGACGACAATCACACTTTTTTCTCCCTGTACTTTAACACCAAAAAAAAGAGAAAAATGGGTGGTAATTGAATACCACCGTCAACCACGTGTCAAGCACCAGATGCTATCGCATTTTTTGTCCCAAAACAGCTTATTGGTTTCAAACAATGTGAAAACCATAAATGTTTTTCGATTTTTTCCCTCTATCGGCTCACTGTTCTGGTTCTCTTTTCAACTTTCCATTGAACTCGCCATTTCTTTGACTTCGCCCTTAACTCAAGGTTCCGCTCCAACTCTTTAGTGCCTTTGTTATATATGGACTCTGCCTTCGCTCCTGCTTATTCTCTCCTCACCACTATTATGCTTCCAATTAACACACAATTTTGTCTTCCGACTTTTCAACACGGCTCTACATATTTAATTTCTTGAACATTGCGGCTCTATAATACCGATTTCCACTTCACCAAAACCCAGATACAATTTCGACACCCAGGTCTTGCTATACTAGTTATGTATAACTGAGTTTATAAACATTTCTCTTTAATATTCAGATTAACAAAGAATGTATATATCTCAGGAATCTCAAAAGGAACCGAAGTCTCCTTCATACAGCGAACAAATACATCCAATGTACAGTCAATATCCTACTCATTTGTTTATTGAAGTTCAAATTACTCTCTTCGCGGAGTTAACTCAAATAATACTCATATAATCCTTAATCTCATAATCAACCCTTCATGCATTCAGCCCAACCCATGATCATTGACATCGATTCTTTCATTTAAAACAAAGCACCATCTAAACCTTATCACAGAGCCTTATTCACACATATTTCATGGAGATTCAAAGCGTTCTCACACAAAAATTAATCAACCAATACACATACATTCAGGATCAAATTCCTTCATTTATATAGACAAATAAATTCACTTACAATATTGTTTGTCCTGGCCAGATCATCAAAATCAATGGCCCTTCTACCGCGCATAGGCTTACAGAACTCTAGTTTCTGTACCTACTCTAACTCTGTCCTTCCAGTCTCCAGACCTATATTCTTAATGCCTTTTTGGCTTACACTTATATAAGAAAATAATGAATCACTTCAGCTCCTTTAATAGCTCAACAAAACTCCTAAAATTTCATATTTGAAAATTTAGACTAAGTCCCAAGATTTGTGGAAACTGATTCCAACTCATTCCTACTCTGCAGTTTTTCTGAATCTCTCATCTCTTCATATGCCCAGCTAATCATTCGAGGGCAGTTACAATTCTCTCCACATTTAACTAAAATTAATTAAAACCCACTAAATTCACTACATAAAATCTAACTCTCTTGGGACCTAAAAACCCCTAAGTCTAACAAAAATGTATAGAATTTGTTTTAGCCTAATTCCCCTGCATAAGACTCCTAAGATTAAAATAATTCATGATCTCCTGATCATGTGCTTTCATCCCTGTCTTCTTGGATCCCACACTTTGTTCTGCAACTGGTCATCTGTTGCAATATTCTTCTTTTGCACTTCTCCAGGCTTCCATACTTTATGTTGCATCTCCCCACTTGTTATGCTTTCACAGTCTGTGACTGTCTTTCTCTTGTTGCTGTTGTTTCTCTGCTTCTTGCTGCTATCTTCTTCTGAGACACCTTCACACTCAGATTTATCATAAATTCAATTTCTTTATCTAATATGTCTTCTGACTGTTGGGTACTATTCCATATTGGTTACTAAACTTCTACTTCTGCTTCTGCTTGCTGAGTTCTTATTTGTTGAACTCTTACTGCCACCTTTGCTGTAGCTTTAGCCCTAGCTTTAACTTGCTCAGTACTTACTTTTTTAGTTCTTACTGCTACCCTAGTTGTACCTTTAACTGCCACCCTATCATCCATACCCTCTTGTTCTCTACAACAGTAAAACTCTTCTTGATTGTCATTCATGACAATTTCTTCATTCTCTAACTTCATCAATTCTCCGGACTGGTAATTAAATTGCCAGTCACTGTCATCATCTCTTTTCTTCTTCTCCTGGACCAAACATCCTTTAGTCCCTCATCAGTACCTGCAATCATAAAACAAACACCGAAATTACAAAATCCTCGTATCTCTTCCTTCTCTGGCAACACTTCAAATTGTTGCTCTAACATTTCCTCTGGAAACACTTCAATCTGTTTCTCTGCCATTTCATTCTCGTCTCTAAATGGTTTCAGCAAACAATTCAGCCATCTATTTTCAAGCATTTCATCAATATGCTGCAAAATTTTTTCAACATATTCTTTCTCTTCTTCCTTGACAATCTTCAGTAATTGTCTTCCATCTTCTTGATTGATTCTGGCAATCAATTCAAGTTCTTCAAGTATTGTGTCCTCCTCTCCTATCAGAGTAAAATTATGATTCTCCACCACTGTAGCAGTTCCAAAAATCTGCCTTCTAGTCTTCTCTTTGTCTATCAAACAAATCAGTTCCCTTTTGTCATTAACACTAACAACAAGTTCCTTTACAGGAGGCATGATAGCCTCACCTTCCTTCAACAACCCATCTTCATTCAAGACAACTCCAAGAGATGGATTGTATTCTGCAATACCTGTCAACATAACAAACTTGTCAATTTTAAAATCACAAGACCCAATGGTCTCAATTGATGATCCAGTCAGCAATTCTTTCCTCAGCAATCCTAAGTCTCTTCCAAGACTCGAAAAATCTTCCTTGTCATCATTCTCTTGCATCTTCACATTCCGCAAACCCCAATTTTGAAATTGAGGTTCTCCTTCTTGTACTGAATCCTGGTTGTTTATCATAATCTCCAACAACTTAATTTCTTCATTCCATGGATTAAAAATTTCCACAGAATATTTTTCCTCCTCTATTTGACTATCTAACTGTGTCAAATTCTCTCCAGCATCAACAAAATCTACGTTCATAAAACAATTGTTAACACAAAACTCATAAGGCCTCAGTGCCTTTCTTTCCTCTACCAACATTTCAGTATGTTGTCCTGAAATTCCTTCCCCCTCTATCAACACATCAGTATGTTGATTCACTTTTAACAAGGAATTCTCTGAAGAATTCCCAAGACTGCCAACAAGTCTTTCATCCACACCATATGCCTCCATGATGTTTTCCTGTTCACTGTAATGAAATCTACCTTCTACAATCTCCCTTTCATACTATGAATTCTCCAACAAATATTCCAGCAATGCAATTTCTTTATGGCATTGTTGAAGTATTTCATCATCATTTACTATCCCTGCATTCATACACAAACCTTCAGTTTGTAACCCACAAGATTCAATAGCCTCAACTAGTGTTTCACATATCAGTTCTTCAAATTGATCCCCTCCTTCTTCATTCACAAGAATTTCTTCTTGTGCTACAACAGTTTCCATCATAAATGTATTATCGCTTCCTTTAGTCAAGATACATTCTCCAACATTGCATTTTTATCCAGAGTATCCATCTTTTGAGAGATAATTCTTCATACTTGTGACTGCTTCACCAGATTTCTCATCCTCCTCTGCAAAACCTGTAATCACATCACAATTATCAGTTACAAAAATACAAGGCTCTACATCATCTAGTTGATCTGGGTTTGCCCAATAAATCAAGAAATCATTAATGATTTATTCTTCATCAAGACAAACTTCTTGCTGTCTTAAACCTCCACCATGATTCACAAGATCTTTTACAGATCTCCATCCTTCACCTGTACTATGTTCTGCTTCACAAACAAAAACTTCTCTTCTCAACTCAGTTGCTTTGAGTTCTGCACATCTCAACTGTACATCCATCCTCTGTTCAAGCTTCCTCACCTTTTATGCTAACATACAAAAATCATCAGATGTAAAGTCATTTGACCTCTTGGTCTCACTTGAAGTTTCAGTCTTCAAGTCCTTCTCCAAATACTCAATCATCCTGAGTAATCTCTCTCTCCACTGAGCATTTATCATCTACTCTTTCTTCATCTGTAGCCTTTGACACTTTACCTTCTTCTTCATGAGCCAACCAACTCTCTGGCTTTCCTCTATCATCATCTTTAGTTTGTTAAACTGTTCTTTGATCTTAGCTAGCTCTTTCCAATATTCTGGATCAGTCAATTTCTTCCTCATGCCAATTTTCCTGGCATCTTCTTCCTCCTTTATGTTGTGGCCTCTCTTAGAACCTCTGCTATCCCCTCTATGAATTTTGGAAGTCATCTTATTTTCCATGAGTTCCTCACTCATCAGCTTTACCAAGCCTCTGCAACAGCAAGCTCTCCTGCTGTCACTTACCTCACCAATCCTTTCCTTCGGATTTGTTCTTTTGAAAAGTATTGGTTCCCTATCTGCTGGAACTTTCTGAGCACTCTCTTCTGCTCTCTCTAGGCTTCACTCTGCAAATTTTAGAACTCATTCAACCTCTGTTGAATCTCTTCAGGTCCTGCCACACTTTCCTCTTCACTTTAGAATCCTCTGTTGGACCCTTTCATCACTGCTCTCAAAGTTGTGATCTTCTTTTGCTGAGATTTCTTCAATTTCCTACAATCTAAATTCTACAAACAATTCTTCAAACCAGAGTTAAACACTGCTCATCAACTCACCTTCAAGATTCTATATAATTATTGCTTCTTCTTTCACCTGCACTACATCTCTGTATGCTGTAATCCTTATCAGTTTCAAAAAATCTAATCTTACTTCACTTCACATGCATTAAATCAAAAACTTAATTTTTTTTAAAAAGAGCTATTCCAACTCTGATACCACATGATTCTGGGGTACCCCTGCTTATTCACATTCCCACTCTCAAAGATTCATATAAAATGCATTCAAATTCATGCCCCAAATAAATTCACAATCTGGGAAAATTCAATATTCTATTCTCTGAACTGGAAATTTAAATAAATATATCTGGAAGTTTTAATATCTCAAGTCTGAGATTTGAGATGTTAAATTAAAATTCTCTTGTGGTTATAAAACCCAACAAAAACCCAGATCTCAATTCTTCTATGCAGAAGCTTTAATTTCAATCCTTAACTCTAAGGTCAAGACCATTTCATTAATCCATCTCAAGAATATGTGGAACAATATTCCACCTCATACCTGAATATATATACTTTGCCTCGCCTCATAGGTTTTAAACCATCATTCGAGTTTTAACCAAAACTCAATCTATTATAAGCCCCATGCTTACCTTCCACATGTATCTATAATATGTCCAGCGTGCAAATCCTTTTATACAAGGTCCGACCTTATCGCCCAACATAATACGTATATCAACAGATATATATACTCCACAAATAAAATGTTAAGAACATTTAATAAACCTTGGACCTTAGGTGGAGACCCAATTCACAATATTTATATTTATTAACTCAGACTTTTGCTAAAACCCAATGCCAACTTAAAATGACAATTGGGCCCACAGCTTACCTGCGTTATCATTCGCACAACTTCAGAATGCGAAGGTCGTTGGATCTTAGTCGATCCAAATCTGATGACAAAAGCACTTTTTTTCTCCCTGTGCTTTAACATGAAAAAAAGTGTGAAATGGGTGGTAATTGAATACCACCATGAACCACGTGTCAAGCGCCAGACGCTATCACAGTTATTTTCCCAAAACAGCTTATCGGTTTTAAACAATGTGAAAACCATAAATGGTTTTCGATTTCTGCCCTCTATTGACTCACTGTTTCGGTTCTCTTTTCAACGTTTTGTTGAACTCGCCATTTCTTTGACTTCACCCTTAACTCAAGGTTCTACTCCAACTCTTCAGCGCCTTTGTTATATATGGACTCTGCCTTCGCTCCTGCTTATTCTCTCCTCACCACTGTTCTGCTTCCAATTAACGCACATTTTTGTCTTCCAAATTTTCAACACGGCTCTACATATTTAATTTCTTGAACATTCCGGCTCTATAATACCGATTTCCACTTCACCAAAACCTAAATACAATTTTGAGACCCAGGTCTTGCTATACTGGTTATGTATAACTAAGTTTATAAACATTTCTCCTTTAGCATTCAGATTAACATAGAATGTATATATCTCAGGAATCTCAAAAGGAACCGACGTCTCCTTCATACAACGAACACATTCATTCAATGCACGGTCAATATCCTACTCAATTTTTTATTGAAGCTCAAATTACTGTCTTCGCAGAGTTAACTCAAATAATACTCATATAATCCTTAATCTCATAATAAACCCTTCATGCATTCAGCCCAACCCATGATCATTGACATCGACTCTTTCATTTAAAATAGAGCACCATCTAAACCTTATCACAGAGACTTATTCACACATAGTTCATGGAGATTCAAAGCATTCTCACACAGAAATTAATCAACCAATACACATACATTTAGGATCAAATTCCTTCATTCATATAAACAAATGAATTCACTTACAAGACTGCTTGTCCTGGCCAAATCTTCAAAATCAATGGCCCTTCTACTACCCGTACGCTTATAGAACTCTAGTTTCTATACCTACTGTAATTCGATCCTCCCAGTCTCCAGACCTATATGCTTAGTTCCTTTTTGGCTTACACTTACACAAGAAAATAATGAATCTCTTCAGCTCCTCTAACAGCTCAACAAAACTCCTAAAATTCCAGATTTCCTAAATTTAGACTAAGTCCCTAGATTTGTGGAAAATGATTCCAACTCATTCCTACTCTATATTTTTTCTAAATCTCTCATCTCTTCATATGCCCAGCTAATCATTCGAGGGCAGTTACAATTCTCTCCACATTTAAGTAAAATTAATTAAAACCCACTAAATTCACTACATAAAATCTAACTTTCTTGGGAACTAGAAACCCCTAAGTCGAACAAAAATGTATAGAATTTGTTTTAGCCTAATGCCCTTGCATCATAGTTAAAATTAGCTCTTTGTTTGACATCATCCTTAGTAAAACTACAAAATGTAAGGTAAAGTGTTGTCTAACTATTATATGTTTTGGAGTTTTTGGTTGGTATTAGGTGAATTAATTGGTGGTCAGATTATGTTCTTATATTACTTAAAATTTGTTTTTGATTGTATATATGGATTTAACACCCACAAAAAAACCCTCGAGACCACTTAGATTATAGAGACCTCACAATTTAAATTTATGATTCCAACAAATCCTTATGGCATTTTGAGCAAATCCCATCAAACAATATTTCAGAAAAACCAACCTAGATCCATCTAACTCTTAGCATACAACAATCAGATCCCTTGAGTGATTATGTTAATATTAATTGTATTTTATATAATTATACATTTATTATTAATTTTATTATGAAATATAAATATTTGTAAATTAAAAAAAAATCAAATTAGAAATTTTATTAATAATGTTTAATTATAATAATATAAATTATAAATGATGAGAAATGATAGATTTAATGACACAAAGTAAGGTTTTTTTTTTTTTTTTTTTTTTTCTGATTATTGGGCAAGGTTTAATAATAAATTCATGGAGGAAACATGAGTAGTGGTGGAACATGTGGTTGCACTAAGAGAGACATGTGGTTATACCTAGAGAGATTATATTAAATGGTCTCTTAAAAAATACATATATAACTTGATCAAAGCCCAACATGATGTTTGTTAATTCATAAAGTTAAGGCTCACTAGCACTATTGGATTTTGAGGATTTGACTTTTCAAAATAGCCAAGGTGATAGATTCAATGACACAAAGTAAGGTTTTTTCTGATTATTGGGCAAGGTTTAATAATAAAGTCATGGAGGAAACATGAGCACTGGTGGAACATGTGGTTGCACTAAAAGAGACATGTGGTTAAATGGTATCTTAAAAAATACATATATAACTAGATCAAAGCCCAACATGATGTTTGTCAATTCAAAAAGTTAAGGCTCACTAGCACTATTGGATTTTGAGGATTTGACTTTGAAAAATAGCCAAGGTTAAAAGTAACTATGGTCCCTAGTTGATTTTGATGTCGTAAACACCTTTGAATCATAGTTTCTTAAACCATAAGGTAGTTTGAAGCATGAGAAACACACCAGTAAACCTAAAATAACTTTAATTTCGAATAACAAACATCTTTAATTATCATTTTTTTTACTAGTAAACCTAAAATAACTTGAATTTCGAATAACAACCATCTTTAATTATCATTTTTTTTTTTTTTTATAATGGTGAATAAACATCTTATGGGAGAGCCTACTCCTTGCACCGAGATCATAGCAGGACAATATACTCAATGGGGTTTGAACCTGGGTCTCATAGGTTTCACCAAGCGAAACTTACGATTAAGCCACATATCATTGTATTAATTATCATAAATATTAACCCTATAATGAACAAAAAATATTATGATAAAACAAAATGTTTCCAATTCTATTGGGATTCTTCCCTCTTGGGAATACATTGTTCAACCTAAGACTTTAAATATATATATTAATATTAAGTTTGTCAATTTTTTTTATTTATGCAATCAATATATTACATTATAGACTTTTAATGTATATATTAATATTAAGTTTGTCAAACTTTTTGATTTATGCAATCAATCTATCACATTATTATGGTAGAATAGGAATGTAGATATTACATAAAATTGGTTAGCGGATGAATATGTGTTTTCTCGTAAATTAAATTAAAAAGAATTACTATATATTTAAACATATTTAAGCCAAGGCTTTTTTTTTAGAAAGTTGGGTAGACAAACACTATTCAGTCCACCCAATCACAAAGCTTTATCATCGCCCTTCAAACGAACGAATTATATTTTGACATATTATGAAACCATCAACGTACATTCCATCATCCTTCATCCTGTCATGGATTCAGACCTAGACACAGTGATCATAGGACCTTTGGGGACATGCTGTCGTCAACCTGCGAAAATTGAAAACCAATTTTGTGAGTAAAATGTTTTTGGAAAATACCAAAACTAATTTCAAGATAATGCAAAATTTAAACTAGGTTCTAGTTCTGAAAATAGAAAAAATGAGAAAATTACACACCAGAAACAGGTTAAACTCTGCATAAGTTACTCTTTTCATTAGGTCAATCTAAGTCCATCAAATGCATGAATCTTCGGTAAAAACAATTTAGCAAACTCACCTTATCAGTGAATTATGCATGAACTTTTCTGAAACTTTTGCAAAGTAGTGCTCGCGCTCATGATATGTATTTCGGCTCATATCACAAACAGGCGTTCATGATATGGGTTCTTGTGCATATCTTTTATAGGTAAATGAATAATTCGAACAAGATGAAGTAAATTCTTTCTGATGAATAATAGTAACATTAAGATTTTCTCTTACCAATTCGATATCAAATTAATGCACTCCAAGCTGTAGATTTCTTCTCGCCATGACATGATCGAAATAAAAATAATAATAATAAAAAATGAAAAATAATAATAATAAAAAAGGAAAAAAGCGGTGCACTGCACATACATGGAAACATATTGCATAACGACCATACTAGAAAATTCCAGAAAAAATATCATTTCAATAGCCGAAAATAAATTTAAGAGACAATTAAAATAGAATCACTGACATACATGGAGGCAACGCTTAAATTTAGCGAAAATGGTAACAGAGCATAAATGTAAGGAAAACAATTAAAATAAAATCACTTCCATACATGGAGGCAACCCATAAAATTGAGGAAAATGGAAAATGCCCGAAGAAAAATGAATGGAACCTTTCTATGAGTATTAAGACAAGCTCTGGAATGACGGAAACATCCACTGAAACCCAAGTTTTATATAAAAGATGGAATGACCGTTGATGGGGATGGAGCGGCTGCTTTTCTATTTTTAGAAATTGAAGCGGCTTCTTTTTCGTGATCTGAACTTAATCGGAAAAGCAGTCTTCGGGAATAATCTCGTCGTGCCCAGAATTTGAACGTTGCGGTGCGGTTATATGGGTTCCTCAAGGTGAATGGGATGGACAGGAGTCGAGTCTAGTTGGAGCGTTGCATCACTACTCGTTACATTACCTTCACTACTCGCGTCTAGTTTGAGAGGGGCAATCATTGTCGTCAGATGAAATTTTTACACCATATATGATATAAGGATTAAATAAGTTAATGATATAATTGTATAGGTACGGTTTGAGGAGGTAGAAAAAAATATATTAGGGGTATTGTTTTACCATCTATATAATTTAATTATAGAATTTTCATATGTTTAAAAAAATTTGTTTATTTTTAATAAAAAAAATTAATATAAATGTATTTCTATTATAAGGTAATTAATGGGTTTTTTTAAAGGAGATATATAACTTAAAAACAAGAAGGGTGATGAGTATTAAATATTTATTATAAGTTGTGATTAATATATAAAATTATTTTATTTTATAATG